>JASVEL010010209.1:0-14667 GCA_032618575.1 Nicotiana noctiflora
CTGGCTCGAGCCAGCCACAACAGTCATGTCCTCTGAGATCTTGTTTTGAGTATGGAAACACTCGTAACATGGTGAGGGATTGTCCCAGACATAGGCGGGGTTCACTTTCACAGACTACTCAGGCTCTATGTGCTCCATCGAGTACTCAAGTTATGGTTACAACACCAACTACCACTCCACCTACCCAACCAGCTCGAGCTGGAGGTTAGGCAGGTAGAGGTCGCCCTAGACGGTGAGGCTACACTAGATATTATTCTCTTCTTGCTAGAGCGGAGGCAATTGCATTCTACTCTATATTTAGAAGTATCGTTCTGATCTGTCATAGAGATGCATCAGTCTTATTCTATCCAAACTCCACTTATTCCTATATGTCATCTTATTTTGCTTCGTATATGGTTACAACTCATGATTCTTTGAGTTCTCCTATCTTTGTGTCTATACCTTTGGTAGATTCTATTATTGTTTACCGTGTGTATCAATCGCATTCGGTTTTTCTTAATGGTTTTAAGACTAGAGCCGATTTATTATTGCTCAATATGGTAGACTAGACTTTGATATTATTTTGGACATGGACTTGTTTTTTCCCCATTATGTTATTTTTAATTGTTATGCCAAGATAGTGACGTTGGCTATGCCAAGATTACCATGATTAGAGTGGAGAGGTACCTTAGTGATACTCCTAGCAGAGTTATTTCATTTCAAAAGGCTGAGCGAATGGTTGAGAAGGGGTGCGACATGTATCTAGATTATGTGACAGATGTCAGTGTTGATACTCTTACCGTTGCGTCAGTTTCTGGTTGTGAGGGATTATCTAGATATGTTTCCAGCAGATTTTCCAAGCATGTCGCCCGAAAAGGATATCAACTTTAGTATTGATTTTTCACTGGCACCCAGCCAATCTCTATTTCTTCCTATCGTATGGCTCTGCCTGAGTTGAAGGAGTTAAAGAAGCATGTATAAGAGTTGCTTGGTAAGGGCTTTATTCGGCCCAGTGTGTTACCTTGGGGTGGTCCAGTCTTGTTTGTGAAGAAGAATGATGGTACTATGCGCATGTGTATTGATTATCACTAGTTGATCAAAGTTATCATAAAGAACAAGTATCCACTACCTTGTATTAATGATCTATTTGATCTTTTACAGGGTGCCAGAGTGTCTTCCAAGATTGACTTGCGTTCAAGCTATCATCAATTGAAGATTAAGGAGCCAGATATCGCTAAGAGTACTTTCAAGACTCAGCATGATCATTACAAGTTCTTAGTAACGTTATTTGGGCTGACCAACGCCTAACGACATTTATGCATTTGATACACAGTGTATTTTGGACCTATCTTGACTCATTTATCATTGTGATTATTGATGACATTCTGGTGTGCTCCTGGAGTCAGGAGGATCATGAGCAACTCGTGAGAACTGTGCTCCTGGCCTTGAGAGAAAAGAAGTCATATGTAACAAATTTAAAGCGCGTGTTCTGGCTAAATTCAGTGGCATTTTTAGGTTATATAATGTCAAGTGATGGGATCAAGATGGATCCAAAGAAGGTTGAAGCAGTGCAGAGTTGGCCCAGACCGTCCTCCGCTACGAAAATCCGAAGTTTTCTTGGTTTGGCAAGGTATTACCGTTGATTTGTAGAGGGTTTTTCATTTATTACAGTATTTATGACCAGGCATACCTAGTAGGCTGCAGGTGGATAAAGGAGTGTGAGGAGAGCTTTTAAAATCTCAATACTGCCTTAACTCCATCTCAATTATTGGTATTGCCTACAGGTTCGGGTTCTTATATCATATATTGTGATGTGTCATGTATTGGTCTCGATGCAATGTTAATTCAGGATTGTAGGGTGATTGCCTACGTTTCTAGACAGCTGAAGGTGCATATGAAGAACTATACTGTCCACGACCTTGAGTTGGCAGCTATTGTTCATGCCTTAAATATTTGGCAGCACTATTTGTATGGTGTTATTTGTGAGATCTACACCTATCGCCGAAGTTTGCAACATCTATTCTAATATAAGGATCTTTAACTTGCATCATCGGATGATTAGAGATACTTAAGGACTATGATATCACTATTCTATACCATCCAGGGAAGACCAATATGGTGGCCGATCCTTTGAGTCGTAGGACAGAGTTTGGGCAACTTAGCATATCTACCAGTAGTAGAGAGGCCACTATCGTTAGATGTTCAGGCCTTGGCTAACCAGTTTTTTTGATTGGGTGTTTATGAGCCGAGTCAAGTTTTGGCTTGTGTGGTTAGTCAGTCTATTCTTTATGATCATATTAGGGAGCGTTAGTTTGATGACCACTATATGGTTGTCCTTAAGGAAACGATTCAGCACTGTGGTGCCAAGGATGTCAATATTGGAGATGATGGTGTACTGAGGATTCAGGGTAGGCTATGTTTGCCTAATATAGATAGGTTGTGCCATTTGATTCTCTAAGAGGCTCACAACTCATGGTACTCCATTCATCCAGGTGCCACAAAAATGTATTAGGACTTGAGGGAACATTATTGGTGGAGGAAAATGAAGAAGGACATAATAAATTATGTAGCTTGGTGCATAAATTGTCAGCAGCTGAAGTATGAGCATCAGTGAGCAGGTAGATAGCTTTAGAAGCTAGAGATTCCGGAGTGTAAATGGGAGCAGATCACTATGGATTTTTTTTTGTTTGATCCTACAGACTCAGGGGAAGTTTGATGCTGTTGGATTGATTATGGATAGGTTGACCAAGTAGGCTCATTTCATACCAGTGATCACTACTTATTCTTTCGAGCAACTGATTTGAGTTTATGTTCGCAAGATTGTCAGACTTCATGGTGTGCCGATAGCTATTATCTCTTACCGGGGTACATAGCTTATATTTTAGTTCTAAAAGGCCGTACAACATAAGTTAGGTACTCGGGTTGAGTTGAGCAACCCTCAGATGGACGGATAGTCTGAGCATACTATTCAGATATTAGAGGATATGCTACGTGCATGTGTGATGGAGTTAAGGGGTTCTTGGGATCAGTTCTTACCACTTGCAGAGTTTGCCTAAAATAATAGTTATTTGTCGAGCATTCAGATGGCCTCGTATGAGGCTTTGTATAGTAGACGATGTCGGTCTCTAGTGGGTTGATTTGAGCTGCGCGAGGTAAGGCTATTGGGTACATGTGTGATTTAGGATGCTTTGGAAAAGGTTAAAGTGATTCATGATCGACTTCGTATAGCCTAATCCAGATAGAAGAGTTATGCAGATCGAAAGATTCGCGATGTTGCATTTGTGGTTTGCGGAGCAGGTCTTGCTCCGAGTTTTGCCCATGAAGGGTATGATGAAGTTCGAAAAGAAGGGCAAGATGAGCCCAAGGTTTATTGGTCCGTTCGAGGTGTTACGGCAAGTTGGGTAGGTTTCTTATGAGCTTGCCTTTCCTCCTAGTCTATCATGAGTTCATCCAGTATTCCATGTTATTCTCCGAAAGTACCAAGGCAATCCGTTCCATATGTTAGATTTTAGCTTAGTCCAGTTGGAGAATGATTTGACTTATGCGGAGCATCCAATGGCCATCTTTGACAAGCAGAATAAGATGTTGAGGTCAAAGAATATTGCTTTAGTGAAGGTCCAGTGGAGGCTCCAATCAAGGAGGCGACTTGGGAGACCAAGCATGATATGTGTAGTCGTTATCCTCATCTTTTCACCGCTTCATATATGTCTCTATGCTCGTTCAAGGATGAACGATTATTTTAATAGGGGGAGGATGTAATGACCTAGCCAATCGTTTTGAGACCAGAGCTGATTTATTATTGATCAATATGGTATACTTTGATATTATTTTGGGCATGGATTTTTTCACCCCATTATTTTATTCTTGATTGTCACACCAAGATGGTGATACTGGCTATGCCAAGATTACCACGATTAGAGTGGAGAGGCACCTTGGACTATACTCCTAGTAGAGTTATTTCATTTATAAAGGCTCAACGAATGGTTGAGAAGGGGTGTGACGCATATCTAGCTTATGTAATAGATGTCAGTGTTGATACTCTACTGGTGAGTCAATTTTTGTTGTCAGGGATTATCCAGATTTGTTTCCAGATGATCTTCCGGGCATGCCGCCTAAAAGGGATTTCAATTTTAGTATTGATTTGTTACCTTGCATTCAGCCTATCTCTATTTCTCCCTATCATATGGCTCCACCTGAGTTGAAGGAGTTAAAAGAGAATGTATATGAGTTGCTTAGTAAGGGCTTTATTCGACCCAATGTATTACCTTGGGGTGGTCCAATCTTGTTTGTGAATAAGAATGATGGTACTATGCACATGTGTATTGATTACATCCAGTTGAGAGAAGTTATCGCAAAGAACAGGTATATATTTCCATGTATTAATGACCTATGACTACCGGGTTTTTGGAGTTGTTTATACTCGGAGTTGTAGAATTTACTTGTACATGTTGGGCGGTAGTTTTCAGTTACATATGTATTTGTTGAAGTTTAGTCGTTATTTCAGTCATTATTTCAGTTTTTTGCAATTATTAGGCTTACCTAGTCTTAGAGACTAGGTGTCATCACGACATCTACAGAGAAAAATTTGGATTGTGACAAGTGGGTATCAGAGCTCTAGATTCATAGGGTTATGAGTCACAAACAGATTGAGAATAGTCTTGTGGATTTGTACGGAGAAGTCTGTACTTATTCTCAGAGGCTGTAGAACTGTTAGAAAAAATTTCACTTCTTTGATTCCTTGTCGTGCAAAATTTGATAACTTCAGGATTCTAAACTTCTATCTTTCTATTCCCTCATAGTTGGTGAGGACACGTACATCCGGATCAGATGACTAGACACCCCGCCCCCTACTGGAGTTGTAAGAGGTCGGGGGTAGAGGCCGAGGATGTCCACGTGGTGCAGTTAGAGCACCCGCACAAGCTGCTATAGAGCAGCCACCAGTAGCTCCAGTTGAAGCGCAGGCAACTGATACACATGTTACAAAATTAGCTTTTCAGAAGACCCTTGCCTAGTTTTTGAGCATATTCAGCAATTTAGCACAAGCATGTTTAATCCCACATGCACCTGCCATATCTCAGACCTGTAAGGAGTACAGACTCCCGCCGTCCATACCCCAGAGTAGCGGCTTTAGGTCGACGGGGTTTTGGAGGTCATACCAGTACAATCGGTAGCCTAAGTTTAGCTTGAGGTTAGAACACCAGTTTCTGAGAAGGAGCAGCGCATGCTTGGAAGGTACAAGAAGTACCACCCTCCTACTTTCAGTGTTTTACCTTCATAGGATACCGAGATTTTCTTGAGCAATGTTGCGTCTTACTACTCTTTCACTTTTCATAGTGTCGGGTTTATGTATTATCAATCGATTTTGCTTTGCATCTACTTTCTCATTTTCATGATGTTATTTTTCTTATGGTTTCTGTTTGTGGTACTGATATTGTCTCTTTTCGTCTTCTTGAGCCAACGGTCTTCCAAAATAGTATCTCTACTCCATCGGGGTAGGGGTAAGGTCTGCAAACACACCACCCTCCCCAGGCCCCACTAGTGAGATTTTACTGGAACGTTGTTGTTGTTGTTGTTGTTATTATTTCTACTGTATCCTCCGTACTATGGGTGTAGCGGAGTCTGGTGGGGTTTTTTTTACTACTTTTCAGCTTAGGGGAGGGGCTTGTCTGTGGTGGCATACATATGATTTGGGTAGCCCGGACGAGGCAGCTATACTCACTTGGACTCGGTTCGGATATGTTCTTGAGGGAGTATGTTCCCCAAAGTCTCAGAGATGTATGACGTGTAGAGTTTGAGTACTTGCGCCAGGTTTCTATGACATTGTCGGAGTATGAGGTCTGATTTAGTGATTTGGCTTGACATGCACCAGCCTTGGTTGCTACTGTTAGAGAGCGGGTCCGTCGGTTCATCGAGAGGCTCAACCCCAGCATTAGATTTAGCATGGCTCGAGAGTTTGAGATGGACATCGCATACCAGCAGATAGTAGAGATTGCTAGGAGATTAAAGGGTATGCTGATTTGGGAGAGAGAGGCCAAGAGCTCACGAGAGTCTAGCATTTATAGTGATACTCGTGCCCAACTGCAACTTTCCATGGTAGGGACTATGTGAGTCACCCTGTTCAGTCAGCACTTCCAGCTGCCAACGGTATTCCGGCCACTCTTAGGCCTTAGGCTCCCTATTATACACCACCAGTCTAGTACACCTCCTACATTGGGTGATTTTAGTGGTCAGTCCAACAATCTTGCATGAACCAGCCATAAAGGCCACGTCCTTCGAGAACTTGTTTTGAGTGTGGCGACATACGCCATATGGTGAGTGATTGCCACATGATTATGAGGGGTGCACCTCCACAGACTACTCAGGCTCCGTTTGCTCCACCAGGCCCTCAAGCTATGGTTACAGCACTAGTTGCCACTCCACCTGCTCAGCCCGCTCGGGGTGGAGGTCGGGCAGGTAGAGGTCGCCTTAGAGGGGACGCCATGCCATATATTATGCTCTTCTTGCTCGGACGGAGGCAGTTAAATTCGACTATGTCATTATAGGTATTATTTCGGTCTGTCATAGAGTTGCATCAATCTTATTTAATCTAGGCTCCACTTATTTTTATGTGTTATCTTATTTTGCTTAACTATGATTAAGTAACATGGATCCACACTTTAAATTCTAAATGTCATGATTAAACAGCTTGGTTTGGTTATGAAACCTTACTACCCTCAATGTTTAAGGTTTGTGTTTATTACATTTAAGCATACCAAATTACCATTTATATACTATAATTTAAATTATGGATATAATTAAGGGTTCATTTATATTAGGCATAATTATAGGACTGTATCTTCCCACTTTCTATTTCCTTTCATCTCAACTGTTCACAACATACATAAAACTTATGATGCTCCTATGCTTCCTCTCGTTGGTCATCCCCAACTGCCCACTACCGTCGAAGAATGTCATATTTTCAGATTCACAAGAAAATATTAAATTCTTTGATCGGACCGCTTGAATTCCTACTGAAAATAATAATGGCAAAGAGTTCGAAATTCTCTGACCTCTTTTTTTTGGGCAGTGGTTGAAGGTTTTGTAGAAGAAGACATATTTCCAGAATTTGTATATATTTTGTAGTCAAATTGTAGTCAAATTAGAAAAATTATAGATAAATTATAGACCATTTTTTGCAGAAGATTTTGTAGAAGCTTTAGTCGTTTTGGATTTGTGAAAATAGAAAATAATGCATCTATCAGAATACAAATAATCTACAAAATAATGCATCTATCAGAATACAAATAATCTACAATTTATCTACAAGATATCTACAAAATAGATACATTGAATTTTAATATCCAAATTCTCATTTCAATTGTAGCATAGTTGGCATTTTCGACATAATTGTAGAAGTTTTAGTCTTCACAATCTACAATTCATCTACAGTTTATCTACAATATATCTACAATTCTACAATTTAACTACAATTTATCTACAATTTCTGGAAATATGTCTTCTTCTTTTTCGAGTTGGAATTTGAAATTCAGTCAAAACCAAGTCTAATCTTCACCAAAACCCCTCAAAATTGAGATATAAACTCCTAAACACATTCCGAATTATTTACAACAACACCTAATCCAAACAAATAATAATTTTTGAAAACCCAAATTTGAATTTAAAGCTTTTAAGCTTTTTAATGGCTATCAATGGTGGAAAATATATGGAAGAACTCATTTTTTCAACTTTGAGTTGTTCAAACTCGAAAATTTGAATTGTTCGTTTTTTTTTTTGAGAATTTGAAATTTAATTCTAGAGAAAAATACGTAGATGAGAAATCTCCTTTCCCTTTTTAAAAATTAAATTTAATGTAGAATCAATTAACACCAAGATTCTCTCCTTAATTTTAGCCAGTTTTTTAGGGAATATTCTGCTCTTTTAATGCCTAATAATCGAATGGTACAAAATTTGTATGTAAAACATGGACCGAACGGATAATTAACAAACTATGTACATTTAGGGTAATAAGGTTTCATATATGATATAGGTAGGTAAAAATCCCACGTCATATTTGGGTAAGTATTTACCCTTGGTACATGCTTAACATGCCATATAACGAATGCAGTTCACTACAACAAGACTGGAGCAATATCTAGATCCTTTACCATGTTATACAAGTAGGATTTTTCCCGAAATATCTCACATCATTAAAACTTATTGACAAAGGATCTGTCTGAGAGGTACTCTACCCTGACTGGCTAGTAAATGTAATGGTAGCTCGTAAAAAGAATGAAAAATGGCGTATATGCATAGATTTTATTCATTTGAATAAGACCACTGTTGCACCTAATATGCTAACTTTTTTTCCTTATCAACAATAATGTGGTACTTTGTACGCATGTTCAACAACAACATAGAGCTCAGTGTGACATTTTTGGTACCCAAGTTTGATAGAATATTAGGCCTTGAATTCCACAGCAAGCTTGATTTTGGTAAATCTCGAAATAAAGTAAAAAAATATGACTAAAATATCTACTCCAAGTGATTTTCATGTAATAACAAGCTAAGCACCAATGGAATGACTCAAACTTAGTAGATAATTCAATTAAACAGACAACTTATATTAGCCTAAACTCATGAATATGCGTCCAACTCCAAATACTATACTGCTAAATTAAAAATGTGATCCTCTAATTGCTATACTAAATGGAAAATTTTCTTGATAATATAATTATGTTAACAAGCATGTTATTGGGGGTAAAGTTGAATTGGCTTGTCCATGAGCATTATTACAAGCTGCACGAGTTTGTTTTTCAGGCAAAACTGAAGTTATATTAATTTGCTCAAACACTAAGTTGGTGCAAGCTGTACAGTTGTCACTGCAATTCAGATTTATAGCTATTTTGCTTGGTGTTGTCCCAAATATATCCTTGTATGTTACATTACTCACTTGGACTGCATTTGGCTGCACAAAAAATAATATGGATTAATTATCATTTGCAAATATAATAAGTTCCTTTTTATTAAGAATTCGAGGGGTTTTTTTATTTCTTTATGTTTACCTCAATTCCACAATTATGAGCACCATTGCAATAGAATTGGTCTATAATGATGGGATGACGAACATTTGTGAGGTTGATATTCTCAAAATTTATAAATCTGGCATAGCCCATACCACCCTGAAAAGGCATTGGAAAACATTTTTTTGGAGGAATGATAGGTTAATGTTACAATATTTACAAAATGATGATTTTATTTTTTTTCCTCCTTTTTTTTTGGGGGTGGGGGGGGGAGGGGGGGTGGTTTCATAAGTAATCATCCACAAATAAAAATAAAAAATAAAAACCTTCTTTCTATTTACCTGCCATGTTTTGATTCTTACACCATTTTGTGTTCCTTGGAGGGTACAATTTGTTACATTTATATTCTCCACAGCAACAAAAGTCTCATTAAATCCTAGGCTTCCTACACTGCATTACAAAACAAAAGGAGTGCAAGGATTTCATTAAAACAATAATTTTACTGAATAAAAATCGCCAAGTTAGAGTTCCAATATATTTTGCCAAAAATAAAACAAAAATGAAAGAAAAAATTTAGGTCAACTTTTACCTTATACCTTGTCCCGGTCCACATGAAATACCAGTAATATTGATATCAGAACATCCCGTATTGATTGAAATACAATCATCACCTATTCATACGATTATTTTTTGTTATGAAAATTAATCAACTTAAATCTTATCCAAAGAATTAAAAAAAATACAATCTTAATACATTCATAATAGTACAATAAAATTATAGTTACCTGTTTGAAAAGTGGAATTCAGAATTTGAACATGAGTAGTAGACATAGATAGGTCAATACCGTCAGTGTTGGGGCTATCTTCAGGTGCAGTAATAGTAATATTGGAGATATTTACCCCTTTGCTAAAAGTGATGCTAATATGATTTCTTGAACTATTAACAAGGTTCAGTCCACTCAATTGAAGATCATTACAAAAATTAAAGTGCATAGCCTGCAAAATAAAAACAATTAGTATGCGTTTGGATATTATTTTTGTTTGAAATTTATATAAAAATTAAGAGTGTTGAAACTGAAACTAAAGTTGAAGAATATCTAGTTAAATGTTGTATTTTCCTTGCAATATAAGTATGAATATCTATTAGTGAAAATGACTGTTCAACTTAAAATACTATCGTAAACAAACCTTTACTTTATCCCTCCGTCAATGTTTATGTAAATTTATTTCTTTTTTGATCTATTTAAAAAAGAATGACTCTTTTCTATATTTGGAAACAATTAAGCTTAAACTTTCAATTTTACTTTTAATGAGAAACTTTTATAACCACACAAATACTCTATGCCCTTTATAACTTGTTTAGGACCACAAATTCAAAAAGTCTTCATTTTTTCTTAAACCTCGTGCCCAGTCAAACAACTTCACACAAATTGAAATGGATGAAGTAATATTTTACCAGTATTTTAATTACTGAAATATTATCTATGACTTAATAACATAAAAATATATAATCAAACTTTAAGAAAATTTGATCAAATTACAGGAATACACTCGGATCTCTCTATAATAGCCGAATTTATTCTGCTATCTTTTGGATGCTATAGTGAAGTGTTGGTATAGAGAATATATATTATAAAATAATATAAACGGCGGGTTTCGAAAAAACTTGAATTTTATAACGAATAATTATTATATAGGAATACAGTTATAGAGAGGACTAATGGTATATACAACAACTTAGCTAAATTAAGTGAGCACTCATAGTCAATAATTACAAAAGGGTTTAAGCAATTCGGTGACCATCATGAGTCATAACCATAGTATAACCTTAAACACTTGAAAAAAATACAAATTGTCTTACCGTTGGCTTGTGGCAAGTCCCATTGACCTAGCCAAAAAAAAAAAAGAGAAAAAAGACTTTGTCAAATTCCTTAATATTATTAACTCGTATTCTTTAAATCTCACTTTTCCTTCGACTAAAAAAGCAATTCAACATCTAAAGTCGAGAGACATAAAGAATTCAAACTCGTAATGTTTTAGTTTAAATTGTAACCTCTTGACTATTAAATTATGGTATTGTATTATACAATATTTGTAGCGTGAGTTGTAAACTAACCTTGTGAGCGCGACCAGAAATGTTCCACCAGGTAGCACCTTGACCATTAATTTCACCACTCCCATTAATGATGAGACCAGAAATCCCAGTGAAATAAAGCCAACTATCATTTTCACACCCTACCCATTCTGTTAAATTTTGGGGTGCCGTGATATTCCCTAAAACCTGTTAAAACTCAACCAAAAAAAAAATTGTAATATTTAGTTTCGAATATAATTAAATTAATCTCTCTCCAATAACCTGTGAAAAAAAAATAATAGAATCCGCCAATTCTTTTAAGGAAATTATATCTTCCTTTTGTTCCTTTATTTTTTTCCTACACACACCCCTTAAAAATAAATTCATGAGAAGAAAGACAATAAGATGGTTGCAATTTTTTTTTTTTTTAAAGTGAGATGTTTATTAAAAAGTTATTTTAAAAAGTGTCTAATTCTTTTAAGAATTTTTTTTCTTTCTTTTATAGGCGGTTTACGCCACACTCTTGGAGTACTATTGTTCTCCGAATCGTGCGTGAGTACGGGTTATTTTGTCCACCATGTTGTTTTTTTGTCCAAAAACATTTTTCAAACAAGAGATTTTCCTAGAATTTTATCTTAATCAAATGAAACATGTTTAAATAGAAAGCGAAGTTTAATTTCTAACAAATATTTCTGGGCTATATCCCTCCTAATTAAAGAATACATCAAATGCATATAACGAATATAAAACATAGAGAGAATGTAGCATTTTACCTGTATATTAATAGTGGGAGAATTGCAAGGTCCTTGAAATACTATAGGGCTCAAAAAGAATAACTTTTCACTTGGTACGTTCATCGTTGGATTTTCACAATCATAGCATACATCTAGCCAAGCTTGTTGAAAAGCCTTCAAAATGGACATTAATCATAATACAAGAACAATATACACAATTAATCAAATTAAATTCTTTTCTTCTATTAATTGAATTTTGTTTCTTTATTAGATGTGAAAACTAATTATTAAAAAAAATACTTTACTTGAGAATCATCTGTTACTCCATCTCCAATCGCACCATAATCCGTGACATCAAAAATAGCAGCAAGACCTTGATGCAGAATAAATGAAGTAGCAAAAACTAGAAATATGGAAACTCTGTCCTGCAAATATGACCCAAAAAATAGCTATAATCAATTAATTTTCATTCACGTGATTAATGATAGTGTAAGAAAATTTTCAGAAAAATATTATTACAATGACTTGATAGAAAAATAAAAATAAACAATGAAACCCAAGTTATTGTAAAGAAACTAGTAAGTCATGCTAACTCACCATGACAAACTTAAAAGTGGTATATGGCCAAATGGATGATTATTTTGTTTTGCGTTCATATGCCTTTTATATATAAGTAAATTAATTCCTTATTTCAAACGTAATCCATTTGACTATTTAAAATATCTTCTCTCATTAATTTTGGCTGATATAGGAGAATCTAGTGGAATTCTTATTTTTATGTAGAAAAAAAAAATATATATATATATAAAGGGCCAGAAAGCAGAGAAAGTAAATTACCAAAGCTTTGTTTCATCAAGAGATTTTCTTTTATAATTCCTTTCCAAGTAAAGTTTATAATTCCGATATGTTAAATAACTGATGAGCAATAACAAGTTAAAAATTGTCAATTGTTTCATAAAAGAATTTCTTTTATAATTTCGTTCCAAAGTAGAATTTATAATTCCGATATGTTAAGTAATTAATGAACAATAAAGAGTTACCAACATGTCTTGCATTTCAATTCAAAAATACTCGTCTTTCCAAATAAAGATGGATGCACTAAGAGATATGTATTAATTATATATTAATGAAAAAAGAATTAACTTAAATAGGTGTTCATTTAATTGTTTAAAATAAAAATAGTCGGTACATATATTTATATAACGACAATAAAATTTCTCTAACTTTAATAAATGATTCTTGATGTATGAGTGGTTCTATTTATATTATCACTGCACTGGTCATTACGAATAAACTTTTTAAGTTAGTTCTTAACGTGCAGTTAATTATTGTTATTATTATTGCAATGAGTTTATGTGTGAATGTACAAATTTAGAAGTAAAAGTATTATGCTGTCAAATTTTTCTATAGCAATATCGTTTGTTCCAATAGTTTTTATATATTAAATGGTTATTATACACATATAATAACATTTGACATTTGAATATTTTGTGACCGTTTTGGGTTAAAAATTAACCAAAAATCATTTTTTTTGTTTTTAATGTTACCTATAAAAAAGAAATAAAATTTAAAAATTAAAGATTTAAAATATTCAATCTAAAATCTGTAGACTTATTATTGGTAGTATCAGAATTTTTACACGGCTACTATAAAGGGTTAATTTTACAAAGAGTGTAATGATATAAAGATGTTGTTGTTATAGGTTAAAACCAATTATAGAGAGATAAAATATAGAATAAAATTTAGTTCCGCAAATAATTTGATTTTTATAGTGAATGGTTGTTATATAAGAATATGTTATAAAAAGTTCCGAATATATTATAAGAATATTCGAGATCAACTTTTATACAACGAGGCAGATCGGATTGTAGTGAGAAATTAGCACTATTAGCAAAGTTCGTTCGTTTTAAAGCAGAAGAACTAAATTAAATAGTCGCCTACCCAGGCGCTTAAACTTAATATAGCCGATGAGTATTTAATATATGTGTAACGATCCAATCGATCGTTTTGAGCTCTAGCACGTCGTTCAGCAGTTTGAGGCCATGAACAGCTTCATTTAAGGTATTATGACATGCACGCGTGGGCGGAATTGAACTTCGGGAAGTTCGGAGTTTATTTGGAAAGGAAATTCTTATTTCAGAAGCTTTAAGTTGAAAGAATTAGCTAAGATCGAAATTTCGAGTAAATGACTTCTGAATCAGGATCTGAAGGTTCCAGCAAGTTCGTATAATAATTTCGGACTTGGGCATATGTTCAGATCAGGTTTTGGATGATGCGGGAGCGTTTTGGTGCCTATTGTTGAAGTTAGCATTTTGGAAGAAATTTCATAAGTTTGGGTCGAAGTGCGTTTTAGTGCTATCGATGTCCATTTGCGATTTTGAGTCTGGGATTAGCTTCGTATGGTGATTCTAGAGTTGGGAGCACGATCGGAAGTGAATTCAAAGGCCCGTAACTCATTTTAATGTCATTTGGCTAAAGATAAAAATTTGAAGGTTTTTGAGAAGTTTGACAAGAAGTGGACTTTTTGATATAGGGGTCGGAATCTGATTCCAAAAGTTGGAGTATAACCATAATGTCGAATATGACTTGGGGTCACCAACTAAGGCGAATCAGGCGTGATTTGCTAGGTTTAAATATCAAAAGTTGAAGTTTGAAATTCTAAAGTTTATGAAACTTGGATGGGAGGTCGATTCATAATTGTAGCGTTGTTTGATGTGATTTGAGGCCTCGAGCAAGTATGTAATGCATTTTGGAACTGGTTAGCATGATTGGTTAGGGTCCCGGGGGCCTCCGGTGGATTCCGGGTGGTTAACGGATCGAAAATAAAATTTTGGAAAAGGGTGAAGTTGTTGTTTACTGGTGTAACCGCACGTGCGAAACT
>JASVEL010010210.1:0-340327 GCA_032618575.1 Nicotiana noctiflora
GACTTCTTTAAAGATGAGGAGGGATCTTCATCTCAAGCCCTCACCAAGAAGACAAGAGAAAAGAAGCTTAGATCTTCAGTATTCATCAGTTATTGAATTATAGCAAATAAATGGATGTCAGTCTTGTTCAAGAACAATGACCCTTTTTATCTATGTATTCATTGCTATCATTTAATATTAATGAAATCATCATCCTTTTCTTACTTTATGGGATTTAGCGAGTATTATAATTTAATTTTATGTTCAGTTATATTTGTGTATTTTTATCTTCTGTATCGGATCTAGGATAAATTATCTTTGGTTAGATTTTGCCTCAAATCTTCCTATTTAATTAGTTTAATAAAAAGATCTAACACTTTTTGGTCAAACAAATACGAGGGTCGGACCATTCAATTTTTGGTGTGAATTAGGATATTAATTTCTTAAGATTTCTTAAACACGATTACATGTTTATAGGTTATATTGAAATTACTATAAATATGAATCTTTGTAAGGAAATTATTTAAATCTTTTTGAATTAACACGATTAAAGAAAGAATGGCGTGACTTTGAAATAAAAATACTTTTTATAAATAGGGAAGAGAGTAAATTTACTTATTCTGCTGCTACTAGAAAAAATTTCCCCATGGGAGTTTGGTCAATTTCATAGAATGGCCTTTAGAGATTTTAATAAGCGGATTTTACAACTTGACCTAGTAAGAAGTAGTTTTGACATGTTGTAAGAGAACACAAACTTAAGTTTCAGTTTATGTCAAAAGTGCAAACTTTTGGGGGTACAATTTAACAAACTTTTCACCAGATATAGTTCCATTAGAACTCATCGTCATATTATATGCTACAAAATTTATCTCTCGTAGCTTCGTCCTCCATTTGAATGTCTTAAACTTAACTTTTGTTTCCAAACGAACTACGCAATCTACACTTCCATTTCCAATTTCTCGCCAAAATAGCTCATCAACATTATACATTTGAATTTCCTTTCTTGTAATGTTTTTGTGGCCTTGATAAATAATCCCTTGTTTAGAATTTTTGCCTACAACCAAACCATTGTAATTCAAAGTTCCTTTGGTAGCTTTTTGACAATCCTTACATCATTCTCCAAAGAATTAATGACATATCGGAGAATTTGCTGCAACTCAAGAGCAGAAGAGTAAGTGTATCCACAAACACAAGTTCTTCTAATTAAACATAATAGGATGAAAACTATGCTACCACTCCTTTGCAATTTCACACTCATGAACAATAAAAGTATCATTGTAGACCTACAGTCCTTCCAAAGTGAGCGCTTATCAATCTCCGGGATTACAAGAGTAGCATTTATGATACTAGCAACAACAACCATGTCACATATCTACAAAACAACAATAACATGATTTATATCATTATCACATTTTAATAGTCACTTTTGAGAATTATCGAAGATATGTCCAACAATATACTAATGAGATAACTTAATCAAAGCCTACTGGCATGCATTGAAATTTCTTAATTTTAATTTTAAAAAATTAAAATACTTGATTATAGCAACACAACTTCTTTCCACAAAGAAAAACGAAAAGATTAGGGATTTTAACATACCTGAGTTGTTAAAATTTCACTTATATATTATCTGGCCCTTTGCCGACTTTCGAAACTGTGAACAAGTTCTTGAATACTTGAAGTTGAAGAAGCTTTGAATCGAAACCCTGGTGTTCTTATTCTTCGCACAACTCGATTCACAAATTCAAACCAAAATTCGTCAAACCAGCTTTCAATCTTAAGATTTAGCTTCAAAATGAAGTTTTCGACAAGTATCATAAACACCCAATCGAATTCACATTCATATTTGAGGGATTTCGATTTGGGAGTGATTTTTAAGGAATTTCAATTTGGGATTTCTATTAACTGGACAGATTTCTAGGTAGAGAGGACCAATTTAGGGTTTCGATTTTGGATTTCTAGCTATAAAGGATCGATTTTGGGCGCTTCACTGCTCTTCACATCGACTCGATGTGTTCGAGATGATAGTTTCGCTGCTTTTGTCTCTAGACAGATTTTAGTGTTTCATTTACTAATTTCTTTTTGTTATTTTAAAAGGGAATAGGAGCGGCCCAGTTGCTGCAATAAATATTTAGTGGCGACTTCACAAAAGTCACCACAATAAATATGGAGCCAAAATTTTAATTTACGCGGGAGTAAAAATTTCAGCCACTTTAGAGGCGACCTACGAATAGTCGCTGCTAAATATAAATAAAATATGGCGACTTTTATAGTCGCTGCTGATAATATACATTTTGTAGCAACTTATAAGTTTGTTGCTAAATGTCGCCACTAATTATTCAATTTCTTGTAGTGTTCCATCAGATCCAATAAAGCCTCCAATATTATCATAATTATTTTCCATTCAATATTGGGTGTATCATTTTCTTTATTTACATTTAACGTCATTTATTTCTATTTAATGCTTGTTATTCTCATCCCAATATTGACCTTGAAACATTAATATGCGTTACATTAAACTTACTCTAACATTGTTCAACATAATCCACATAGGTTGATTATAGATCTGATATTATTATCTTTAATTAGGATTAACCTCTTATGTAACATCCTAGACTTTACACAGAATCCCACATCGGCAAAAGCATAAGAGAGATGTTGGATATATAAGTTAACAAGACTTAGACTCTAATGACGCATTTTAAACTAGTGATGGCCTAGGCCTAGAGCGGACAATATCACTCGCGAGCTGTGCTATTACAGATGGTATCAGAGCCACTCTTATGACAGCCATGCTGATGGTGGATCAGAATTAAACTGAGTTTAGGCAAATCCCGATTAGGCGGAGCAAACCTCAGTGTTGAGTCTAGGCTAATCCCCTGCGATGGGGCAAACCTCAGCGAAGACCTGAGTCCATAAGAAGGGGTGTATCTAACACCCCAGACTTTACACAGAGTCTCACATCGACAAAACTACAAGAGAGATGTTGGGTATATAAGTTAACAAGCCTTAGACCCTAGAGCAATTTAGCCGTGAGGGTCTAAGCCGTGAGGGTCTAAGCCGAGAGCATACAATATCACTAACGGGATGGGCTATTACATCTCATATGTTAAATTAATTAGTTTAACAAAATATTCATATTTTTTTGTAAAACAATTTAGCACCGTATGTGAGAATTTCCTAGTCAAAGCTTTAGTTTCTTTCAGATCTATAGCTAGCCAAAAAAATGCAAAACCTTATACCTTCTTGTGCATATTGTCGTGTCCCATTTTCTCGCGAAAGCGGGTTTCGACGTCATGACAACTCCTTTTAGAATGGGAGATAGAGTGATAAAAGAAAAAGAATCTCCTCCTGATAATTTTTAAGGTGCATTAGGGTAACTATGATGCAGATAACTTTGTTTGACTAGTCAACGCCACCAAAAATTGGATAATTAGGGCTCAAATTACCTCAAAAAAGAAGGTGTTAGGCACTCTTCAAGGTCCACAACTGTGCATCCCGAATGAACTTAAGATTATGTGGATTAAAATTAAGCTACGTCATCAAATAAATAAAGGGAATTCAGAAGTCAAAGAATTTTATTACAATATTATTAAAATAATCTTAGTACAAACATTGGGGTACAACTATTTAGATCGAATAACAATGTATACAGAGAATGGAGGGGGTTCTATGTATATTATCCTAAAAGATCACCTCGTGCAACATAAATAACACTTCGCAACTCCCTTAATGTAGAGAGTTACTCATATTATTCAGCGGGAACATACTATCATCTCCTGCTACCCAATTACTATTTTAAAGATATTTACCTAAAGCGCTCTAATTCAATTACAAGTTGTACCCTATGCGTGAAATACATGTCCAATGCCGATGGTCCATGAGGTTTTGGACCTCTATTTGGGTGGTTCTAGACCTCACTTAGTCTGCTCAGAAATGTCAAAACTAGGCGACATAAAAAAACACATTGGACTTCAAATATGGGCAATTAAGAGCTCATATTTACCTCCACACTTAAGCAACAAATGCACGCAAGACAAGGTTTGATGTTAAGCAATTCAGAATTAAGAATCTTAAACCATATAGACATGATTTCTCCGTGGCAAGGCATCAAAGCATACAAGCAGTTTTAGAGGCAAGGCGCGGCTCATAAACATGATTATACACGTTGATTATTGAGATTACATGTCTCCATTTATTTAAACTTATTGTGTCTAGGAGACTTGCACAGTAAGGAGTAATGAAGACCATTAGGAGGAGCTTGGAATTACTCATGCTTTTGACAGTGTTCTAAGTGAACAAATAGGCTATTTTAAGAGGTGAAACGTTAACAATTGTTAAGGCGAATAGTGGTATTCTATAGATAGGGTCTCTAACGATGAGCACTTGGAATAAATTTTATTGTTATATTTAGCCATATAGGCATGATTTCTAGTGAACATTGCGATATAATAGCAAATGCAATGATCAAAATCCTATAGGCATAATTTTCAGTGATCACTGCGATACAATAGCAAATGAAATTATCAAAATCATATATGCATAATTTCTAGTGATCAGTTCGATACAGTAGCAAATGAGGTTATCAATTTTCTAAAGGCATGATTTTAAGTGAACTGAAAGAAAGTTCATTGACATTTGTTCCTGTAGGCAGGTTTTCTAGTAGCACGTAGCAATAATAGTAATTGCAGCATTTAAATTCATGTTTGCTTGCAGAGAGTGTATGTGTGTGTGTTTTCCCCTAATGGCATGATTTCTACAATACACATATAGATCGAATGACACCTATCACAAGTGACTCATGAGTCTTATAGGCATATTGTCTATCCATTTTATATAAGCATTAAGTATACTCATTTCCTATTTTTACTAATATCCCAATTATTATTACAAAGCTATTACATGCCCAATAATGAATGTAATTACAAATGTGGTGCAAATAATAATAGTAGATCCACAGCATGCCCAAAAGAAAAACCCAACACTATCTGGACATTAAGCAATTCTCATATAGCATACACAGACTTCCAACAAGGAGTTATATTCACTAACACAACCCAGAATCATAGAAGAGCTAAAAGCCTAAATCACACAACCATGTTCCCAAGCATTGAACCACTTAAACCCACCAGCATATAGTAGGAAGAAAGGGTTGATTGGGATAGTTCAGGTTTCAGGGAGTGGCTAGGATCCAAATCCTAGTGTGTTAGAGTTCACAAGGGTCTCAAATGGCCCCCGAGAAGTGCTCACACCAGGGAGGCTAGTAATAAGAGTCTTAGTAGCCTTGACTTTCAGCCGACTAAGAATGAGAAGTTTAGAATAGCATAGATAACAAATGAGGTAAAATAGACCATGATTAAGGGACATAAGTTGGGGGGATACACTTGTAAACTAACGTAGACAGAGCCAACTTGAGCATACAGAGAAATTAATCAAGCACGTCACAGGACTTAGAAGCAGGTTCAATTGGATTTCTACGCATAACAAAGTAACACATAACGACTACATATTGAAAGAGTTAGGGCAGAAGCAAGTTTGCAAGATTGATAGAAGTTATCATGCATGGATACACAATACTAAACAAGTTGAAAACCTAAGAGGTCCAAATGATGTTGGGTATACATCCTAGTGTCACGAGACAGACATGTTAGATCTCATTAGGAAGAAATACTGTATTGAGACAATATAGGGAGCACACATTATGACAAGCCAACTAATCACTGAAGGAACATGGAATTAGGTGAGCCAAAGACATACTAAGGGCAATATTAGCAGGGAAGCAAAATCATAATTGATAGAAAAGGTCTTATCATGTCAAATAAAACATGTAAGATGTGACGATCCGGCCCGTCGTCACATGAGTTACCACTCTGTTTCCCTCATCTTATGTTTCTTTATGCTTCATTATCGGTATTTGAGGTGATTGAGTCGAGTTAGATTGGTTTTAGATGGATATGAGACACTTAATCTCTTTAAGGAAGGCTTGTTTTGGAAAAGTCAACCAGGCGTTGACTATTGAATTAGAGGGATCGAATATGATTTTTTGTGATTGGGTTAGCTTCGAGGGATGGTTTGTGACTTAATAGTGCAATTGAAATTGATTTTGGAGGTCCGGTGTAGAATTAGGCTTGAATTGGCGAAGTTAGTATTTTGGCGAATTCCTGTTGGTAGGTGAGATTTTGATCCAGGGGTAGAATGGAGTTCTGAGAGATGCAGTAGCTTCGTTAGGTGATTTTGAATGTGTGTGCAAAATTTCAGGTCATTTGGAGGTGTTTTGGTCGGATTTTTTATCAAATGCATATTTCGGAAGTTTTTAAGAAACTTAGGCTTGAATCCGATGTAATTTGATACTTTTGGTATTGTTTATGGTATTTTGATGATTGGAAAAAGTTTGAATTATGTTTTAGGATGGGTTGTCACTTTTGGTTGAGATCCCGGGGGCCTCGGGGTGATTTCGGATGGTCAATCGGACCAATCTTGGCTTTTGAAAGTTGCAGATTTCAGCTGGTGTGTTGCAGACATTTTTGTTCAATGCAATCGCAGGAGGATTGCATATAAGGATGGCCTTACCGAATTCATCGGAAGGAATGGATGTGGTTGCTTTCCCAAATGGATTGAACAGAACCGATTCAAAGGCGACCAGAAAGCTGCTGAATCAGCTCATGAAATATCTCTCGACTACTTGAGATGAAATACACAAGGCCTATTGTGCCGGGGTCCGAACTGACGAAGATGACCTAAATGGACAAACCCAATGGTTGATCTCAGTACAAGTCGAGTTCTGAAATACCGGTGAAACGACAATAAAAGGGATCTAGCAGGTCCATGACCGAACCGAGAAAGACATCAACCATATGTCAGAGGTGCCGTCATGCCGCCTTTCCTCCACGACGAAGGCCCATCTAGGCCAAGAACAGGGACTCACCGAAGCGAGAGAGATATTCCTCCCTTACTACATGCTTGCACTTTTTATGTTTCACCCTTAGAAATAGTCTGCGCATTGGAGATGCTCGGCCCAAAAGTGAAGTGGCCACAAAAGATGAGGTCTGACCTAAACACCAAGAAGTCAAATGCCCTCTACGAATTCCACCATGAACGTGATCATAAAACCGAGTACTGCATTGCTCTAAGACGAGAGATCGTAAACATGCTTCACAGGGGCACTTGAAAGAGTTGGTGAATCATCGCTCGAGGATGTGAACAATGCCCACCAAAATCACCTTTTCAAATGATCGGAGGGGGCGGTGATGCATCGCCAAGTAAAAATTCTATGGAAGTTACGAGTTTTCATGATTTTCATAGGGAAAATCTCCAAGTACCCCATGAAAAATCCAAATAACCTTTAGACAATAAATTAAATTGCTGTCGTAGTATTTTATTATTTTATTATTATTAATTTTTATTAAACGCCACTCCTCACATAGTATATATTATTAATTATTAATTAGTTTTCTAATCTATCAATCTAAATTTAGATATACCAGCTTATATAGTGGAGAATCTCACCTCTTTTGGCCGATATGGGACAAGGCTGTCCCTCTCTAAGTCTCTCCCAACTCGGTACAATTTTAATGTTTCCTTCTTATATTTTTTTGTTATTTTGAAAAAAGATGCACTAATTAAGAATTTCATAATCAAATGAAAAATTATGTGTAGAAGTAAAATCAAGTGAATTAAATTACAATTATATTACTTTTAATTTAAAAATATTCGTAGATACTATTTTTTTCATAAGTTTCATTTATATTCCTGGAATACCACATTAATTCCACTTTTATATAAAAAATATATATTAATTACTGAGAATTATTACACCTGAAAATTAGTAAGAACTATTTTGTTAATTCTATGTATGCAAGATTAATTTATTTTAATAATATACGAAGTTAATCAAATGAAGAAAGTAGAATTATAAGATCACTTGATATTAAGTTTCAATACTAACAAGTAACACCTACAACTAATATTATTTTATACATATATAATTAAATTTTATCATTTTAAAAAGTAAAATTATATGATCACTTGATATTAAGTTTCTGTTCGCTTTAATGTGTATGTTTGCATGCTTATTATTGTTGCTTATTCCGAATTTAGCATCTTACTTTGAAATGTACTATTATGATGAGTCGAGTTATGTCCAGATCATATTCTGATTCTTGTTGAGTAATTCATATGTAACTTAATATTTCTCTAGAATTAACCGTTGATGATCATATTCTGATTCTTGTTGAGTAATTCATATGTAACTTAATATTTCTCTAGAATTAACCCTTGATGATGTTACTAGCCCAAACTTGCTTCCCCTAAATATTTTGATATTACATTAGTTCAAACAAAATGATAACCGACTATATTATACTCAACGACTTAGAATATTCAATCGAGCATATCTCACAGAATTAAATTTTATATAGGATTAACATTTTAACTATTTACCAATAAATAAATTGATAAAATATAAAATGGATATAATTAATATGGAAGGATGAATTTTACATATCATGTTTTTGAAACATTTAAGAAAATATAACTTTTATATTAAAAATATTTTTTTCTTGTATTAATATGTTTAAAGTGTATTGAAAGAATTTCAAAGTTATATATGTGGCTATACAATTTTCAGATAAATTTTCAAGCTAATATATATCCAACTAAAAACATTTTATAAAAATTCCCATATAAATTTCAAGAACAAATTCCCAATCAAAATCATATCAACAAAATATCCGGATAAATTCACAAAAATAATATTTCAGCCAAACACACAAATAATCTTCAATTAATTTCTTAGGTAATAGATTTTTTAGGTAAATTCCAAGAAAATATTTCCAACTAAACTTGCAATAATAAGATTCAAGATAATAAAATTCTCATGTAAATTTTTAATAAATAATTCAAGCTAATATTGCAGCAACGAAGTTTCTAGGTAATTTTCTAACTAGTAAAGTGATGATAGGCTATAATTACGTATTTTAGTCGCTTATTACACTCGAGTTTACTGCACTTTAACTGAGTTTGAGCTTTAATAGCTAGAGTATTGTGTGTTTTATGCCTCGTAGGTGTGATTCCGAGTTATATAGATGTTATGGAATGAATTAGAGTGATTTGAAGCTTTGAAGTCTGACTAAAATCACAAGGAATTAAGTCGGGATCGTCTTCGGAGGTCAAATTTGATTGTTGAGAACAAACGAAGACTCGATGAGGCATATTGCGCAATATCTAGTAATTTGGACATAACTCTTTGCTCAAAACTCCGTTTTGATACCATAATATATGGTTAGAAAGCTAACTCAATTCTCTATAACTTTCATGTTTTGAGTTTTATTAAATTCTAAACGTAACAGTATGAAATACTACGATTTCACCGTGATCGTGGTAGAACCGCGACAGAAAAATCAGAGACTATGTTTGGCTGCGGTTCTACCGCGTTTTGACCGCGGTCGCGCCACTCCAGACGTCAAAAAGAGTCCTATTTCGTCCGGGACAAGTTTATTTTGGCCCTACACTATTCCAACATGTATAAAAGGCATCCTAAACCTATTTGGAAGCGAGAGGGACATATTTTGGACACAAATTCAACCTAAGGGGGCAAGAACACATTAGGAGCAAGACGGAGAATTCTTCTACAAGTTTTTCCTTCCTCTTCCTATTTTTCATTGTTGGTTATAACTTTTAGTATTGTAGTTTTACATACTATTAAGAATAGCTAATTTGTTATCTAGAGTTTTGATAGAACCTTTTGAAGGATAAATTCTTGTTATGTTTTTATATAATTGAGCCATTGCTTTTCTCTATTTGTTCAACTACATTTATATTTTAGTTGATTGAAGAGCTCTCAATTACCTGTGGCTATTTATTATGCATAACTCGGGAGAGAGTACATATTAAGATAATTATTGAACAACACCACTCCCAAAGTATATGAGGGATCAATAACTCAGGGTTTAAAGGTGAGATTAGGGATAACGACGCCTTGGGTGCGATCTAAAGTGAGCTGTATTAAAAGCCAGCTAGCATAGCTCGGGAGAGTGCGTCTAGTAAATTGTCGTAATTACTCGGGAGAGATTTACGGTAATAAGAGTGCTCATGATTGGTAGAGAATACATAGGCAAAATTATAGAAGACATAGCGGAAAGGATCCCGACAATTAGGGAAATCATAACTCTAGACCTCCTTAATCTTGTCTCTAACCCTTAGTATATTTAGTTATTAATTTAGTAGTGTAATTTCTTAGTTAATTAGTTAAACACAAGAATCAAAATATCTATAAGTTAGGAATTGTTCAAGCTTGTCTTCTTGGTGATAGTGAACAGTTGTAGCTAAACCTTAGTTCCCTGTGGGATTCGACTCCGGACTTGTAAACCAGATTATATTTGCAGCGATCGCATTGTCCTTTTTATAAGGTATAGTTGGGCGTGATCAAATTTTGGCGCCGTTGCCGGGGAACTAACAGTGTAGTTGTAGGTGTACATATTGCTACATTTCAAGTTTTAACTTTTATTTTATTATATGATTTATTATTATTATTTTTTATTTTAGTTTTATTTGTTTATTTAAGAAACATGACATCATGGAATTATGAGAATTTTGTTATTGGTAATTCTTCTTTTGACCATCCTTATGCATATTTTGAAGGAAACCACCCATGACAGATTTATCAAAATATTCCTGAGATTGAGTTTTGTGCACCAACACAATCTTATGTGTGGAATGTGTGTGATATGTGTGGTGGTCAAGATGGTCACTTTCACGGTTGTGCTTATATTTCTTACCTTCCCCCAACCCCTTACTTTGATGGTTCTTCTTTTTCTGGTAAAGTTAATAGGAACAAAGAACCTAGGGAAGCTGACATAAAGAAGCTCGAAGATATGTAAAAGTGCATTTTGGAAAAACATAGTAAATTACTATTGCAGATAGAAAGGCAGGAGGAAACTATTCGCAAGTTGAAAGTTCACATGAGTCAACTGGTTGAAGTTTTTAATGCTCAACAAGCTAATATTGTGAATAGTATCCAAGAAGAACATGAATTAGATACAAAAATTGATGAGCTAGAGGGGGATGCTAGAGTAGAACACCAACAATCAATCACACAAGATTTTGAGGATGTAGATATTGTAGAAGAGATACTAGAGTCAAACAAGGATACTGAGGATACATATTTAGTTGACTCTATTGTCATTAGTGTTGAGAATGTAGATAGTCCTAATGTTCATGTGGTTGAGCGCGTTGGTCCTCACTCCAAGAATTTTTCTACATTATGTTTGGATGATGATATGGAAATAAAGTCGTTTGAGCCATTTGAGGAGTCAAGGAATGAGGAACGAAGTGCTTAATTTCTGGAATTCTTCTTGCCAGAAAGTCGGTATTACACACCTAATCTAAAGGCCAAGAACTGCAGAATACTACATTATTTTATTGGGCTAGCCAGATTCGTTCCACCATCCCAAGAGCATGATCATAGACTAGAATCAAAACTTGGGGTCTGATTCATAAGTTCAAATTGGAGACAGAAAGTGATTCACATCGTGCCGCGACGTTAAATCAAGCGCTTGTTGGGAGGCAACCCAGCTTTATTGCTTTCTTTTATTTTTTATTTTTTTAAATTATACTCCCTCCGTTTCAATTTATGTGAACCTATTTCCTTTTTGGTCCGTGCCAAAAAGAATGACCTCTTTCCTTATTTGGAAACAATTTACCTTTATGCAATGATTTATAGCCACACAAAATATATATGCCTCATTCTACACCATAAGTTCAAAAGTCTTCTCTTTTTTCTTAAACTCCGTACCCAGTCAAATGGGTTCACATAAATTGAAATGGAGGGAGTATTATTTTTGTAGTGTCAATTTTTTGTTTTCTAGGAGCATGGAAAGCAAGTGTATTTGAAGGATGCACTAACAAATACAATGGTTGGAACTAAGTGTGAGGTACCCGCACAAAGGAGAAAGCTGGGAGAAGTCTGAGTACCACATGAACTGCTAGTGCTTCGGCCTTTGGCCTATCAAAGAGTTTCGTTTACCCTCTTGTATGTATGGATATGCATTGGGGACAATGCACAACTTTAAGTGTGGGGTGAGGAGATTGTCTAGGTGACTTTTCATGTTACTTTAACTGTGTTTGTTTTTTAAAAAAATAAAAATAAAATTGGACTTTCCCTGATGATGGATCTTCTAGATATTTTTTTGGAGGGAATTAAGTCTAAACAAAATACCAAAAATATTGTTTTTTGTTTTGTTAGATAGTGTAGCAATTGCCCCTTGGTTTTTCTTTAAACCACAGTTCTTTTCCAAGGGTTTTATTTGAACCGGGTGTAGTTAGTTTGTTTATTTATTTTGGAAGTAGGAGCCATTGTGTTGTGTTATGAATTGAAGCAATATCTCTTGACTTTATTATGCCTTGAGAATAGTGAGTACTTTGGCTGTGACGTTTATGATTAGTTTTTGACTCTTTTGAAGTACCTTAAATTGTATTATTTTAACTTTGCTTAACTACTTTGATTAGAGTGTCTATGAATCCAATCCTGAGTGAGTTATGTACCAAGCGTGTGTAAGGTTTTGCGTTATTCAGTGCATTGCATTTGATGCCTAGAACTTGCCCCGTGTGTTTGCAAAGCGAAATAGTAGTTTTGTTCAGTCTTGGAAGTGATATAGGCATTTCTTGTTGAGCCATATATACATATTTTACCCCCTAATTATTATGTATCGTAGTTAACCCCTTTGAGCCTGTAATCATGTTTCTTTGGCAACCACATTACAAGCCTTACTCATTTATTTGAATTAGCCATTTATTTGAACCTTTTCACCTCTCACGAGCACTTGAATATTATAAACTTTGTAAAAATTAAAGTGTGGGATGGTTGGTTTGGCTTTTGAATGGAACTAAATGAATAAGGAGAAATGTGCACTGTTTTGAAAAAAGAAAGAGTCACTTGAATTGAATATATATAAACTTTGTAAAAATTAAAGTGTGGGATCTTTGGTTTGGCTTTTGAGTGGAACTAAATGAATAACGAGAAATGTGCACTGTTTTGAAAAAAGGAAGAGTCACTTGAATTGAATATATATATATATATATATATATATATATATATATATATATATATATATATAGTTGGATTATTGTAAAAAAAAAATTGATAAGTGGTGGCTCTTGACGTAAGTGTGCTTAAAGAAGAATGGGGTAATTTACACTAATGTGAGGGTGAAATTTTGGTTTGACATAAGTATGAGGTTTGAATGTTAAAATGTATGTATTAAAGTGCTTAGGGAGGTGTAGTCACTCTTATATCTAAATGCATCCTACCCGTCTCGTAGCCTACATTACAACCAAATAAAGTCCTAATTGATCCAAGATTGAATGAGCTCAATTAGTGGAGTAGTACACTACGGGCAAGCTTATGGTGCTTCTTTTGTGGCATGTGAATGTTATTTCTGAGAGTGAGTGAATTCTTTCTATCTTGAGTTCTACGTGTTCTTAAATTTTATTATGTGGAACTACTCTCTTGTGTTATGTAGGCACTTGATTCATGAAGGAAAGGTAATGTCAGTGACCTCTAGGTTAGAGTAAGTAGGTGAGTTGGAAATAATGCATGATACTTATGAGTAAAATCTTAAGGTGAAGATGTTACGCTATTGTGCTTAGTCTATATTAAATACTCTTGGTGTGATGAGTTAGGAGAATTGCTTAAAAAGGTCGTGTCTATAAAAAAGAAGTGTAGTTTGATTGCTTGTGGGCGAGCAATGATTTAAGTGTGGGGTGTTTCTGATAGTCTATAATTACGTATTTTAGTCGCTTATTACACTCGAGTTTACTGCACTTTAATTGAGTTTGAGCTTTAATCGCTAGAGTTTTGCACTAATGTGTTTTATGCCTTGTAGGTGTGATTTTGAGTAATAAAGATGTTATGGAATGAATTTAAGTGATTTGAAGCTTTGAAGTCTGAGAAAAAGCTCAAGGAATTAAGTCGGGATCGTGTTTGTGGGTCAAATTTGATAGTTCAGAACAAACGAAGACTCGATGAGGCATATTGCGCACTGTCTAGTAATTTGGACATAACGTTTTACGCAAAACTCTATTTTAGCTCCATAATAAATGGTTAGAAAACTAACTCAAAGCACTACAATTTTCATGTATTGCGTTTTTCCAAATTCTAAAGGGAACAGTATGAAATACCTCGGTTTCACCGCGGAAGAAAATCAGAGACCATGTTTGGCCGCGGTTCTACCGTATTTTGACCGCGATCGCGCCGCTCCAGGCGTCAAAAAGAGTCCTATTTCGTCTGAGACAAGTTTATTTCGGTCCTACACTATTTCAACTTGTATAAAAGGCATCCTAAAACTATTTGGAAGCGAGGGGGACATATTTTGGACACAAATTCAACCTAAGTAGGCAAGAACACACTGGGAGCAAGACGGAGAATTCTTCTACAAGTTTTTATTTCCTCTTCCTATTTTTTCATTGTTGGTTATGACTTTTAGTATTGTAGTTTTACATACTATTATGAATAGCTAATTTGTTACTAGAGTTTTGATAGAACCTTTTGTTGGATAAATTCTTGTTATGTTTTTATATAATTGAGCCATATCTTTTCTCTATTTGTTCAACTACATTTATATTTTAGTTGATTGAAGAGCTCTCAATTAGATGTGCCTATTTATTATGCATAACTCGGAAGAGAGTGCATATTTAGGTAATTATTGAACAACACCACTCCTAAAGTATATGAGGGATCAATAACCGAGGGTTTAAAGATGAGATTAGGGATAACGAAGCCTTGGGTGCGATCTAAAGTGAATTGTATTAAAAGCCAACTAGCATAGCTCGGGAGAGTGCGTCTAGTAAATTGTCGTAATTACTCGTGAGAGATTTACGGTAATAAGAGTTCTCATGATTGGTAGAGAATATGTAGGCGAAATTATAGAAGACATAGCGGAAAGGATCCCGACAATTGGGAAAATTATAACTCCAGATCTCCTTAATCTTGTCTCTAACACTTAGTATATTTAGTTGTTAATTTAGTAGTGTAATTTCTTAGTTAATTAGTTAAACACAAAAATCTAAATATCTATAAGTTAGGAATTGTTCAAGCTTGTCTTCTTGGTGATAGTGAACAATTGTAGCTAAACCTTAGTTCTTTGTGGGATTCGACTCCGGACTTGTAAACCGGATTATATTTACAGCGACCGCTATGTCCTTTTTATAGGCATAGTTGGGAGTTATCATGAAGCATCCATGTAAATTCTCAAGAATAATTCCCAGCTAAATTTGTTGCAATAAAATCTTCATGTTAATCCCTATGTAATAAATTCTTCAAGTAATTCCCCAAGAAATAATCCCCAACTAATATATCACAATAAAATTCCCATGTAATTGTCTAGGTAATAACATCTCCAGGTAAATCCCCAAGAAATAATCCCCAACTAAAATCGCAACAACAAATCCCGAGGTAATTTCCTAGGTATTATAATTCCCATGTAAATTCCCAAGAAATAATACTAACAAAATCCGCAAGTAATATTACCTGGGGAAGTTCCTGCGAAATCACAAAAGAAATAAGTTTTTTATATATATTTTTCATTATTTACCTGCAAAATTACCTACGAAAATGATAAGTGGGATTATTTTCCTAAATAAATCTACAGGTAATAGGCACTAAATTGTGCCAAATTTATTTGCGAATTTACTTGAGAAAATCAAATTGGTAGGTAAATATTCTGGAATCCAGGAATTATTAGATTTTCACATGAAAATTTGCAGGAATTATCTGCAGAAAAAAATTCCCAGATAAAATCCCAATGTAATTTATGATTTTCTTATAGTGGATGCCCTGAAGGAGTTAAAAGGCTTACCTATCATCACTACCACTGCTCTCCAAAGTAGAGCACGGGGAACGCCTCCTCGTCTACCTGGCTGTATTTGAAGTGATAATGAATGCAGTCCTGACCATCTCTAAGGGAGGGTGGGGGGTTGGGGGGGGGGGGAGACAAAATGAACCACAGAGAGATAGTGACTTCTTTAAAGATGAGGAGGGATCTTCATCTCAAGCCCTCACCAAGAAGACAAGAGAAAAGAAGCTTAGATCTTCAGTATTCATCAGTTATTGAATTATAGCAAATAAATGGATGTCAGTCTTGTTCAAGAACAATGACCCTTTTTATCTATGTATTCATTGCTATCATTTAATATTAATGAAATCATCATCCTTTTCTTACTTTATGGGATTTAGCGAGTATTATAATTTAATTTTATGTTCAGTTATATTTGTGTATTTTTATCTTCTGTATCGGATCTAGGATAAATTATCTTTGGTTAGATTTTGCCTCAAATCTTCCTATTTAATTAGTTTAATAAAAAGATCTAACACTTTTTGGTCAAACAAATACGAGGGTCGGACCATTCAATTTTTGGTGTGAATTAGGATATTAATTTCTTAAGATTTCTTAAACACGATTACATGTTTATAGGTTATATTGAAATTACTATAAATATGAATCTTTGTAAGGAAATTATTTAAATCTTTTTGAATTAACACGATTAAAGAAAGAATGGCGTGACTTTGAAATAAAAATACTTTTTATAAATAGGGAAGAGAGTAAATTTACTTATTCTGCTGCTACTAGAAAAAATTTCCCCATGGGAGTTTGGTCAATTTCATAGAATGGCCTTTAGAGATTTTAATAAGCGGATTTTACAACTTGACCTAGTAAGAAGTAGTTTTGACATGTTGTAAGAGAACACAAACTTAAGTTTCAGTTTATGTCAAAAGTGCAAACTTTTGGGGGTACAATTTAACAAACTTTTCACCAGATATAGTTCCATTAGAACTCATCGTCATATTATATGCTACAAAATTTATCTCTCGTAGCTTCGTCCTCCATTTGAATGTCTTAAACTTAACTTTTGTTTCCAAACGAACTACGCAATCTACACTTCCATTTCCAATTTCTCGCCAAAATAGCTCATCAACATTATACATTTGAATTTCCTTTCTTGTAATGTTTTTGTGGCCTTGATAAATAATCCCTTGTTTAGAATTTTTGCCTACAACCAAACCATTGTAATTCAAAGTTCCTTTGGTAGCTTTTTGACAATCCTTACATCATTCTCCAAAGAATTAATGACATATCGGAGAATTTGCTGCAACTCAAGAGCAGAAGAGTAAGTGTATCCACAAACACAAGTTCTTCTAATTAAACATAATAGGATGAAAACTATGCTACCACTCCTTTGCAATTTCACACTCATGAACAATAAAAGTATCATTGTAGACCTACAGTCCTTCCAAAGTGAGCGCTTATCAATCTCCGGGATTACAAGAGTAGCATTTATGATACTAGCAACAACAACCATGTCACATATCTACAAAACAACAATAACATGATTTATATCATTATCACATTTTAATAGTCACTTTTGAGAATTATCGAAGATATGTCCAACAATATACTAATGAGATAACTTAATCAAAGCCTACTGGCATGCATTGAAATTTCTTAATTTTAATTTTAAAAAATTAAAATACTTGATTATAGCAACACAACTTCTTTCCACAAAGAAAAACGAAAAGATTAGGGATTTTAACATACCTGAGTTGTTAAAATTTCACTTATATATTATCTGGCCCTTTGCCGACTTTCGAAACTGTGAACAAGTTCTTGAATACTTGAAGTTGAAGAAGCTTTGAATCGAAACCCTGGTGTTCTTATTCTTCGCACAACTCGATTCACAAATTCAAACCAAAATTCGTCAAACCAGCTTTCAATCTTAAGATTTAGCTTCAAAATGAAGTTTTCGACAAGTATCATAAACACCCAATCGAATTCACATTCATATTTGAGGGATTTCGATTTGGGAGTGATTTTTAAGGAATTTCAATTTGGGATTTCTATTAACTGGACAGATTTCTAGGTAGAGAGGACCAATTTAGGGTTTCGATTTTGGATTTCTAGCTATAAAGGATCGATTTTGGGCGCTTCACTGCTCTTCACATCGACTCGATGTGTTCGAGATGATAGTTTCGCTGCTTTTGTCTCTAGACAGATTTTAGTGTTTCATTTACTAATTTCTTTTTGTTATTTTAAAAGGGAATAGGAGCGGCCCAGTTGCTGCAATAAATATTTAGTGGCGACTTCACAAAAGTCACCACAATAAATATGGAGCCAAAATTTTAATTTACGCGGGAGTAAAAATTTCAGCCACTTTAGAGGCGACCTACGAATAGTCGCTGCTAAATATAAATAAAATATGGCGACTTTTATAGTCGCTGCTGATAATATACATTTTGTAGCAACTTATAAGTTTGTTGCTAAATGTCGCCACTAATTATTCAATTTCTTGTAGTGTTCCATCAGATCCAATAAAGCCTCCAATATTATCATAATTATTTTCCATTCAATATTGGGTGTATCATTTTCTTTATTTACATTTAACGTCATTTATTTCTATTTAATGCTTGTTATTCTCATCCCAATATTGACCTTGAAACATTAATATGCGTTACATTAAACTTACTCTAACATTGTTCAACATAATCCACATAGGTTGATTATAGATCTGATATTATTATCTTTAATTAGGATTAACCTCTTATGTAACATCCTAGACTTTACACAGAATCCCACATCGGCAAAAGCATAAGAGAGATGTTGGATATATAAGTTAACAAGACTTAGACTCTAATGACGCATTTTAAACTAGTGATGGCCTAGGCCTAGAGCGAACAATATCACTCGCGAGCTGTGCTATTACAGATGGTATCAGAGCCACTCTTATGACAGCCATGCTGATGGTGGATCAGAATTAAACTGAGTTTAGGCAAATCCCGATTAGGCGGAGCAAACCTCAGTGTTGAGTCTAGGCTAATCCCCTGCGATGGGGCAAACCTCAGCGAAGACCTGAGTCCATAAGAAGGGGTGTATCTAACACCCCAGACTTTACACAGAGTCTCACATCGACAAAACTACAAGAGAGATGTTGGGTATATAAGTTAACAAGCCTTAGACCCTAGAGCAATTTAGCCGTGAGGGTCTAAGCCGTGAGGGTCTAAGCCGAGAGCATACAATATCACTAACGGGATGGGCTATTACATCTCATATGTTAAATTAATTAGTTTAACAAAATATTCATATTTTTTTGTAAAACAATTTAGCACCGTATGTGAGAATTTCCTAGTCAAAGCTTTAGTTTCTTTCAGATCTATAGCTAGCCAAAAAAATGCAAAACCTTATACCTTCTTGTGCATATTGTCGTGTCCCATTTTCTCGCGAAAGCGGGTTTCGACGTCATGACAACTCCTTTTAGAATGGGAGATAGAGTGATAAAAGAAAAAGAATCTCCTCCTGATAATTTTTAAGGTGCATTAGGGTAACTATGATGCAGATAACTTTGTTTGACTAGTCAACGCCACCAAAAATTGGATAATTAGGGCTCAAATTACCTCAAAAAAGAAGGTGTTAGGCACTCTTCAAGGTCCACAACTGTGCATCCCGAATGAACTTAAGATTATGTGGATTAAAATTAAGCTACGTCATCAAATAAATAAAGGGAATTCAGAAGTCAAAGAATTTTATTACAATATTATTAAAATAATCTTAGTACAAACATTGGGGTACAACTATTTAGATCGAATAACAATGTATACAGAGAATGGAGGGGGTTCTATGTATATTATCCTAAAAGATCACCTCGTGCAACATAAATAACACTTCGCAACTCCCTTAATGTAGAGAGTTACTCATATTATTCAGCGGGAACATACTATCATCTCCTGCTACCCAATTACTATTTTAAAGATATTTACCTAAAGCGCTCTAATTCAATTACAAGTTGTACCCTATGCGTGAAATACATGTCCAATGCCGATGGTCCATGAGGTTTTGGACCTCTATTTGGGTGGTTCTAGACCTCACTTAGTCTGCTCAGAAATGTCAAAACTAGGCGACATAAAAAAACACATTGGAGTTCAAATATGGGCAATTAAGAGCTCATATTTACCTCCACACTTAAGCAACAAATGCACGCAAGACAAGGTTTGATGTTAAGCAATTCAGAATTAAGAATCTTAAACCATATAGACATGATTTCTCCGTGGCAAGGCATCAAAGCATACAAGCAGTTTTAGAGGCAAGGCGCGGCTCATAAACATGATTATACACGTTGATTATTGAGATTACATGTCTCCATTTATTTAAACTTATTGTGTCTAGGAGACTTGCACAGTAAGGAGTAATGAAGACCATTAGGAGGAGCTTGGAATTACTCATGCTTTTGACAGTGTTCTAAGTGAACAAATAGGCTATTTTAAGAGGTGAAACGTTAACAATTGTTAAGGCGAATAGTGGTATTCTATAGATAGGGTCTCTAACGATGAGCACTTGGAATAAATTTTATTGTTATATTTAGCCATATAGGCATGATTTCTAGTGAACATTGCGATATAATAGCAAATGCAATGATCAAAATCCTATAGGCATAATTTTCAGTGATCACTGCGATACAATAGCAAATGAAATTATCAAAATCATATATGCATAATTTCTAGTGATCAGTTCGATACAGTAGCAAATGAGGTTATCAATTTTCTAAAGGCATGATTTTAAGTGAACTGAAAGAAAGTTCATTGACATTTGTTCCTGTAGGCAGGTTTTCTAGTAGCACGTAGCAATAATAGTAATTGCAGCATTTAAATTCATGTTTGCTTGCAGAGAGTGTATGTGTGTGTGTTTTCCCCTAATGGCATGATTTCTACAATACACATATAGATCGAATGACACCTATCACAAGTGACTCATGAGTCTTATAGGCATATTGTCTATCCATTTTATATAAGCATTAAGTATACTCATTTCCTATTTTTACTAATATCCCAATTATTATTACAAAGCTATTACATGCCCAATAATGAATGTAATTACAAATGTGGTGCAAATAATAATAGTAGATCCACAGCATGCCCAAAAGAAAAACCCAACACTATCTGGACATTAAGCAATTCTCATATAGCATACACAGACTTCCAACAAGGAGTTATATTCACTAACACAACCCAGAATCATAGAAGAGCTAAAAGCCTAAATCACACAACCATGTTCCCAAGCATTGAACCACTTAAACCCACCAGCATATAGTAGGAAGAAAGGGTTGATTGGGATAGTTCAGGTTTCAGGGAGTGGCTAGGATCCAAATCCTAGTGTGTTAGAGTTCACAAGGGTCTCAAATGGCCCCCGAGAAGTGCTCACACCAGGGAGGCTAGTAATAAGAGTCTTAGTAGCCTTGACTTTCAGCCGACTAAGAATGAGAAGTTTAGAATAGCATAGATAACAAATGAGGTAAAATAGACCATGATTAAGGGACATAAGTTGGGGGGATACACTTGTAAACTAACGTAGACAGAGCCAACTTGAGCATACAGAGAAATTAATCAAGCACGTCACAGGACTTAGAAGCAGGTTCAATTGGATTTCTACGCATAACAAAGTAACACATAACGACTACATATTGAAAGAGTTAGGGCAGAAGCAAGTTTGCAAGATTGATAGAAGTTATCATGCATGGATACACAATACTAAACAAGTTGAAAACCTAAGAGGTCCAAATGATGTTGGGTATACATCCTAGTGTCACGAGACAGACATGTTAGATCTCATTAGGAAGAAATACTGTATTGAGACAATATAGGGAGCACACATTATGACAAGCCAACTAATCACTGAAGGAACATGGAATTAGGTGAGCCAAAGACATACTAAGGGCAATATTAGCAGGGAAGCAAAATCATAATTGATAGAAAAGGTCTTATCATGTCAAATAAAACATGTAAGATGTGACGATCCGGCCCGTCGTCACATGAGTTACCACTCTGTTTCCCTCATCTTATGTTTCTTTATGCTTCATTATCGGTATTTGAGGTGATTGAGTCGAGTTAGATTGGTTTTAGATGGATATGAGACACTTAATCTCTTTAAGGAAGGCTTGTTTTGGAAAAGTCAACCAGGCGTTGACTATTGAATTAGAGGGATCGAATATGATTTTTTGTGATTGGGTTAGCTTCGAGGGATGGTTTGTGACTTAATAGTGCAATTGAAATTGATTTTGGAGGTCCGGTGTAGAATTAGGCTTGAATTGGCGAAGTTAGTATTTTGGCGAATTCCTGTTGGTAGGTGAGATTTTGATCCAGGGGTAGAATGGAGTTCTGAGAGATGCAGTAGCTTCGTTAGGTGATTTTGAATGTGTGTGCAAAATTTCAGGTCATTTGGAGGTGTTTTGGTCGGATTTTTTATCAAATGCATATTTCGGAAGTTTTTAAGAAACTTAGGCTTGAATCCGATGTAATTTGATACTTTTGGTATTGTTTATGGTATTTTGATGATTGGAAAAAGTTTGAATTATGTTTTAGGATGGGTTGTCACTTTTGGTTGAGATCCCGGGGGCCTCGGGGTGATTTCGGATGGTCAATCGGACCAATCTTGGCTTTTGAAAGTTGCAGATTTCAGCTGGTGTGTTGCAGACATTTTTGTTCAATGCAATCGCAGGAGGATTGCATATAAGGATGGCCTTACCGAATTCATCGGAAGGAATGGATGTGGTTGCTTTCCCAAATGGATTGAACAGAACCGATTCAAAGGCGACCAGAAAGCTGCTGAATCAGCTCATGAAATATCTCTCGACTACTTGAGATGAAATACACAAGGCCTATTGTGCCGGGGTCCGAACTGACGAAGATGACCTAAATGGACAAACCCAATGGTTGATCTCAGTACAAGTCGAGTTCTGAAATACCGGTGAAACGACAATAAAAGGGATCTAGCAGGTCCATGACCGAACCGAGAAAGACATCAACCATATGTCAGAGGTGCCGTCATGCCGCCTTTCCTCCACGACGAAGGCCCATCTAGGCCAAGAACAGGGACTCACCGAAGCGAGAGAGATATTCCTCCCTTACTACATGCTTGCACTTTTTATGTTTCACCCTTAGAAATAGTCTGCGCATTGGAGATGCTCGGCCCAAAAGTGAAGTGGCCACAAAAGATGAGGTCTGACCTAAACACCAAGAAGTCAAATGCCTTCTACGAATTCCACCATGAACGTGATCATAAAACCGAGTACTGCATTGCTCTAAGACGAGAGATCGTAAACATGCTTCACAGGGGCACTTGAAAGAGTTGGTGAATCATCGCTCGAGGATGTGAACAATGCCCACCAAAATCACCTTTTCAAATGATCGGAGGGGGCGGTGATGCATCGCCAAGTAAAAATTCTATGGAAGTTACGAGTTTTCATGATTTTCATAGGGAAAATCTCCAAGTACCCCATGAAAAATCCAAATAACCTTTAGACAATAAATTAAATTGCTGTCGTAGTATTTTATTATTTTATTATTATTAATTTTTATTAAACGCCACTCCTCACATAGTATATATTATTAATTATTAATTAGTTTTCTAATCTATCAATCTAAATTTAGATATACCAGCTTATATAGTGGAGAATCTCACCTCTTTTGGCCGATATGGGACAAGGCTGTCCCTCTCTAAGTCTCTCCCAACTCGGTACAATTTTAATGTTTCCTTCTTATATTTTTTTGTTATTTTGAAAAAAGATGCACTAATTAAGAATTTCATAATCAAATGAAAAATTATGTGTAGAAGTAAAATCAAGTGAATTAAATTACAATTATATTACTTTTAATTTAAAAATATTCGTAGATACTATTTTTTTCATAAGTTTCATTTATATTCCTGGAATACCACATTAATTCCACTTTTATATAAAAAATATATATTAATTACTGAGAATTATTACACCTGAAAATTAGTAAGAACTATTTTGTTAATTCTATGTATGCAAGATTAATTTATTTTAATAATATACGAAGTTAATCAAATGAAGAAAGTAGAATTATAAGATCACTTGATATTAAGTTTCAATACTAACAAGTAACACCTACAACTAATATTATTTTATACATATATAATTAAATTTTATCATTTTAAAAAGTAAAATTATATGATCACTTGATATTAAGTTTCTGTTCGCTTTAATGTGTATGTTTGCATGCTTATTATTGTTGCTTATTCCGAATTTAGCATCTTACTTTGAAATGTACTATTATGATGAGTCGAGTTATGTCCAGATCATATTCTGATTCTTGTTGAGTAATTCATATGTAACTTAATATTTCTCTAGAATTAACCGTTGATGATCATATTCTGATTCTTGTTGAGTAATTCATATGTAACTTAATATTTCTCTAGAATTAACCCTTGATGATGTTACTAGCCCAAACTTGCTTCCCCTAAATATTTTGATATTACATTAGTTCAAACAAAATGATAACCGACTATATTATACTCAACGACTTAGAATATTCAATCGAGCATATCTCACAGAATTAAATTTTATATAGGATTAACATTTTAACTATTTACCAATAAATAAATTGATAAAATATAAAATGGATATAATTAATATGGAAGGATGAATTTTACATATCATGTTTTTGAAACATTTAAGAAAATATAACTTTTATATTAAAAATATTTTTTTCTTGTATTAATATGTTTAAAGTGTATTGAAAGAATTTCAAAGTTATATATGTGGCTATACAATTTTCAGATAAATTTTCAAGCTAATATATATCCAACTAAAAACATTTTATAAAAATTCCCATATAAATTTCAAGAACAAATTCCCAATCAAAATCATATCAACAAAATATCCGGATAAATTCACAAAAATAATATTTCAGCCAAACACACAAATAATCTTCAATTAATTTCTTAGGTAATAGATTTTTTAGGTAAATTCCAAGAAAATATTTCCAACTAAACTTGCAATAATAAGATTCAAGATAATAAAATTCTCATGTAAATTTTTAATAAATAATTCAAGCTAATATTGCAGCAACGAAGTTTCTAGGTAATTTTCTAACTAGTAAAGTGATGATAGGCTATAATTACGTATTTTAGTCGCTTATTACACTCGAGTTTACTGCACTTTAACTGAGTTTGAGCTTTAATAGCTAGAGTATTGTGTGTTTTATGCCTCGTAGGTGTGATTCCGAGTTATATAGATGTTATGGAATGAATTAGAGTGATTTGAAGCTTTGAAGTCTGACTAAAATCACAAGGAATTAAGTCGGGATCGTCTTCGGAGGTCAAATTTGATTGTTGAGAACAAACGAAGACTCGATGAGGCATATTGCGCAATATCTAGTAATTTGGACATAACTCTTTGCTCAAAACTCCGTTTTGATACCATAATATATGGTTAGAAAGCTAACTCAATGCTCTATAACTTTCATGTTTTGAGTTTTTTTAAATTCTAAACGTAACAGTATGAAATACTACGATTTCACCGTGATCGTGGTAGAACCGCGACAGAAAAATCAGAGACTATGTTTGGCTGCGGTTCTACCGCGTTTTGACCGCGGTCGCGCCACTCCAGACGTCAAAAAGAGTCCTATTTCGTCCGGGACAAGTTTATTTTGGCCCTACACTATTCCAACATGTATAAAAGGCATCCTAAACCTATTTGGAAGCGAGAGGGACATATTTTGGACACAAATTCAACCTAAGGGGGCAAGAACACATTAGGAGCAAGACGGAGAATTCTTCTACAAGTTTTTCCTTCCTCTTCCTATTTTTCATTGTTGGTTATAACTTTTAGTATTGTAGTTTTACATACTATTAAGAATAGCTAATTTGTTATCTAGAGTTTTGATAGAACCTTTTGAAGGATAAATTCTTGTTATGTTTTTATATAATTGAGCCATTGCTTTTCTCTATTTGTTCAACTACATTTATATTTTAGTTGATTGAAGAGCTCTCAATTACCTGTGGCTATTTATTATGCATAACTCGGGAGAGAGTACATATTAAGATAATTATTGAACAACACCACTCCCAAAGTATATGAGGGATCAATAACTCAGGGTTTAAAGGTGAGATTAGGGATAACGACGCCTTGGGTGCGATCTAAAGTGAGCTGTATTAAAAGCCAGCTAGCATAGCTCGGGAGAGTGCGTCTAGTAAATTGTCGTAATTACTCGGGAGAGATTTACGGTAATAAGAGTGCTCATGATTGGTAGAGAATACATAGGCAAAATTATAGAAGACATAGCGGAAAGGATCCCGACAATTAGGGAAATCATAACTCTAGACCTCCTTAATCTTGGAACCTGGAAATAAATAAGTTGAGCTGTTGTGTGACTCATATGCATATTGTGGACTGAGGATGGATCGGGCTGCACGCCGCAGCGGTTGATATGAGGATCGGGCTGCACGCTGTAGCGGTTGATATGAGGATCGGGCCGCACGCCGCAACGGTAATGCACTTGGGCTGTAGGAGCCCCTCCTGAGTCTGTACACACCCCTAGTGAGTGTCGTCGAGGTTAAATGGATCAGTCTATACGCCGTAGCGGTTAAATGGATCGGGCTACACGCCGTAGCAGTTATGTGCATTGCATTGCATCTTTATTTGTTAAATTATTCTGTGGTAGCTGTATTGTACTGTTGATGCTAGTGCGTAGGAGATTCGGACTATAGTTAGCTTCATACTGTGGTATTCTGTGGATTTCCTTCTTTCAGCTGCTTTTATATATTTATTACTCACTGAGTACTTAGTACTCACCCCTACTCCCTGCACCTTTGTGTGTAGATTCAGGTACACATGAGGGATAGACGAGCACTCCAGCTTTTATTAATATTTATCCGAGTTGCTGAGGTAGCTGCTGGCGTTCGCAGGACCTGGCTTCTCTTCTTATTCTATTTTTCCTTTGTATATAAATTATTCGGACTTTAGTATTTGGATCAGATATTGTTATCCGATCTTGTTTAGAGGCTCCAGACTCGTGACCCTAGATCTCTGGGGTGGTTATACAGTTATGCTTTATTGTTGACATAAATGTTCAAGTAATTGATTTGAGCTTCATGCTCGGGATGAGAGTGTAAATGGTCGGGCTTGCCTAGCAGTTGTGTTGGGCGCCATCACGACCGGGATTGGGATCGTGACAGGAGGGTGGGGGGTTGGGGGGGGGAGACAAAATGAACCACAGAGAGATAGTGACTTCTTTAAAGATGAGGAGGGATCTTCATCTCAAGCCCTCACCAAGAAGACAAGAGAAAAGAAGCTTAGATCTTCAGTATTCATCAGTTATTGAATTATAGCAAATAAATGGATGTCAGTCTTGTTCAAGAACAATGACCCTTTTTATCTATGTATTCATTGCTATCATTTAATATTAATGAAATCATCATCCTTTTCTTACTTTATGAGATTTAGCGAGTATTATAATTTAATTTTATGTTCAGTTATATTTGTGTATTTTTATCTTCTGTATCGGATCTAGGATAAATTATCTTTGGTTAGATTTTGCCTCAAATCTTCCTATTTAATTAGTTTAATAAAAAGATCTAACACTTTTTGGTCAAACAAATACGAGGGTCGGACCATTCAATTTTTGGTGTGAATTAGGATATTAATTTCTTAAGATTTCTTAAACACGATTACATGTTTATAGGTTATATTGAAATTACTATAAATATGAATCTTTGTAAGGAAATTATTTAAATCTTTTTGAATTAACACGATTAAAGAAAGAATGGCGTGACTTTGAAATAAAAATACTTTTTATAAATAGGGAAGAGAGTAAATTTACTTATTCTGCTGCTACTAGAAAAAATTTCCCCATGGGAGTTTGGTCAATTTCATAGAATGGCCTTTAGAGATTTTAATAAGCGGATTTTACAACTTGACCTAGTAAGAAGTAGTTTTGACATGTTGTAAGAGAACACAAACTTAAGTTTCAGTTTATGTCAAAAGTGCAAACTTTTGGGGGTACAATTTAACAAACTTTTCACCAGATATAGTTCCATTAGAACTCATCGTCATATTATATGCTACAAAATTTATCTCTCGTAGCTTCGTCCTCCATTTGAATGTCTTAAACTTAACTTTTGTTTCCAAACGAACTACGCAATCTACACTTCCATTTCCAATTTCTCGCCAAAATAGCTCATCAACATTATACATTTGAATTTCCTTTCTTGTAATGTTTTTGTGGCCTTGATAAATAATCCCTTGTTTAGAATTTTTGCCTACAACCAAACCATTGTAATTCAAAGTGAAGTTGATATCATTATAGTAAATGCTCATACCTTTGTTGGGATTGAAAATTTCAACGTTTAAAATAACGGAATTGTTGTCGCCGTGGAGAGAAGCATTCTTAACGTTCAAATCAAGAAAGGAGAAATCAATAAGAATGAAAATTGGATGTCTTGGAGTCAAACAAAGCCACATGACTAATGAGATCAAACTTAAGACAGCTACAACTTGGAAGAACCAACAGTAGAGATCAATATTATAACGTTTGGATATCCTTCGATTATTCATTTTTGGTAGAATCACTACAAGAAAATAGGCTTTTAAGGAAGGTAAATTCGATCGTTAAAAGACTTATTCCGGTCGCTATAAGTCAATTACGACCGGGAAAAATCTAGTCGTCAACGGTCGTTAAAAGCTCCGTCGTTAAAAGTTAACGACCGGATTTTCAACCCGGTCGTTAAAGAAGCTTTAACGACAGCAAAAAATCTGGTCGTTGTACCTTTTGTTAACGACTACATTTTCCCTTCGTTAATTGCCATTCCGGTCGTTAAATCTGTTAAGTACAATAACAAAATCTTATAGCTAAAAGTGCTTTGACCTTCACTAATTATCTATATATCTACCAGGACATCTAATAATCATCATTATATGGTTATTACTCACATACACACATCTGAAAACATACAAAATAATCAATATTTATATAAAATTTCAACGTCAATTACATAGAACAAAAGTGTCACATTACAAAAATAGACCCATCTGAATTGTATTGTAACATGTACAAATGATAGCTTCTTTAAATAACTTCTAACAAGTAAAAATAGGTCTCTTTTGTGCTTCAACTTTTTTTTAACATTTTCAGTTGCTTATACTTTGTCTGCACTTTCTTCCGGGGCAAGTTCTTCGTACTTCAAATTCTTGATCTGTTAAAGGGACAATATTAAAAGAATTTGTTAATAAAAAGACTTCAAATTTCCTCACAAGCATATATTGACATGCATATATCCACATCACTCTATTCTTAAGGAATAGAGGTACAAAAATCTGAGAACAAAGGCATCAACTTGACGTAATAATCAAATGAAAATACTAATCGAGGAAGTTGCCTTTTGATTGGAGAGTGAATCCATGTTTTATTGATATGGTGATATAACTATACTCTTGAATTTAAACAAGCTAGATATATATAGTCCAGCTAAACATCTACCAGAGACACCAGGGATAAGATGTAATATAAAGGAGCCAAGTCCATCATGTGAAGAGTGTAATATAAACCAAGTAGCTATCCCAAGCACTTGCAACAATTCATCTTTGTTAAGGAAGAACAAAACCAGTTAAAATCTTTAATGCACCAGTCTAGTCACTCACAAAGAGACTGCTATTTGAGTAGTAATACATGGCTGCAGAACCAACAGAACCAACCTTCTCTACACCTATATAATAAGTATTTTCAGAGAAATCGAGATGCATTTGGGAAAAGTAATACTCAAAGTATTATCCCCACAACACTATGCCCCCAAACATGAATGATGTTGCTTCATTCTTATTTGCACAATAAAAATATTATCCAAGAATAATTTACTTCTTTAGATGATTCTACCCATGAAGTTTGCTAGCTTGACATAGACTTAAATTATCTACCGGGCTCCACTTGAAATAACAGATAATAAGAGCGTGTCAATTTGGGCGCGGAGTGGGGCAGAGAACTTAAAGGAAGAAGAGATGATACTAAAGGATTGTGCAATTTTATCAGTTAAATTAACACAATAATGTACCAACAAAAATCTTGGATATCTTCACAGAACAGAATTTCGGTACAGTCAATAAAGAAATTTATTTTTTTAAAAGACGTGAACAAGAAGTTCAATGAAGGAAATATTGGTCCAGATGGTGTTGAACCTCGTCTATTTCTCTTTAGAACATAGATATCAGACTTATTGCTTGAATTAGAAAAAAAAGGGCCGACCCAGTTCAATACCCACTTCGTGGGTGTCTGGGGAAGGGAATACTCTAGGCAGCCTTCCCCCTGCTTTTGCAGAGAGGCTGATTCGAACCCGCGACCTGACACACCACGGCAAGCAAGCTTACCGTTGAGCCAAGCCGGCCCTTCTATTGCTTGAATTAGAAAAGGAAGAAAAAAAAGAACATTAGAAATTTTTTCTGATACTTACTGCCTGCATAAGATCATAGATCGTGGACTCCTTGAGATTAACGCCAACTCTTTTAATCCAACTTTGACCTCCTCAAAGGTTATTTGACCACTATTGTCTTTATCTGTCATCTTGAATATTTTTTCAGTCCAGCAATTTCTTTTTCAAATAGACTTTCAGCGGTGACTGTAACAGAGGTGTAACTTACAATATTTAGAGGACTAGCCTTAGTCCACAGTTTGTCTAATTCTTGAAAGTGTATGTAAATCTATAGACTCACTCTCGTGGCCATTTTCTTTAGCTTGTTAATTGCAGAAACTTGTTTCATTCGACCCAGAACTGCAGAATTCAGAGGCTTATCTGGTGCCACACCAATAACTTGAACCCAACAATGGCCTGCAAATGCTTTCAACACCACTCATAACTATTTTTCAAATCCGCCATCTCAAGAGAAATCTTTTCAATGGGAAGGATTATAACCATATTCATAAGATTTTAGGGATAGAAAAATTAAACCACAAGGCTACAATGTTTAACACAATAAGACGATCAATTATAAAATACCAACATCGAAGCTTTAAGCTAGCATCTGTGAATTATCAAGCAGATATGTAAAACCATTTATCACTACTAACAATGTTGAAAATACTTACACAAGAAGTCATGAGCAGTTAAACTTGTTTTGGGATCTCAAAGCATTCTCCTGACAAAGTTTTGCATCTTCTGAAGTACTAGCCCATGTATCCGTTGAGAAGTCGAGATCACCATATAGGACATGCTCGAATATACCTTGTTCATTTTCTGTATGATAGCATATACGATTAGTTAAGAGAAATCACACGAAAAGATAAGACATCATCTCAAGAGCAGTGTTTGGTTTTTGTAAAATTCTACTTTCCTTTTTCACCTTATTATAAAAAACACAACCCCCATTTTCTTTTCGGAAATTAAATTTTAGATGTAAGAACTTTGCATAACTGAACATAGCAAAGTACAAAATAAAGAAAAGGGACAAATATCCTTAATTTGTATGAAGTTCAAATCTCACCAACCCAGGAATGAAGTACTCCACTTAATAAAATGTATACAATCACACTAGCGCTCCAAACATTGGCTTTAGAAGCATAGTATTTTTTGAGAACTTATGGTGCAACATAGTAAGGACTACCAACAACATCATAAAATCTATCACCTGAAAAACGAAATGTGTAAAGATGGTATACGGGAGGTTTATCAACACGAGTTCATTTATTAAAAATAAGCAGGACCAGGTATTCCTTTTTAACATATATTTATCTCAATGGTGATGGAAGATTCTTCACCAGCATCATAGAAAGTATAAGTACATTAAACACTAACAAAAAATAAAATGGAACACATGAAAGATTAAGGGAATAAGAGCAATTGCATGAGACTTATTAGATTTTTGAGAAGAAAGGGAACTCTTGAAGGAAACTACATACTATTATAGAAGGCCCGCAGTTCTAATTCTAGTAGAAACATCAGGGTTACTCAAAACAAGTCTTGCATATCAAAGAACGAGACTAGAGAAGATTTTCAGGAAAGGGTATGATAACACTTGCAATGGCAAGCACTTTCTATTCAGTGAAGTACATACTGGATTTATCTTTGGAGTTTACTATATGTGGTTATTCACTTTGTGTATTAATTAAATGAAGTATATAGCAAAATAGTGGAAAACGTAGATGTTGTAGCCAAGTTTAACATGAGACCTTAAGTGCTCTCATTCTATAACACACAGCAAGCGAAGAAAGAAAAAACTAGGCATGAAAAACATATTGAAACCTTGGTTAATACCCTCTGAGCTCCCTAATATGAGAATCATTCAAGCACTTGTTTTTCCACTTTCTCAGAACTACCCTTTGCAGCTTTATATTCCACAGCTGCTCAATATTTCATTTTGAAAAACCAAAACTTGGATATCATGGACTTCCTCACTTTCTATCTTGCACTTCCCTTATTGTTAGCATTTCCATATCAACCGATTACCAATCATCGAGATGATTGATCAGTCCAGATGATTATTTAATAGCAATTGAATAATCAACAACTATTGATTTTGACTCCAAAATTCAAGCGGGAAAAAAAACCACTAATTGAGCTCAGAATCGTGAACTTCGTCATCTAATAGTCATGTTCGAACCCGCGAAACACCAACCAAGCTCAAGTAAGATCCATGGAGGAAGATCAACAGGGAAGAAACTAAAATATATATCTATGTCTATGAAAGAATTTAACTCCAAAATTAGAGGAGTAACAGCCGAAAATCAGAGAACAAAACTTAAATCTTTGTATATCTCTTTTTGTATTTTTTTTTCTTCAGGATTTGAAACGCGAATAGAAAATCGAAGAAAAACTCAAGAGCAGAGAAGAAATTTGCCCTTAAAACCCTAGATTTTAACTCACTTTTTCTCTTCAAAACTTAATAATCAAGTTTAACAGCCATGGTTTAGAACTGAGGTTTCATGTATACTAAAATTAACATAAAAAATGTACAATTTCGAACCTTACCTTGATGAGAAGAAACTCGTAGATGAACATTAGTTGTCAATGGAGGTGACCGGCAATTTCTCTAATATGATGATATTGATGTTTGAACACCAGCAATTTAGCTGAATATTGCTTCGCAGTTGTAGGAGAAATAACAGTTGCAGGTTTAGGAAAATAAGCGTTCACAACAGAGGTGTCGGGAGAAGTCTTAGGGTTTTGTCCTCTTTTTTTTTAGGTGGGGGGAGGTTGGCGCTTGGCGGATCTGTGTGGGTTGGAAAAAAAGGGGGAAAAGTGAGCGCCACTTTTTATTAATCAATAACGACGGATTATGTTATATTTTAATAGTGGAATACTATCTCGTCATTATTATTGACCTAATAATTAGTTTCAACGACCGAAAAAAAATGGTTGCTATAATTATATTTATAACAACCGAATTTGTGTCCCTTCGTTAAGAAGTGATCGTCAAAAAAAAAAAATCTTGTAGTAAATATTTGGGAGATCATTAACGTGGGAGATCATGAACAAGTTGAGGAAAATGAAGAAGCAAAAGGTCTATCTTTTATATTCATCAAAACTTACCATAGCCAAAAGAAAAGTTTGCCTTTAGTTGAACTTTAGTAGTGTTAGCTTGGTTGTGATCTACTCAGCTTTTCATAGGAACTTTTTTAAAGAATCACATTAATTGGATGGATACTCATATCCTACACCAAAATTACGCTGGAAAATTAGAAGACACCGTCTAATTTGAAGTCTATCATCTGTTGAAACTTAAAGAAGAAGCAAAATAAGTTAAATCTCAAATCATTTTACGAATTAGTTCATGTAAATGACTAGAGAAAGTGTTGGAAACCTTCTTTTGCTATTTCAATTTTCTATTTTCTTATCATAAAAAATATGCCTTTTCTCCCATTTAAAGCTATCATTAGCCTATCTCATATTTCCATGATTTTTCATTATGTTTTTCATGATATCATATTATTATTACCCCCCCCCCCAAAAAAAAAATTATATCATATTGTATTTGTTATTCATCAGGATTCTGTGCAACTTTTGTATTAGGTGATGCAAAATATACGCAGTGAAAAATGTTACACAAGCTAAATATGGTCCTCTGTTAAGTGATCATAAAATCTACGTAAATTATGAGAGACCCCTTGTCCTTACAGTAATTGTGGCAGTTAATACTCTTTTTACAATCAAATACAAACCAAAAATGAAAATTAAATGAGGAAAGCATGAACAGCCTAGCTGAAATATTCTGGACATCTCTTATCAATGTAACCAGCCAAGACCATACCATCCTGGCCTACTCCCACAGGACAATTAGCATGCATCCTATGATGTTTACTATTCCACGACCATATCCTAAATCGAATTTTCGCCGTTAATTCTATCCGAAAAACCACTGTTCCACGAGACCGGTCGTCGAGCATTTGCTGCCACTGTGTTCCGGTCACCGTAATCATGGGGCCAGAAAATGTACCAGCAAGAACAGTAGTGTTTTTGGGCAGTTGATAAAATGGAGTCAATAACTGGGATATCCCAATACTCTGTTCTTGATAAGTCGCTGTCACCTGCATTGCATCATAAAAAATCCCTATAGCTTGATTTGAATTTCTTGCTGTTACATTGAAGTTTATTTGTGCACTTTCAGGTCCAATTCCCTGACTTATAGCTGGAATTGAGAAATCATGGAGGAAAATTCTTGGGCGATGAGGGCGCAAACCTAGCCATAAAATGAATCCAATGATACCAACAATAGCTAGCAGAGTTAAGAAAATTGTACATACTAGTTTGGAGAGTCTAGTAGTTAGACTTTCTTTAATATGGTGAGCATAGTATCGAGCCGAGTGGTGCCTCCGTACAGGGTGATCTTGATCTGCATAAACTGGTAACTCGTACGCGTTATCCATTCTAATACAGGGTTGAGATTAATGTTGTTCTTGAGGTTGAACAGCAGGACCAACTTTAAGGTACATGATTATATATGTTAAGGTAGGTTAGCTGGAGGACAAAGTAATGTCAAAGAATGTTCAAGTTTTTTTCAAGAAAGGAAAGAATAAGATGATCTAACTGGTTACATTCTCAATAGACAAATATTTGTTGTATAATGCCATGCAATTCTTGAAGTCATGTGAAAGTATACTTTGTTCAATAGTAGTCGCAAAAATTTGTTCTTTCTCGCTAAGTATACTCGTGGAATATACATGGTATTTCTTTCTGATCTTTTTATTGCTTTTGAAGGGTTCATACCAAAAAGATGAGTTTCTATTTGTTTGTATCTTGTTTTTTTAAGACATTGAAGAAAGCTAAGTTTTAGACTGTGGCCTTCAAGCAACTGATATGCTTGTTCGAGGATATTGAACTCTTTTGTCATTCTTAGAATTACCGTATTGGAATTATTAAGAACGGTTACATGTCCTTGTATGTCACCTAAACTATTTTCCAATGATTGTGAAACAAGCAAGGAACACTAACCAACCAAACTACTATATTGATTTACTGAGCACTGCATTGAATCACAACAACTGAATATTCAAAGAAGCAAAATACTGAAAGATAGTAGAAAGGAGATGAGAGGAGAAAAGCTGAGGAAGAGGTGAGAAGCAGAAATACAATTCAACACTAGCCTAAAACAGTTATGCCCAGCAACAATGATTTATAAGAGATTCCTTATGCTCCAGACGTCGTATAGCACGCACTCCCTTAGCACGTTCTGTTAGCCTGGCCCCACCACAAAATTAATTAATCTTCTAGATGGCATTTTCACACGAGTACTCTTTCTAGGCTAAGTAGGATTATTCTTATCCAACGTGTCATACCTGTTGTCCTCTATGTCACTATTATTATTCATAACAATACCTTCGTCCTGTGAAAGAACCTTGTCCTCAAGGTTCTGGGACGGCTCAATCCCAGGCTCGGCTAAATCCGACAATCGTAATGGGTAATCTGTTGAGCTAGTTCCCCAATGCAACGCTTTAAGACTGAAACATGGAAAACAGGATGGATGCGAGCTGCTTCGGGTAAGCCTAACTTGTAAGCTACTTGGCCAATGCGTTTAAGGACTTGAAAAGGCCCAAACTAACGCCTGCCCAGCTTTGGGTGTTGTTGCAAACGCACAATGTTCTGATGATAGGGCTTGAGCTTGACAAACACCCAATCCCCCACGGTAAACTCAAGCTCAATACGATGCTTGTCAGCCAACTTCTTTAATCGAGTCTGTGCCTTGATCAGATTGAGCTTCAGTAATGCCAAAATTTCATCCTTGTCCAAGAAATAATTTTCCACCAACTCACTAGGACTACTACCTCTAATGTAACGAGTTATATTAGGAGGTGCTCTCCCATAAGTGGCTTGAAAGGGAGACATACCAGCAGAAGCCTGATAAGAAGTGTTGTACCAGTACTCTTCCCAAAGTAACATCGAAACCCAATTATGTGGAGAATCAGCAACATAGCATTGAAGATATTGTTCCACGCATTTATTGAGGGCCTCAGACTGCCCATCGGATTGTGAATGATAAGTAGTACTCATGGCCAAAGAAGTTCCCTGCAATCGATTGATCTCCTGCCAAAAGGCATGCAAGAACCGAGGATCATGATCAGTAACTATGGTCCTTGGAGGCCCATGAAGACAAATAATCCCCACCACAAAAGCTTCAGCAACTGTTTGTGTGGAAAAAGTGGAAGGCAAAGGAATGAAGTGGCCATACTTTGTTAATCGATCAACCACCGTCATGATAGTAGACTTTCCCCTTGAGCTCGGTAGGCAAGTGATAAAATCCATTGCAATATCTTCAAATACTAAATCAGGAATTGGCAATGGTTGTAACAACCCCAACGGATGGTGATGAACATCCTTCATCTATTGGCATGTTAGACAGGACACAACAAAACTATGCACATCGCGCCTCATTTGCTTCCAGTAAAAATTAGAAGCTAGCCTATGATATGTACGAGCTACTACAGCGTGTCCTCCAATAGCATTTTCATGAAACTCATGTAGAAAATGTTGACGAAGTGGCGAATCAAAAGGAATGACCAATCGTCCCTTGAAAAATAAGAGTCCATCACGAAATACATAGCCCGAGCACGTGTTAGGTTGTTTCTCTAATTGCTTCTGTATAGAAAGCAACTCAGGATATGTTTGATTGAGAGACTTTATCTCTTGCTCAAGCTCATAACTTCTGGCAGAAATGGCCAGCAAGACTACTTCAGAAGGGCGAGAGAGCGCATCAGCAACTTGATTCAATTTCCCTGGGCGGTAAATAATATGAAAGTCGTACCCCACTAACTTGCTAATCCACTTTTGTTGTTCAGGTGTTTGTATGATTTGATTGTTCAAGTTTTTAAGGGATTGCTGGTTAGCGTATATAGTGAACTTGCGCCCCAATAAGTATTGTCTCCATTTATTCACAGCTTGAGTAATGGTAAATATTTCCCTATGATAGGTGGATGCTCCTTGCATTCTTGTGCTCAAATTCTGGCTAAAATAGGCTATTGGGTGCCCTCTCTGAGATAAGACAGCCCCTATACCACGCTCTGATGCATCAGTTTCCAGTTGAAACTCTTGGGAGAAATCCGGCAATGCAAGAACAGAAGTTGTGCTAAGCTTAGCCTTTAAAGTATCAAAGGAAGATTGGGCAGAAGAACCCCACACAAATGAATCCTTACGCAGCAAATCAGTAAGAGGTCCTGCAATGGTTGCATAATGATGAATGAAGCGACGATAATAACATGCGAGCCCTAGAAAGCTGCGCATTTCCTTAATAATTTTGGGTGGAGGCCATTGCTGGATAGTTGCTGATAAGTTGGTAAAATACCAACTTATCTTGCCTTTAATGGCGACATTTGCTATGTTTGAAAGGATAAAATCATGTATTTAATGTTATTTACTTCTATTCTACAGGATTGAATGTGATTTAGAAGTAATGGTGAAGAAACCAAGTGAAAACAAGGCAAAAGAAGCCAAAAAGAGAAGAAAATCTGGGCAGTGTATTTATGCCTCGCAAATGCGAACATTTCATGGTAAATGCGAAAACATGCTTAAAGAAGACATCTTCGCAATTGCGAAGACTTGTTCGCAATTACGAACTTAGCAGTAATTAGAATTCTTCGCATTTGCGAAGAATTGTTCGCAAATGCGAACTGTGCAGTAAATGGGGAAGATTCGCAAATGTGAGAATATGTTCGCAAATGCGAACACTGTGTAATTAAGGGCACCTTCGCAAATGCGAAGTTATTTTGGGAATTGCGAACATAGGCTTATCTGGGAAATTTGGTAATTGCGATCTTTTGATCGCAATTGCGAGGTACGTGCTTCATGCATGGGCTATTATGGAATTTCGCACATTTTGATCCCCAAATCATTTAATACCCGAAGTGGCTCATTTGTAAAAGGATGTTTGGCTTATTTTCACTAGAGAGAACATTTTTGTAAGCTAGGGTTTTGCACACACACTTGGGTCTTGAAGATTGAAGCTTTTGGTTAAGAATTCCTTACCCATTTATGTTTATTTCTTCATTTCCTTGCTTTGTATTAAATATTTAAGTGTGTAGTATTTATTTCCAACACTTGAATCTTGTTTATGAGAATATTCATGTTTAAAGTGTGGATTAAATAACTTGTTGTGCTTATGTATTTGTTAGTTGATCTTGTTATTTGAAGCTTAGATTGATTTTATTGAAGTTATTGTTGTGGGTTGTTTATTTGATTTTGATCTTAATTATTTTACTGCTAGGCCAACAGTGAAATATTATTTACGAACCTTGAATTAAACTTGACAGAGGAAATTCTTGTTGCATATAAAATCAAATAGAACAAGATTTGAATCTCGGGCATCGGGTGGAGAATTTGCAATTAAGATAGACATATACTTAGTTGCCTTGTTTGGTTGAATCATAAGAGTGGTAAATGCATTCTTGTTAATATTAATACCATAGACATATAGGTATTGATTTAACTTGGATAGATTCATAAGAACTCGAAAGATTCTTATGAATATTATTAACCTTATAATCAACAATCCGAATAGTTCAATAAATCAATTATGAGTATGAAAAGAAGCATGATTACTAGCAATTTCATGACCACTTCAGTGTAATTCCCGAAGCAAATCATACGTGTAGCCATTGATCATTTTACTTACTTTCTAGTTTAGTTTATATTTTCGCATTTAAGTTTAAATACTTTTTCAACCACCATTCTTAGTGTTTGGCGTTGCATAATTAGCAATAATTTTCTTATATACCTAATTGCCTACATATTGTTCTCTGTGGGATTCAAACCCGACTCTTAGATGGGTAAATTATATTGATGCGACCGTATCTATTGCTTTTTAGCAGTCGATTTGGACGTCACCAAAAATGGCGCCGTTGCCGGGGAACAATTTGGCGTAATTTAGGTTGTTTGAAAAGTAAGCGAAAATTCTTTGATCCAAACTTGTGAATATTTGTGTAATTAATTTTTCTTGCTTATTTTCTTAATTTTGAAAAATGGCATCATATAACAACAATTGGTCAGATGGTAGTTGTTCATACCTTGATGATCCCTATCCTTATTGTAGAGGACCACATTCGTGGCAAAATTGTTTAAATTCTCTCGGGGATGGATTGTGCACACAATTTCAAACCCATGAGTGGAGTATTTGTGATAAGTGTGGTGGCCAAAATGGTCATTGGGATTATTGTGCTTATTTGTTTTTCCCTTCCTCAAACTCCTACTATGATGAATCTACTTGTTTTGATGAAAATTATAGGGCCAAGGAAGTAGATGATATGGAAAGTAAAGCTCTTATTATGGATATGATAAGGCAAACAGTTGAGTAATAAGATGAAATTCGACTGGCTATACAAAGAATTAGTGCAACAATCATGATAATGAAAGTCGAAGCGGAGGAGGCGACTAAAGAGAGCGAGTTCTCATCAGAAGATAATTTGGAAGAAGCAGAAATAGTGAGCCTATCTTGGCTAGAGGAACAAGCTCAATTGATAAAATTTCATGACTTTTTACGTGATGGTCTTTCAAATATGATAGAGCAACTAATAAAGGCAAAAACTGAGCTCCAGCAAGAGATAAACAAATTTGTCTCAGATATCCATGACTTGTATGCACAAATGAATAAAAAGGTTGAGGCATTTGATGCCCTACAACCAATTTGTGTGGATACTAGCCAGCTTGTGGAGCAGAAAGAGGAATTTCAGCTATTTGACCAAAATATTATTCACGATGCTGACAAAAATATGGAATTAGAGTCAATCGGTATAAATGTAAATGTGGTTGAGATTGACTCTAGTTCGGGGGAAAATGAGGATGTCAAGGTCAAAGGACAATTGCAAATTGAAGGTTTGAAATCACATTCCTGGAATTTTTTAACGTTGGAAATATGTGGTGATACGGGAGTTAACTACACGAGTCAATGGAGGATTGCGAGGAAGAAAAATTCATGCCTTACATTTTACAATTTGAAGAGACAAGAAATCAAAATGACATTCCTTACTTGAAAGCCAAGAAGTGCAAAATGAAGATTTTAAGCATTGGCTCAAGCATAAAATTACCATCCCCCGTCGCTCGTGGTCACAAGCTTGATTCCAAGTTAGGTGCCCAATTTATATCATCCAAGTGGCGAGAAAAGTGGTAATGTTGTTATGTCGTGCCACGACATTAAATGCGGCGCTTGGTGGGAGGCAACCCATCGTTTTCAAAAATTTTAGTCGTTTTTCAAAAAAATTTCATCAGTTTTGAAATATTCTTTTTTGTAATATCTTAGAATAATATTTTTAACTAATCTGCCAAGTTTCAGATTTTTTGGAGTTGATTTGAGCAGGTCGAGGTATCCGGACAGTCACAAACCAGTAGCTGTTTGGAAAATACAGAGCAGAGTTCGCATTTGTGAACATATGCTCGCATTTGCGACTAAAAGGCAAAATAACATTCTTCGCAATTGCGAAAGAAAAGTCGCAATTGCAACCTATGCAGTGTAAAAGTCGACTAGGGCTCATTATTTTTAAAACAAAATTTCATAAAACACTCCAAAGGTCTTAAATCTATTTTCTCTCTCTTTGACTACTGAAAATCCATCAAATTTCACTCCCCTTTGAAGAGAATCAGGTATGAAAGTGTAATCTTTACGCTTACTTCTTCTTCATCTTCAATTTCTTGTGGATTTTGTTGGTATGATGGAACCCTAAAAATCAAAATAGCTAAAAATTGTTCTTAACCCCAATTTGTAAAAAATTGAAATTCATTTATATTTCTGGGTGAGGTTTGGTTGAGAGTGAATGTGTTCATTCATGGTAAAGTTTGGGGAAGTCTGAGTACCCAATTATTTGTGAAATAGTTGCAAATATTATGCGCTTTTAATGTGTTCGATGTAAAACACGAATGAAATTCGTGGCCAAAACCATCGAAATTCTTGATTTGTAGTTGTATATGAAGTAAAAATACATGAGATATGATATTGTTTATGGTTGGGTTCAGTTAAAATGATTTGAATTGAAAAAAGAATTTCTGCTGGAAAAAAAACTGTTCTGTGAAACGAAAACTGGGGTTGCTGATGACTTCGCATTTGCGAAGTAAAATGCGCAATTGCAAAAACTGGGGGTTGCTGATGACTTCGCATTTGCGAAGAAATGTCGCAATTGCGATACATACCCAGTCCTGTTTTGTTCGCATTTGCGACAAAACATTCGCAATTCCCAGCCCTGTTTTCTTCGCAATTGCGAAGAAATGAAGGGAATTGCGACATCTGCAGCCAGCACTTCAAAATGTTAAAATTCTGGAACTTTTTCTAAGGCTGAGTTTTGACTGTCCGATCATTCTTTTGGCATGTTTGCTTCATTTTGCACCATTCTTCATCGCCATGGCATGTTTTCACTTTTGCCACTTGTGACAAGTACTATAATTGAACAATGAGCGAAAATCTTTACAGATCTTCAAGTGACAGCCCTGTGGATGAGGAGCAGGCATTTGATCAACATCGATTTCTATCAGTAGAATGCCAAGAAAGATACTATGCTGAGCTGATTTCAAAGAAGTTACTCCCGGAGAGTGGCATAGAGATGGAAAATGTCCAGGAACGCCTTCCAGAATTCCATCGAAGGCTGGTAGAAATGGGATGGAACTATTTTGCCCTCGAACCTTGCCGAGCAAATGAACAATGGGTGAGGGAATTTTACGCAAATCTCCCGGCTATCAGGTTGAAGAAGCCACAAATGAGAATTCGAGGCAAGGTAGTGCGATTCGGAGCCTGAAGATATCAATGCTTTCTATCACTTGCAAAACCATGACATGGGTCCATTCAGAGAGAAAGATTGTGCTTCAGGAGAATGGCTAATGTCAAAACTCTGTCCGGGTGCAGATGTTCCATGGGCCACTGAAAAAAGAGGGATCACCTCAAAAGAATTCACCGCGGAGGCGAAGATATGGCTGGTCATTATATGCAGTCGCATCTCCCCGGTGTCAAACATTTGGAACATCCCTGTTACTCGAGCTCAAATGATAGCTTGCATTCTCGATGACATCCAGCTCAATGTGGGCGAGATTTTCATCAATGAACTGAGAGAGTACCGGCTTCAAAACAGCCTTTCTTTGATATTTCCATCACTTATCACCGAGTTATGTCAACTTGCTGGGGTGGAGGAAGTTCCTGGGGACAACTGGGTAGATCCGGGGAAGCCTATACATCCATTGAAGAAAAAGGGAGATGGAGGAGCAGTGAAGCAGAAGAAAAGGAAGTTAGTTTCATCTTATCAGAGTAGTATGCCATCTTCATCAGCTGGAGGACCATTTGCTGTGATTAGTGAGGAAATGAGAGTTATTAGTTGTCACGGCCCAAATTCGGTCATGATGGCACCCAACAATCAAGCTAGGCCAGCCAGACCAACAATTTAATTATCACAACGATATCAGTCCCAAATGGACAACCCAAGAAGAATATATGAGTTTAAGAACTCCAATAATACTAATAATGAACAAAATACCGACACTCCCAAAGATCCGGAGTCACAAGTCTAGAGCCTCTAATAAAACCCAACAGAAATAGAGAGTACTATATAGAAATACTCCAGTCTGAATATAAAATACAAAATAACAACTGGAAAGGAGAGGAGAAGCTAGGTTCTGCGAACGTAGGCAGCTACCTCAGCAACTCGATATGACACCGCAAACGCTGGAAATGCCTGTCTACTGCTCCTGAGTACGTGAGTTTGCACACAAAAGGTGCAGGGAGTAGGGGTGAGTACTAAGTACTCAGTGAGTAATAAATATATACAAGTAGCTGAAAATAAGAAATCCACAGAATACCACATAATGAAACTAAACTACAGTTCGAATCTCCTACGAACTAGCATCAATAATTCAATACAGCTACCACAGAGTAATTCAACAAATAAAGATGCAATGCAATGCACATAACCGCTACGACGTGTAGCCCGGTCCAATTTAATGTCGACGACGCTCACTGGGGGTGTGTACAGACTCCGGAGGGGCTCCTACAGCCCAAGCGCAATATTGCTGCGGCGTGCAGCCCGATCCTCATATCAACCACTGCGGCGTGCAGCCCGATCCATGCTCAGTCCACAATAAGCAAATAAGTCACAAAACAGTTCATTTTTCTTAATTCCAATTTCCAATTCATAATTTATGAAAAATACTTTAACTTTATTAAATTTTGCAAAAGCCGATGACTTAGAATTTCAAAAGGTGAATTCAATTTCCAGGACTGAGATCCGTGATTTAAGCAATTATAGCTATCACATAAATATTGTCCTCTAAGGACGCTACAGATCGGCACAAGGCCCCAAACAAGGCTTACCGCTCACAAATATATCAAATACAGTGTATTTCCAACACTAACAACATATTATTCACATCCGGGATGGACCAAGTCTCAATCCCCAATCACAATCAATCCCGCACCTACCACGGTGTGCGAGCCACGCCCTACTAGCGTCACAATGTGCTAAGCCGGGGTTTCGAACCCTCAAGCTACCATATACACAAACTACTCACCTCTAGCCGGCCGTAGACTCGTCCGCGATGCCTTTTCCTTTGAATTTAGCTCCCTCGTGCGTGGAATCTAGTCAAACCACAATAATTATATCAAATACGGGTCAAATAATCATAACCCATTTCAATTTACATGAAATTCGCATAAATACACCAAGTTGGTAAAACCCGACCCCGGGCCCACTGCTCGGAAAATTTCGAAATTAGTACCAACGCGACCCTCATCTCGCCACGAGTCCGTGCATATAAAATTTATCAAAATCGGAGTTCAAATGGCCTTCCAAATCCAAAAATCCCCTTTTCAATATTTGGGCCACATTTCTTCAAAATTCTACCCAATTTCATGAAGATTGATGTTAATTCTACCATAAAATGATGTTTTTGAGTCAAGAATCTTACCTCCGACGAATACCCGATGACTTCTCAGTGATTTCCTCGAGTTTTCTTCTCTCTAGGGCTCAAAATTATGTTTTGGAGGTGTAAACCCGTAACCCCTCTGCTTCTGGATTTTATTCACTGCCAGAGATTTTTGCTCTTCGCGTTCGCGTGAGCTCCCACGCGTTCGCGATGAACAGCCCCCTCTTTCTCTACACGAACGCGACGACTCCCACGCGTTCGCGATGCCCGTCTCTGACTTACCCTACGCGAATGCGAACCACTCCACGCGTTCGCGAAGAACAATATTCCCAGCCACCTATTTCCCTTCTACGCGTTCGCGATACACCTCCCGCGAACGCGAAGCACACTCCCACGACCCTACGCGAACGCGACCACTGGAACGCGAACGCGATGCACACGATCCCTGGCCTACGCGAACGCGTCTCCCCTTCTCGCGAACGCGATGCATGATTAGCTTGACCTTCGCGAACGCGGCCCTTGCCACGCGAACGCGAAGGCTTAAATGCCTGGGCAGAACCTGCAGTTTTTCTGCAGATTTTTGCCAAGTCCAAATGCCCGGTTGATGGTCCGAATCCATCCCGAGGCCCCCGGGACCCCAACGAAAACCACCAACATACTCCAAAACATGATACGGACTTGTTCCAATCACAAAAACACCATCCTAAACATCAAAATCACCATTTACACACGAATTCAAGCCTAAGTTTCTTCAAAACTTTCAAAACTAACATTCAATTCCAAACCCGATCAAACGATGTCCGAATGACCTGAAAATTTGCAGACATATCCAAAATCACATAATGAAGCTACAGAAATTGTCGGAATTCCATTCCGACCCCCGGATCAAAATATCACCTACCATCCGGTTTTCGCCAAAATTCAACCTTCGCCAATTCAAGCCTAAAACTACACCGGACCTCCGAATTCAATTCCGATTGCTCTCCTAAGTCATAAATGATCCCCCGAAACTAGTCGAATCATCCGAATCCGGTTCCGAGCACTCTAACTCAATAGTCAACTCTTGGTTGACTTTCCATATTCAAGCTTCCTTCAAGCATGCTATTTGCTTCATTTTCAATCCAAATCACTCCTAACTCACCCGATATACTCTAATACTGTTATAAAAGCATAAGATATGTAATTGCAAGGTAACGGGGTGGTAATTCCCGTAACGACAGGCCGGGTCGTTACATTCTCCCCAACTTAAACAAACGCTCGTCCGCGAGCGGGTTAAGAAACATACCCGGAGCATCAAACAAGTGTGGATATCTGCTCCGCATTTCCTGCTCGGTCTCCCAAGTTGCTTCCTCCACGGGACGACCTCTCCACTGCACTTTCACTGAAGCTATGTCCTTAGATCTCAGCTTACGAACCTGTCGACCCAAAATGGCTACTGGTTCCACATCATAAGTCAAATCCTCATCTAGCTGTATCGTGCTGAAATCTAACACATGAGACGGGTCTCCGACATACTTCCGGAGCATAGATACATGGAACACCGGTGAACTCCCGACAAACTGGGTGGCAAAGCAAGCATATAGGCCACCTCCCCAACTCTCCTAAGTACCTCAAAAGGTCCAATGAACCTCGGGCTCAACTTTCCTTTCTTTCCAAACCTCATAACACCCTTCATAGGCGAAACCTTCAGCAACACCTTCTCACCTACTGAATAAGACACATCTCGGACCTTCCGGTCCGCATAACTCTTCCGACGCGACTGAGCTGTGCGAAGTCTCTCCTGAATCACCTTCACCTTGTCTAAGGCATCTTGGACTAACTCTGTCCCCAACAACCTAGCCTCGCCGAGCTCGAACCAACCGACTGGAGACCTACACCGTCTCCCATATAAAGCTTCATACGGTGCCATCTGAATGCTGGACTGATAGCTATTATTATAAGCAAACTCCGCAAGAGGCAAATAATCAGCCCACGAACCACCAAAATCAATGACACAAGCACGCAACATATCTTCTAATATCTGAATAGTACGCTCAGACTGCCCATCCGTCTGTGCATGAAATGCTGTGCTCAGCTCTACCTGTGAACCCAACTCTCGCTGAAATGTCCTCCAGAACTGAGAAGTGAACTGGGTACCTCTGTCCGATATAATAGAAATGGGAACTCCATGCAATCTCACTATCTCACGAATGAATATCTCTGCCAACCGCTCTGAGGAATAAGTAGTACACACTGGGATGAAGTGAGCTGTCTTGGTCAGCCTATCCACAATCACCCAAATTGAATCAAACATCCTCGATGTCCGAGGGAGACAACTAACAAAGTCCATAGTAATCCTTTCCCACTTCCACTCGGAAATATCAATACACTGAGATACGCCACTAAGCCTCTGATGCTCATCTTGACCTGCTGACAGTTGAGGCATCGTGCTACATGACACACAATATCTTTCTTCATCTTTCTCTACCTGTAATGCTATCTCAAATCCTAATACATCTTCGCGGCTCCTGGATGGATAGAATACCGCGAGCTGTGGGCCTCCTCCAATATCAACTCACGAAGGCCATCAACATTGGGCACGCATATCCGGCCCTGCATCCGTAATACACCATCACTATCAATAGTGACATCTCTAGCATCATCATGTTGAACTCTGTCCTTAAGGACAAGTAAGTGTGGATCATCATACCGGCGCTCTCGAATACGATCATATAAAGAAGAACGAGCTACTACACAAGCCATCACCCGACTGGGCTCACCTTCTACGCAGTCTCACCATCTAACTGGCCAACGTCTGAACATCAACTGCAAAGGGTCTCTCCCCAACCGGAATATACGCCAAGCTGTCCATACTAACCGCCTTTCGGCTCAAAGCATCGGCCACTACATTGGCCTTCCCGAGATGATATAAATAGTAATGTCATAGTCTTTAAGCAATTCAAGCCATCTCCACTGCCTCAAATTTAGATCTTTCTGCTTAAACAAATGTTGAAGGCTGCGGTGGTCCGTATATACATCACAAGATACACCATATAGGTAATGCCTCCAAATCTTCAAGGCATGAACAATAGCAGCTAACTCCAAATCATGAACAGGGTAGTTTTTCTCGTGGGGCTTTAACTGACGAGAAGCATATGCAATAACTCTACCCTCCCGCATCAACACACAACCGAGTCCAACTCTAGAAGCATCACAATACACCGTATATGACCCTGAAGCTGATGGTAATACAAGTACTGGAGCCGTGGTCAAAGCCTCCTTGAGCTTCTGAAAGCTCTCTTCACATTCATCAGACCACACAAATGGAGCATTCTTCTATGCCAACTTAGTCAACGGTGAAGCAATAAATGAGAAACCCTGAACAAACCGGCGATAATAGCCTGCCAAGCCAAGAAAACTCCGAATCTCTGTAGCTGAGGAAGGTCTGGGCCAATTTTGCACTGCCTCGACCTTCTGTGGATCAACCCGAATACCATCACCGGACACTACATGTCCCAGAAAAGTCACAGTATCAAGCCAGAACTCACACTTAGTGAATTTTGCATAGAGCTTCTCTTCTCTCAACCTCTGCAATACCACCCTCAAATGCTGTGCATGCTCCTTCCGGCTGCGTGAATATACCATAATGTCATCAATAAACACAATCACAAAAGAATCAAGATACGGCCGAAATACACTATTCATCAAGTGCATGAATGCATCTGGGGCATTAGTCAACCCGAAAGACATCACCAGGAACTCGTAGTGCCCATATCGCGTCCTGAATGCTGTCTTCATAATATCCGAGTCCCTGATCTTCAACTGATGATAGCCCGATCGAAGATCAATCTTAGAAAATACACTAGCTCCCTGGAGCTGATCAAATAGGTCCTCAATACGAGGCAACGGGTACTTATTCTTCACTGTTACCTTGTTCAGCTGCCTCTAATCAATGCACATTCCAATTATGCCATCTTTCTTCTTCACGAACAACACCAGTGCACCCCAAGGTGACACACTCGGACGAATGAAACCCTTATCTAAGAGTTCCTGAAGCTGTTCTTTCAATTCTTTTAACTCCGCTGGTGCCATGCGATAGGGAGGAATAGAAATGGGCTGAGTGCCCGGCACCAAATCAATACCAAAGTCAATATCTCTGTCATGCGGCATGCCCGGTAGATCTGCTGGAAATACATCCGGAAACTCCGTCACAATGGGGACCGAATCAAGACTGGATATCTCAACCTCAACATTTCTAATGAAGGCCAAATAAGATAAACAACCCTTGCCAATCATTCGTTGGGCCTTTATATAATAAATCACCCTGTCGGACACATAATCAGTCAAGCCACGCCACTCGATCCTCGGATTACCTGGAATAGCTAGTGTGACTGTCTTGGCATGACAATCCATAATCGCATGGTAAGGAGATAGCCAATCCATGCCTAGAATAACATCGAAATCTACCATGCCCAGTAGTAATAAATCAACTCGCGTCTCCAGACCCCCAATAGTAATAATACAGGATCGATATACCTGATCCACAACAACAGTATCCCCCACTGGGGTAGACACATGTACGGGCAAAGCAAGAATACCACGGGTCATACCCAAACGATGTGCAAAATAAGTAGAGACATAAGAATAGGTGGATCCGGGATCAAATAAGACGGAAGCATCCCTGTGGCAGACTGAGATAATACCTGAAATGACCGCATCTGAAGCACTAGCATCCTTCCTATCCGGAAGAGCATAGAAACGAGCCTAGCCTCCACCAGTACGATCCTCGCCTCTGGGGCGACCTCTAGATACCTGGCCACCAGTCCTAGCCGACTGTGCTGGCGCTGAAGAAACAGGAGTAGAAGACGAGGGCTGATCCCTCTGCTGAGACCGCTTACGAAGCCACTGAGGACACTCTCTCCTGATATGGCCCAAATCACCGCACTCAAAACAACGGCCCGAAGATGGAAGAAGGGGTTGTTGAGGACCCCTCGCTACAGACGAACCCTGTGCTGAGGAAGCAGGAGCAGAGCTCTGAGCCTGGAAGAGCACTCAGTGCAGGCTGACTCTGCTGACGGCTCTGCTGACCCTGATAACCCTGATGGCCCTGACGACCACGATCTGATGAAACCCCACTGGACTCTGCACGTCCAGACTGATGAGACCCGAAAGAACGACCTCTGCTATGCTGAGGTTGGCCCCTAGACGGAGCACCACTGTAACTGCCAGTACCACGAGGCCTCTTAGCCTCTCTCTCCTCCCGCTCTCTGCGACGATCTGTCTCAATATGACGGGCAGCATCAACCACCTCCTCAAAGGTAACTGCCGAAACTCTCTCCCCTGGTCATCAATATGCGGATGAGATAGATAAGGCCATCAATAAATCTCCGAATCCTCTCTCTGTCTGTAGGAACCATCCACATGGCACGACGGGCCAACTGTGTGAATCTCATCTCGTACCGATTAACCGTCATATCTCCCTGCTTCAACCACTCGAACCGACGTCGCAGCTCCTCTCTTCGAGACCGAGGCACGTACTTCTCCAAAAACACCGCGGAGAACTGCTGAAGGGAGGGGCACCGCCTCAGCGGGCCTACGACTCTCGAAATCCTCCCACCACCGAAATGATGCACCTGTGAACCGAAAAGTGGCGAATGAAACACCGCCGGACTCTAGAATACCCGCGGCGCGAAGCATGCGCTGACATCCGTCAAGAAAACCCCGGGCGTCCTCGCCCTCAGCACCGCCGAATGTCGGAGGTCGTAGCCTCTCAAATCTCTCCAAACGACGATGCTCATCGTCGGGCATAGCCGGAACCATACAAGCCACCAGGTTCCATGTGCGCAACCGGCCGGACCGGCTCGGGCGTGCGAGCCACGGGGTCCGATTTCCTCCCCTCGCCCGTGAAGAAGACATCGCAGCGCAGGCCGCAACTACCCGAGCCAAGCCTCGTGCACACCGATAAGATCCGAGCCAAGGTCTCCCGAAGACCCGTATCGACAACAGGCACCACCGGTGCTCGAACCCGAGTTGCCGAGCGTCTGCCGCCGGAATCCGGTCCCGAGTCCGGGCCACCGGTGCAGGAATCCGACCCCGAGTCCGGTCGACCGCGGGTCGGCAGGTGCCGGTATCGCCGCTCTATCTCTACCACGACCACGGCCTCTCGGGTGCCAATGGTGGTCGTCCGCCACGTCCGTTAGCACGTGTTCTCTCCATCCGCGAGAGAATAGAATATGGAAAAGTTTAATTTCATGATAACACAAATCGCACGATATGAATCCAAGAAAATGAGGTTTTTCCTAAAGTTTCTGTAGCCCTCCGAGGATAGATACGGACGTCTACGTACCGATCCGCGAAAGCCTACTAAACCGGCTCATGACTCGCGAGTCCTAATAACCTAGAGCTCTGATACCAACTTGTCACGACCCAAATACGGTCGTGATGGTGCCCAACGATCAAGCTAGGCCAGCCAGACCAACAATTTAATTATCACAACGATATCAGTCCCAAATGGACAACCCAAGAAGAATATATGAGTTTAAGAACTCCAATAATACTAATAATGAACAAAATACCGACACTCCCAAAGATCCGGAGTCACAAGTCTAGAGCCTCTAATAAAACCCAACAGGAATAGAGAGTACTATATAGAAATACTCAAGTCTGAATACAAAATACAAAATAACAACTGGAAAGGAGAGGAGAAGCTAGGTTCTGCGAATGTAGGCAGCTACCTCAACAACTCGATATGACACTGCAAACGCTGGAAATGCCTGTCTACTGCTCCTGAGTACCTGAGTCTGCACACAAAAGGTGCAAGGAGTAGAGGTGAGTACTAAGTACTCAGTGAGTAATAAATATATACAAGTAGCTGAAAATAAGAAATCCACAGATTACCACATAATGAAGCTAAACTACAGTTCGAATCTCCTACGAACTAGCATCAACAATACAATACAACTACCACAGAGTAATTCAACAAATAAAGATGCAATGCAATGCACATAACCGCTACGGCGTGTAGCCCGATCCAATTTAACATCGACGGCGCTCACTGGGGGTGTGTACAGACTCCGGAGGGGCTCCTACAGCCCAAGCGCAATACTGCTGCGGCGTGCATCCCGATCCTCATATCAACCACCGCGGCGTGCAGCCCGATCCATGCTCAGTCCACAATAAGCAAATAAGTCACAAAACAGTTCATTTTTCTTAATTCCAATTTCCAATTCATAATTTATGAAAAATACTTTAACTTTATTAAATTTTGCAAAAGCATGTGACTTAGCATTTCAAAAGGTGAATTCAATTTCCAGGACTGAGATCAGTGATTTAAGCAATTATAGCTATCACATAAATATTGTCCTCTAAGGACGCTACAGATCGGCACAAGTCCCCAAACAAGGCTTACAGCCCACAAATATATCAAATACAATGTATTTCCAACACTAACAACATATTATTCACATCCGGGATGGACCAAGTCTCAATCCCTAGTCACAATCAATCCCGCACCTACCACGGTGTGCGAGCCACGCCCTACTAGCGTCACAATGTGCTAAGCCGGGGTTTCGAACCCTCAGGCTACCATATACACAAACTACTCACCTCTAGCCGGCCGTAGACTCGTCCGCGATGCCTTTTCCATTGAATTTAGCTCCCTCGTGTGTGGAATCTAGTCAAAACACAATAATTATATCAAATACGGGTCAAATAATCATAACCCATTTCCATTTTACATGAAATTCGCATAAATACACCAAGTTGGTAAAACCCGACCCCGGGCCCACTGCTCGGAAAATTTCGAAATTAGTACCAATGCGACCCTCATCTCGCCACGAGTCCGTGCATATAAAATTTATCAAAATCGGAGTTCAAATGGCCTTCCAAATCCAAAAATCCCGTTTTCAATATTTAGGCCACATTTCTTCAAGATTTCAACCCAATTTCATGAAGATTGATGTTAATTCTACCATAAAATGATGTTTTTGAGTCAAGAATCTTACCTCCGACGAATACCCGATGACTTCTCGGTGATTTCCTCGAGTTTTCTTCTCTCTAGGGCTCAAAATTATGTTTTGGGGGTGTAAACCCGTAAGCCTTCTGTTTCTGGATTTTATTCACTGCCAGAGCTTTTTGCTCTTCGCGTTCGCGTGAGCTCCCACGCGTTCGCGATGAACAACCCCCTCTTTCTCTACGCGAACGCGACGACTCCCACGCGTTCGCGATGCCCGTCTCTGACTTACCCTACGCAAACGCGAACCACTCCACGCGTTCGTGAAGAACAATATTCCCAGCCATCTATTTCCCTTCTACGCGTTCGCGATACACCTCCCGCGAACGCGAAGCACACTCCCACGACCATACGCGAACGCGACCACTGGAACGCGAACGCGATGCACACGATCCCTAGCCTACGCGAACGCGGCTCCCCTTCTCGCGAACGCGATGCATGATTAGCTTGACCTTCGCGAACGCGGCCCTTGCCACGCGAACGCGAAGGCTTAAATGCCTGGGCAGAACCTGCAGTTTTTCTGCAGATTTTTGCCAAGTCCAAATGCCCGGTTGATGGTCCGAATCCATCCCGAGGCCCCCGGGACCCCAACGAAAACCACCAACATACTCCAAAACATGATACGGACTTGTTCCAATCACAAAAATACCATCCTAAACATCAAAATCACCATTTACACACGAATTCAAGCCTAAGTTTCTTCAAAACTTTCAAAACTAACATTCAATCCAAAACCCGATCAAACGATGTCCGAATGACCTGAAAATTTGCGTACATATCCAAAATCACATAACGAAGCTACAAAAATTGTCGGAATTCCATTCCGACCCCCGGATCAAAATATCACCTACCATCCGATTTTCGCCAAAAATCAACCTTCGCCAATTCAAGCCTAAAACTACACCGGACCTCCGAATTCAATTCCGATTGCTCTCCTAAGTCATAAATGATCCCCCGAAACTAGTCGAATCATCAGAATCCGGTTCCGAGCACTCTAACTCAATAGTCAACTCTTGGTTGACTTTCCATATTCAAGCTTCCTTCAAGCATGCTATTTGCTTCATTTTCAATCCAAATCACTCCTAACTCACCCGATATACTCTAATACTGTTATAAAAGCATAAGATATGTAATTGCAAGGTAACGGGGTGATAATTCCTGTAACGACGGGCCGGGTCGTTACATTAGTGAGCTTATTTCTGGCCTTCCTCAGGGACCTGGGAGACATCTGACGGATCTGTTAATATTTCCAAGAAAGATTTCCAGAAATATATTAACGGTCGAAGGAAACAGGAAGATCACCTCAAGGCTTTGGAAAAAGCATACACGGAGTTGGCAAAGAAGCATGGTGAGCTGAGTACTTCTCATAACAAATTGGAAGAGTCACACACTAAAATGGTGAAGCGGGAGAAGAAGAGGGATAAATTCTTTACTCGAATGTGGAAAGGTGTGAAAGTCATATGGAAAGTCCTTAAGCCTCAGGACCTTCCACCATCGAGCAGAGCTGTGGATCCCGATGATATTCTGGCAGAGTGGCCCGAGGAAGAAGAAGAGGATGATGAGTCCGAGTCAGAGAGTGAGGAGAGCAGTTGATGCATTATACAGGGAGCACTTTCCACCATCTTTTACTATATCATGTTTAGTTGCATTGGGGACAATGCAATATCTATTGTTGGGGGTAGCTTCTTGTAGAACTGCTATAGTTATTTTTCTTCTTTATAGATATTTGGCAGATTAGTACTATATTTTTAAGTATTTGTCATGTGTGGTATTAGTATAATGAAAGTATTATATTTAGTACGTGGTTTTCATTAGCTTCTTCATGTTTTTGTTGTTTATTTTCTTTATTTATTTTATTTTATTGTTATATTTAATATTAGTGGCGATATCCTTGGTTTTCTTTATACCACGGTTCTTTTTCCAAGGATGCAAAATTTCTTTTTTTTTCTTTTCTTGAACCGGGTAATTATAGAAATAAAGTATAGGGAGTTAGTTTTGTGGTTAGATTTAGTTTTTGTTAATTTGAGTAAATAAATGGTTTGAGTTGGGATTTGTGCCCATTTATAAAAATGTGACTTGCTTGGTACCAACATATTTTAAACCTTGGCATATGAATATTTGGTTGGTGAAAAAGATAATAATTGAAGTTAGAAAATGTCATGACCTTTTAGATTCAATTTTTGGCTCTTTAATTCACTAAATAGCATCTTGTATGCTATATAACCTTCTTAAGTCATTTGTATTAATTGGATTGTGGATTTGTATTCCATTTGAGTTTTCATGTGCCGGTGTGGTGAGATTTATTTGTAGGTTCTTTTGTAGTACTTGTGGTCTAGAACTTGCCTGGAATGTGTTTTGAGGCGAAATTATAGACTAACTTAATTTAAAAAAATGATATTAGGCTTTCCTTGGATCGCTAGTATATTTTATATTTCCTACCCTAAAATATTTTCCCTAGTCAACCAATTTTGAGCCTTTAACCTTATTCTTTGGCAACCATGTTACATGCTTAAACCATTTGTTCCTAAATGATATATCTTTTGGCACCCTACTTCCTAAAGTACCTTGAAAGTGTTTATGTAGGCTAAAAGCCTAAGTTTGGGGGTGAAAGTTGGGAAAGTTGTGGTGTGGAATTGATTTGAGAAGGTGAAATGTATGTAAAAGAATTGGTTAATTGGATTGTGAAAAGAAAAATGTATATATATATATATATACATATATATATATATATACATATATATATATATATACATATATATATATATATATACATATATATATATAATATGTTGATAAAAGTTGTAAATAAAGGACTAGATGTGGATTGAAAAGTGAAACAAGGGTGGAAAATATCTTTGAAGGAAGTGGACTTTAATTTTGATATTGTATTGCTTTGGGAGGTTTTAAGTCACTTTAACCAAAATTTTGCCTTACCTTAACCAAATGCCTAAATTACAACCTTTTAAGTCCTAATTGATTTTGAATCAAGTTGTCTACATTAGTGGAGGAATACATAAAGGGCAAGCCTATGGTACTACTTGTATGCATTTGAACATCTTTTTTAGAGTGAGTTGATTCTTTCCATTTGATATCCCAATTTTGATTTAAATTGAGATTTATGAGTGTGGGATCCTCTCTTGAAGGTAAGGGCACATGAAAATTTAGTTGTGAATCTAATCTCATTTTCAATTGATAAGAATGACCAAAGAAAGTTGATTGTGATATAGAGGAAAATTTTGAAGCTTTAGTGTCATGACTTGGTTGCTACTTTGATTTGCATTAGTGTTTGAGCACTTGAAGTATAATGAAGTTTATGTGAAGTGCTCAATAATTCATATGCTTTGGAGTAATTGTTGGTACCAATCGAAGTCATGTTTTTGTAATTAAAGTAGACTTTCTTTTTAATTGGCTTGGTGTGTTGAGGATATGAGGTTGATTTATTAACTTGTGAGGAGATTTTATCGTTTCCATTGCTTGAGGACAAGCAATAGTTCAAGTTTGGAGGTGTGATAAGTTGGTAAAATACCAACTTATGTTGCCTTTAAATGGCGATATTTGCTATGTTTGAAAGGATAAAATCATGTATTTAATGTTATTTACTTCTATTCTACAGGATTGAATGTGATTTAGAAGTAATGGTGAAGAAACCAAGTGAAAACAAGGCAAAAGAAGCAAAAAAGAGAAGAAAATCTGGGCAGTGTAATTATGTCTCGCAAATGCGAACATTTCATGGTAAATGCGAAAACAGGCTTAAAGAAGACACCTTCGTAATTGCGAAGACTTGTTCGCAATTGCGAACTTAGTAGTAATTGGGATTCTTCGCATTTGCGAAGAATTGTTCGCAAATGCGAACTGTGCAGTAAATGGGGAAGATTCGCAAATGTGAGAATATGTTCGCAAATGCGAACACTGTGTAATTAAGGGCAACTTCGCAAATGCAAAGTTATTTTGGGAATTGCGAACATAGGCTTATCTGGGCAAATTTGGTAATTGCGATCTTTTGATCGCAATTGCGAGGTACGTGCTTCAGGCATGGGCTATTATGGAATTTCTCACCTTTTGATCCCAAATCATTTAATACCCGAAGTGGCTCATTTGTAAAAGGATCTTTGGCTTATTTTCAGTAGAGAGAATAGTTTTGTAAGCTAGGGTTTTGCACACACACTTGGGTCTTGAAGATTGAAGCTTTTGGTTAAGAATTCCTTACCCATTTATGTGTATTTCTTCATTTTCTTGCTTTGTATTGAATATTTAAGTGTGTAGTATTTATTTCCAACACTTGAATCTTGTTTATGAGAATATTCATGTTTAAAGTGTGGATTAAATAACTTGTTGTGCTTATGTATTTGTTAGTTTATCTTGTTATTTGAAGCTTAGATTGATTTTATTGAAATTATTATTGTGGGTTGTTTATTTGATTTTGATCTTAATTATTTTACTGCTAGGCCAATAGTGAAATATTATTTACGAACCTTGAATTAAACTTGACAGAGGAAATTCTTGGTTGCATATAAAATCAAATAGAACAAGATTTGAATCCCGGGCATCGGGTGGAGAATTTGCAATTAAGATAAACATATACTTAGTTGCCTTGTTTGGTTGAATCATAAGAGTGGTAAATGCATTCTTGTTAATATTAATACCATAGACATATAGGTATTGATTTAACTTGGATAGATTCATAAGAACTGGAAAGATTCTTATGAATATTATTAACCTTATAATCAACAATCCGAATAGTTCAATAAATCAATTATGAGTATGAAAAGAAGCATGATTACTAGCAATTTCATGACCACTTCAGTGTAATTCTCGAAGCAAATCATACGTATAGCCATTGATCATTTTACTTCCTTTCTAGTTTAGTTTATATTTTCGCATTTAAGTTTATATACATTTTCAACCATCATTCTTAGTGTTAGGCGTTGCATAATTAGCAATAATTTTTTTATATACCTAATCGCCTATACATTGTTTTCTGTGGGATTCGACCCCGACTCTTAGTTGGGTAAATTATATTGCTGCGACCGTATCTATTGCTTTTTAGCAGTCGATTTGGACGTCACCAGTTGCAAATACTCTGCTGAAGGTTGACCAAATAAGCATTTGGTCATCTTGGCCACCAACCGATATCAAATGTCCCAAATACTCTGCTGAAGGTTGACCAAATAAGCATTTGGTCATCTTGGCCACCAACTGATATTTTCGTAGTACCCCTAATACTTATTGTAAATGGACAAGGTGATCTGACCAAGTGGGACTATAGACCAAGATATCATCGAAGATAACCAACACGAAACACCGAAGATAAGGCCTGAAGATCTCATTCATTGTCGCTTGAAATGTTGATGGAGCATTAGACAACCCAAATGGCATAACTAAAAATTTATAATGTCCCTCGTGTGTTCTAAACACTGTTTTGGCTACATCTTCAGTTTGGACCCTGATCTGATGGTATCCGGATAGTAAGTCAAGCTTCAAAAAATAAATGGCACCATGTAACTCGTGAATAACTCATCAATGGTAGGAATTGGAAACCTGTCCCTCACAGTAATGGCATTTAGGGCCCTATAATCCACGTAAAATCTCCATGTACCATCCTTTTTTCGGTCTAATAACACCGGAGATGAGAAGGGACTCTTGCTAGGCCTGATAACCCCATCCTTGAGCATGTCTACAATAAATTGTTCTATGACCTGTTTTTGGAAGTAGGGATAGCGGTAAGGCTTAACATTAACTGGTTCATCCCCAAGGTTTAAATGAATCACATGATCTTGGGACCGAGAAGGTGGTAACCCCTGTGGTTTCAGGAAAACATCGAAAAATTCCTCTAGAATAGAAATCAGGTCTGGATTAGTGTGTTCATTGGCTAAGACCTCATCTTGTACTAATGGAAGGAAGTAATATGAGGATACTACATAAGTAGAAACGTACTTACGAAGGCTATGCAATTGGACCGGCAATGCGCTGTTCGGAATGTCCCATTTCCAACTGATAGTTTTTCCTTGTAAATTGAACTCAAATAAACACTCAGCATAATCTTGTAACAGCCTTCCCAGAGCAGAAAGTCAGGCAGCCCCAAGAACTATGTCAGCACCATGCATAGGGAGCACATATAGATCAAGTATTAGATTACACCCTTGAATCGTGAGAGGTACTTTCCTTACAACGCCTTCGCAACAGAGGCGTTGACCACTACCTACCATAACAGAGAAGTTGGGAGTTGACTCCACCTTAAGCTGCAAGAACTTAGCCACTCGCGCCTGAACAAAATAATGATCGCTCCCTCCATCCAGCAAAACTTGGACTGGAGACTCGTTCACATGGCCAAGAAATCGTAATGTGGAAGAGGAATTCCCATCAACCAAAGTGTGATATAAAATAGCAGACTACTCTTGGACCTCCAAAACTTGCAGTTCCTCAGCCAAAATATCGTTAGAGACAAAAGGCTCCGGCAATGAAGGTTCAACATCAGACCCGTCTGTAAGAAGAAGAAGCTGAGGTGTAGATTTACACTTGTGGACTATAGTGTATTTCTCCTCATAATAGTAGCATAAGCCGCTCTCACGTCTACTTTGGATCCCAGCATGAGTAAGACGTTTGAGGGGTGGTCAATATTGAGCTTGAGTTGTCGATGTGGTTGGAATGAACGAGGATGAGAAATATTGATTAGGGCTAGGCAAAAGAGGCACCCCTTTGTTAGCAAAAGCGAGTCGAACTGGACCCTTTTCTGTCTGGGTCCTACGCTCATAGATATAGGCCCACTTAAGTGTGTCCTCATATGTTTTGGGCTCGTGACTGAGGACCGAATTCTTTATGTCTTCCCTAAGCCCAGAAATAAAGAGCCTTACCATCAGACCCTCAGAAACATCCTCTGTCTCGTTGGCAATAGCTTCAAATCGTCCTTGTAATTTCGATACTGTGGTCACCTGCCTGAGCTTTGCGAGATGACCCTCAGCAGATTTGAGACCCTTCGGCTTGAAATGAATCCTCGCCTTCTCAGCAAAATAGTCTCATCCAATTAATTGTTTGTTCCGAAATAACCATCGATACCACTCTAGTGCCTCACCATCAAGATAAAAGGATGCTACCGTAAGTTTTCGTGAATCTTCAATCTTATAAAAGTCAAAGTAACGCTCTGCTTGGATACCCAAGCATCTGGTTTCTCATCGCGAAACCGTCCAAATTCTATTGGAGCTGGTTTGTGCCGGAGAGTGGTTGCCGCCGGTGTGTTATCCTGTCGTGCGACTGCCATTGTTGGATCATGCACTTATTTACCCACAAATTCCTATAATATATCACGGATATTAGCTAGTTCCTTGGAAAAGGAATCTGTCGCTTCCCGTACAGATTCATCTACTAGAGCCTTGAGTTGATTTTGGTCCCCCATCAAAAAGACCACCCGATGAAAGCACCAATAAAACAAGCAAAGAACACTAACCAACCAAACCACTATATTGATTTACTGTGTACCAAATTGAATCACAGCAGCTGAATATTCAAAGAAGCAAAAAACTGAAAGATAGTAGAAAGGAGATGAGAGGAGAAAAGCTGAGGAAGAGATGAGAAACAGAAATACAATGCAACACTAGCCTAAAACAGTTATACCCAGCAACAATGATTTATAACAGATTACATATGCTCCGGACGTCGCATAGCACGCACTCCCTCAGCCCATTTTGTTAGCCTGGACCCACCACAAAATCAATTAATCTTCTAGATGGCATTTTCACATGAGTACTCTTTTAGGCCGAGTAGGATTATTCGTATCCAACGTGTCATCCCTGTTGTCCTCTATGTCACTATTATTATTCATAACAGATTCCATGTTACAATTAGTAATACATCAACAGTGTAGAAATTCTTTATCTGCTTATATAAGTTAAATCTGTGAATGTTAGCATAGAAGGAATTTGCAAATAATGATTCACTGGGATCTTTTAGGGGTGTGCATTCACATCAATTTATCGATAAATCAAATCGATTATTTGTTATCGGTTTATCGATTTATCGATTTTGATTTTCAAAAATTTTCTTATCGAGTTCTCGATTTCGATTTCAATTTTGTCCTCTTCGGTTATCGGTTTATCAATAAACCGATAAGAAATACTAAAAAATAAGATTTTATTTTTTTTATTTAACCCTTATTCTATAATACTCTTTCCTTTACCCTAAGTCTTTAACCCTATTATTTCATCTACCACATAAGGAATGATCATATTTAAAGGTCAAGAGAATGAAGTTCAAATTAATGAAAAATAGAATTAGCCACGATGATGTATTTTTTTATACCGTTGGACTGTTGGTAGCATACATTTGATCCCTTACTTTAGTTTCGTTGCATGTGTGTTGACACAATTTTTATGTTATAAACAATGTTCGTCTTATTTTAGCTTCTTTTTGTCCATATTAATTAGGCGAGCTTATAGCGATATACTTTCCGTGGAATTTCGCAAATTTTCTTTTTTGGTATAATCCATAACCGAATTAATAAGCCCAAAAAATTGATAAATCGAAATCGAAAAAATCGAAACCTTATTGAAACTATAACGATAAGCATATGTATAAATCGATAATCGATAAGTAATAATAATAAAAGTTAAAATCGAATCGATAAATCGAATGCACACCCCTAGGATATTCTGGAGACAAAACAATTTATAAGAGAGAATTTTTTTTCTTCTATTTTTCTCTTTTTTCTTTCTTGTTTGGAGGGTTATGTTACATTTCTGATTGACCCAAATTTTGGCCCATAGCCATAACTTTTTGGTAGAAAAGAAGAAAGAGATTTTTACCTACCTATACCATACATGAAATCTTATTACCCTCAATGTTTAAGGTTTGTGTTTATTACATTTAAGCATACCAAATTACCATTTATATACCATAACTCAAATTTGGGATATAATTAAGGGTTCATTTATATTAGGCATAATTATAGGACTCTATCTTCCCACTTTCTCTTTCCTTTCATCTCAACTGTTCACAACACACACAAAACTCACGATGCTCCTATGCTTCCTCTCGTTGATCATCCCCCAACTGGCCACTACCGTCGAAGAATATCATATTCTCAGATTCACACGAAAATATTAAATTTTTGATTGAACCGCTTGAATTCCCACTGAAAATAATAATGGCAGAGAGTTCAAAATTCTTTGACCTCTTTTTTTTTTGGCAGTGGTTGAAGGTTACTGGTTAACACAGTCGATTGAAACTCGAAGAAGAAGAAGAAGAAAAAGAAGAAGAAGAAGACATATTTCCAGAATTTATAGATATTTTGTAGTCAAATTGTAGTCAAATTAGAAAAATTGTAGATAAATTGTAGACTATTTTTTACAAAAGATTTGTAGAAGCTTTAGACGTTTTGGATTTGTGAAAACAGAAAAAAATGCATCTACAATTAGAATACAAATAATCTACATTTTATCTACAAGATATCTACAAAATAGATACATTGAATTTTAATATCCAAATTCTCATTTCAATTGTAGCATAATTGACATTTTCGACATAATTGTAGAAGATTTGTAGAAGTTTTAGTCTTTCCAATCTACAATTCATCTACAATTTATCTACGATATATCTACAATTCTATAATTTAACTACAATTTATCTACAATTTCTGGAAATATGTCTTCGTCTTTTTCTTCTTCTTCTCCTTATTCTTCTTCTTCATCATCATCATCATCATCATCATCATCATCTTCTTCTTCTTCTTCTTCTTCTTCTTATTCGAGTTTGATTCTGAAGTTCAGTCAAAACCAAGTCTAATCTTCACCAAAACCCCTCAAAATTGAGATATAAACTCCTAAACATATTCCAAATTATTTACAATAACGCCCAATCCAAACAAGTAATGATTTTTGAAAACTCAAATTTGAATTCAAAGCTTTCAAGCTTTTTAATGGCTATCAATGGTGGAAAATATATGGTAGAACAGATTTTTCAACTTTGAGTTGTTGAAACTCAAAAATTTGAATTGTTCCTTTTTTTCCCGAGAATTTGAATTGTAGTTCTAGAAAAAAATACGTAGATAAGAAATCTACTTTCCCTTTTTAAAAATTAAATTTAATGTAGAATCAATTAACACCAAGATTCTCTCCTTAATTTTAGCCCGTTTTTAGGGAATATTCTGCCCTTTTAATGCCTAATAATCGAATGGTACAAAATTTGTAGGTAAAATATGGATTGGACGGGTAATTAACAAACTATGCACATTTAGAGTAATAAGGTTTCATATATGGTATAGATAGATAAAAATCCCAAAGAGAAATTCTATGTGGGCCGGAGAAAACAAAATGATAATGATAGATAATGGTTTTTGGGCTACTTCAAAATTTTCTGGAACAAACACTACTAACAGTCCTAGAAGTGATCTATATTAGTCTAGGACTTGAGGGATTTAAAATATTATTTAAGATATATTCTTGAGTGACAATGTAAATAAAATTTAACTAACTATGGCATTATTTTCTCGATTATCTTATTGGTTATTTATAGAGAGCTAGGCCTACATATTATTGTAGGTCAATAATATATTGTTTTAGCATATTCAAAGAAGTTTTCCTTTCCCTTTCGCTTTCAGCTTAACCCCTTCTAATTGTGGCCCATAACTTTTGGTATAAAAGAAATTCTAAAATTATAAATTTGGCTCTTGTCGCACTTCAAACTTAGGGAGGGCAACCTACAAATACGTAGAATTTTGTTTTTTTGGGGACAATTGTCCAGAAGATGCTTTAGACATTTTGGCATTTTGATAGACGCAGATATTTTTCCAGTTACCTCGGCATAGGTGTGTCTACCATTCGAACATCCATAACTTAAAAAATTAGTACTTGGCCTTGCAATAATTGTTTATTCACTATTTTCCTTAGGATGGGAAATTTAGTATAACCCATGATCCCCTTTGTATATTGGAAAAAAACTAAATTTTTATTAAAAGTGACGTGTCATGATACGTGGATTGGTCAAAAGGTCAACAAATAATATTTAATTAAGAAAAAGTGTTCAGAATGGACACGAGAAGTAATTTAGAAATGTATCACGTATCTAAATGAGGCATTTAAGACTAAGGATTCTTGAATATTCAAAAAGATATAAAGTTAATGATAGAAGACATGGGAAAAGGGAAAAGTAACTAGACACGAGTTCCGTATCAATTCAAGATATTTAGAACCAACGGAACGAAAGACGTCAAACATATGGATTCGAAGACAAAAAGGGAGACTACATTCAATATTAAATACCTGATACTTTGAAGAATTGACATTTAACAAGAATGATTGTGTAACGGCTTATTCAATGTCATTTATTACTAATGATTATATCATTAAAGCCTATGTTTCATTCTTCTACCTAGGATCAGTTATAAAAGGAAGAAGTTATATCATTTGTAGGGACACGATTGACTACTGAGATCATATTCAAATACACTTTTCTCTGCTGTTTATTCTTATTATTGAAAGCATGTTATACTCTTTGGTCTCTTGATTATCAGTAACCTGATTTTTCTTTTATTTTTTTAGTTTTAATCGAAATTCTATATTTTTGGTTAAACAAATTGATGGAATTGAAAAGACTTTTTTTATATTTATAAACAAGGTGGCATCTCGAAAGTGTTCTGTTACCGGGAATCTGATAATCTATTTTTTCCAAGCTTACACACCTTACTTGTTGTTAACGTCATGTCAAACACCACCACCAACAACAACAACAACTACAACAATGCTATTGAAAACCAGATCCCTCATGCTCAAGGGGACTTGAACAATGTTAACATAGTTCCTTCCCCTCAAGCCTCTCCACGCCACTCTCGTGACCTGAACCAGTCACATGCTGACGAACAAGAGCAATTGGAACATTCCGAAGGGCCAGAACAAGCTCTTCAGAGAATAATTGATGCACGAGTTAACCAAGCTCTTCAGGCTTTAGTTAGCCGGTTGCCTTCTTCGCCACTCACTCCTCCCCCTAATAACAATACACCGGAGAATCCTCGTTCTGGTCTTGATAACACAAACGAAGGACCCCCCAGTGGACCACGATAAATGGATATAGGTAACACAAATAACTCTTATTTACAAAATATGGTACTAACCTTGCAGGTAGAACTCAAGGAGAAAAACGAACGAATTGAGCAAATACCGGGTGTTCCTCCAATAATCAAAGGGATAGATGCGGATAAATATTCTCAATAGCCTTGGAAACCAAGTGCAGCTTCTCTTCCTATTCCCAAAAAGTTTAAAATGCTAAATATAACTGTACAACCGACCCTCAAGATCATGTGATGGCATTCACCACGGGTGTCAAAGTGAATGACTTAACCAAGCAGGAAATTGAGTCTGTATTGGTAAAAAAATTTGGAGAAACACTCACAAAGGGAGCACTAACCTGGTATTCTCTCTCACCTGAAAATTCTATTAATTCTTTTGCTGAGCTTGCAGATTCATTTATAAAAGCGCACTCAAGAGTACAAAAGGTTGAAAAAAGAATGGAGGACATTTTTAAAATTAAACAATTAGACACGAAGTTACTCAGAGATTTCGTTGATAGGTTTCAACATGAACGAATGACTTTACCTCGGGTACCAGATAATTGGGCTGCAATAGCTTTTGCAAGTAATTTGAACGGCAAAAGCTCAGAAGCCACGAGAAAGCTTAAAGAAAGCCTTTGTGAATTTCCTGCAACTACGTGGAATGATGTTTATAACAGGTATAACACAAAACTCAGAATTGAAGAAGATATCGTACTCCAACACTCCCATGATGAAAGGAGCAGATCCAGAAGTTCCGAAACCGAAAAGAGATCAGGTAAAAATAGGTACGATCCATATCTGGGCCCTGCAGGAAAAGATTCAATAACAAAATAGGAAAATCAATGATATGATAAAAAATCGAGAAGCAGGGAATCCGGTTCTTTCTCAAGATTCAGAAATGATAGAAACAAGCAGGAGCCATTTAATGACGATGGAAGTTTGAAGGCAAGATTTGGTGGATACAATTTCAATGTTACCACCTCCAAGCTCGTAGCTGTTTTGCGAAGCATGGGAGATAAGGTATGGTGGCCGAAGGAGATGTGTTCAAATCCAAACAAACGCAATCCAGATCATTGGTGTGAGTTTCATAATAATCACGGGCATAAGACCTCAGAATGCCGATTTTTACAAAGTGAAGTAGATCATCTATTGAAACAGGGCTATCTCACCGAGTTATTTAATGAGAAAGGAAAGCATGCCTACATGAAAAATAGACAAGAGCCACCAAAACCCCTGTTACCTAAGAGAACCGTGAATATTATAAGCGGGGGAGAAGGCATTTATGAGGTGACATATCCAGCTCCAAATAAAGTTTCCAAACTCACAATCATGCACGGGAAACGTGTGCGCCAAACATTAGAAGATGAAGTTATCGCTTATGATGACGCGGACATGGAAGGAGTGATCACCCCCATAACGATGCACTGGTAATATCTTCACTCGTACATGATATTAAAATAAAAGAGTTTTGATTGATTCAGGAAGTTCAGCAAATATCATCCTACTAAGGGTATTGCGAGAGATACAAATAGAGGATAAGATGATTCCAAAGTCACATACTTTATCAGGATTCAATAATTCCAGTATAATAACTAAAAGAGAGGTAAACCTAACAACTCTTGCAGAAGGTGTTGAGAAAGATACCAAATTTCAGGTAGTAAATATGGAAATGGAATATAATATAATCATGGGGAGACCGTGGATTCATGATATGGGCGTTGTCCCGTCAACCCTTCATCAAGTCATGAAATTCCCATCACCATGGGGAATCCATCAAATTCATGGGAAACGACATATATCTAGGAGTATTAATGTTGTAACAGGTACAACTGATGTATACAACATCGAAGGAAATTCAGACCAACATCAAAGTAATCAAGAAAAGTCATGTTTTAACTTAAAATCTGATATAATCCAAAAACCTGAAGAAGGAGAAGGTATCAAAACATCAACTAAGGAGTTCGAGCCTATGATACTATTTGAACAATGGCCTGAACGAAGAATTCGCGTGGGAGCCGGCTTGAGTTCAGACACGAGAGGTAAGTTAATTGAATTATTAAAAACTAACGTAGATTGTTTTGCTTGGCCCCATGTTGATATAATAGGGATATCATTGGATGTGAAAATTCACAAATAATGATCCATCTTGCGTGATCATAAAACGAAAGGAAGGCAGAAAGCTTTCAAAGATTATGTAAAGCAAGAAGAAATCCCAAAAGCTATTCAAAATTGGGTCAACCTGAAAGGACCGAAGGTAGGTGAAAAGCTATCCATTTATTATTAACAGAAGTTGCGGTAAACATTATCTAAATTCAGAAATATTAAGGTAAACAACCTCTTATCTGTGACATAAGTAAGTATTTTTGTTAAATGCTGGAACGTGATACCCGCAACTAGAAAAATTAGTTTTAGTTTTAATCATGGCATCTAGAAAATTGAGACTCTATTTCTAATCCCATTTCCTTGTTGTGATTACTATTTTGTCACTACGAAGCATTTTACATAAATATGGAGCCAGATATCAACCTAAAATTATCATAAAATCTTGAGAGTTAATTGGTTCTATAGCTGGTTTCAGTCAAAATACCACATTTAGAAGAAGGGTGAAAAAGTCATAAATAGTCCAAACCTATCAACATGAATCACATTTGGTGATGATTCATATAATATAAAAAGCGCGGGCCTAGAGATGTTTCACATACCTCTTTTAGAACTATTAGACTCATCATAAAATGTCATTTTTTGACTAACAACGAAGTAGAGTATGCGGCTATAATTGCAGGTTTAAAAATTAGTAGGGGAACTTGGCATAAACCAGATTGTGGCCAAGAACAACTCTCAACTTGTCATTAGTTAAATACCGGGGACTCTAATAGCCAGGAAAACTCGAAAGCAAGAAATTAAAAGACACTGCAATCCCAGGTTCTTCAAAACTGGGGACTTTGTGCTAAAAAAGATATTACTTTTAAGGAAGTGGACATGGTCAGGTATCTTCATGCTAAATTATTTTTCTTTTAAATTATTAAAGTTTTACTAACAATTTTAGATGCTAGGCAAAAATCCTAACCCGTGCCAAATGATGAGTCACAACCTACATGGCAAAATAGAATATTCTTAAATTCTAAGCCTAGGGTTATATCAATCTGATGGAAATACATACGGGGTAGGTAGTATTCATCTAAAATTGTACCTCCGAGTCCCGTATATTTTATGTTTCAGGAAAAGGACTAACATGTGAGTACTAAACAAGTGTTCAAGACTTCATTCTTCAACGCTCAAACACTTGGGGGACTATACATCATACATAGCGTCGTGTAGAAAAATAGATAGGGGTGCCAAGCAATGTTGCAGGGAGAAAATGAGATACGGGCATCAATCAAAAGTTGACCAAGATTCAGCTGCAACTAGCCACGTATCAAGATTTAGCTACAAATAGCTACATATCAAGTTTCAGCTGTAAATAGCCAAGTGTTGCGAGGAAAATGAAGTCACTTAGTACAAAACATTCATCAATGTTGCTTTACGTAAAACATTTTTCAAATGTTGCAAACACTATCCAAACCCTTTCTAATATATAAAGATAGGGTTATGGTTAAGTGCTAAAACAGGTTACGATAAAAAAAAAACCCTTGCATATTTTATATAAAGAAATCTATTACAAGAAAAATAGTTGCGAAGAGGTTATAGATGTACTGCAACGCATGTAACATTCTAAAATTAACTCAAGTTCATGAATAAAAACTTGTCAAAGTTGTTTCATACAAAAAACATGCGTTTCCTATTTCTTTCATCGTATTATAACACCGTTATGAAGTTGAGACGTCCTCTTCATTAAGTGTCGATATATAAAAGAGCCCTCTTTTTATAAACCTCATGTTGATATTCCGTGAGATAAATCATAAAGCATTTTCAAAAAGTAAAAATGCTAATTTATTCTATAAGTCCTAAATAAGAAATAAGGCAAGAATAAAATTCAAAGGAGTACTTATAACACTTCTTGACTTAAAAAATATTCAATCAAATAAAAAGTCTTTACAAATGCCCCACTAACGTAAACTGGAGACTAATTCCATAAAATCCCTTAAAACTCAAGGGAAAAACTAAAATTTTCAACTTGCTACTGAAGGAGTTGGTTTTTCTGAAGTTGCGGTGGTAACTTCCTTGTCAGAAGAAATTATAGGCACAGAATAAACTTCTAGGGAAGTAGCAACAGTTGGGATGTTAGGATCATTAAGAGAAGCAAGAGTCACGGGAGCTTCAACTTCTGCGGGCTAATCCTCAGGGGATGGGATTGCTATATTGTCAACTTCAGTAGAAGTAGCTCCATCATTGGAGGGTTCATCAGCCACGGTGGTATCATCTGTTGGAGAAGAAAAATCAAGTGGTTGTTAAGTCATTTCAATGGTCTTTAAGACTTTGGCCAATTATGATTGCAAATCAAAGTTCTCTTGGCTAGCCTCTATTAAAGCATCACGACGGGAGTTTAAGAAAGCCTAGCTCACCTCTGAATCAAAACTCTCCTCAAGAAGAGCAAAATCCCTTTGCCACAAGGTAATATCATTTTTCAATGTTTGGTTTTCATTTAAAGTGGCATTAAGGGTAGCTTCAAGAGAGGCACGAGCCTTATCAGAGGAAGCTTGTAGATCAGCCTGAGCTTGAGATAAGTTTTGTACTAGCTCTCCCGTGTATTCTTCTTTCTTACTCAACAAAACTTTAAGTTCTCTAATCTCCTCACTTGACTTTGATAGTTTCTCGAAAAAAGAACATTCATAGCGCTCTTTTTCCTTCTCCACCTTGCTAATAGAAGCCTTGACTCCGTCTAATTCAGAAGTTAGAACTTGTTTTTGTTGCTCCAAATTGCGATTGTTCTCTTGCAAATCCTTTATTTTTTTCTGAGCATTTTTCAATTGCTCTTGCCAATTGGTTGCTTTAAGATCAGCTTCCCTAGCCTTCTTCTCAGCCTCAAGAACAGCTCGGTCAGCTTCACGAGCTTTTTTCTCTAAAAGAGAAACTCTTCCCATGAGTTCCGTGCCTATTAGATTAGCCCACAAAAATGGTATATATAAGTGAAAATTAAAGGGAGAATTTCCTTTTAAAAAACAAGGTGGAAAGGAAAATACCTTCAAAGTACAATGAACTATATCGTTTATTAAAGTCAAACAACTATGACTATCCATTTTCTTTTCTCTAGTTCCCCAATTAAGGGTTCGAGCCAAACGTCTGCCCTACCTGATTTCCTCAAAAGACTGCTATTAGCGGGAACCTCAAGTGTCACACTCCTCATAGCCATGCTTCTGTTGCTGGAACTTTCTTCTACATGACTAACAGAAGAAGAGGGAACTGTTAAATGAGGTACAGTAGAAGAGGTGAAAACAACAGAATTTGAAAAGATTGGAACATGTACGGGGGCAGAAGTTGGTAAAGAAATAGGAATGGACAAGGTAGCAGGTGTAATACTTGAAATAATAGGAGAAACAGAAGGGTCAGAAAACAAAAGATGAAAGGGGGTTTCGTCCAAAACCGGGCAAAATTCACCTCTCTCAAAACCTTTAGTGAAGGGACGTTGAGTAGATTCAGGAGTGTCATTTGGAGCAGTTTCTTCATCAGATATAATAGTTACGGGCTCGGAGGTACGAGTAGGAGAAGCTTCAGTGTCATCCTCAGAAACCACCATACGCCTCCTAGTCCTAGGACGAGTTGTCAAAGAGGTATCTTCATCTTCATCGACATTAGAATCTTCTTCAACTGATTTCCTCTTTGCCAGTATGTCCTATGTCCTCTCCAGAGCTAAGGGAGTACTGGAAGAAGCTCTAAGGGCAATAGCTACTTCAGTTGACATCTCTCGATTTGCAAATCCTGATAATAAGAAGGATATAAGATTGAATGGGGAAGAAAATAAAGAGTTTACCATATGCAAAAGTAATACTAAATGCATACCAAGAGTTTTAACTCTCCAACCATGTTTGATTGAAATTGATTTCCAAGTTCGTGCCTCCATAGGCACGGCCTTCAAGATAGCATCTACCCAAGCACGGAAGCAAGGAATGAGTTCCACATCTCCCATGGTAGCTATCAAAAAGCAAAACATAATTTTTTTTTAAATGAGGGGTCAAAATAACAAAAACGGACACGGTAAGAAATGAAATACTTACGTTTCATGTTCCATTTTTCAAGAAAAGGTACATTTGATCCAACTACCAAATCAACTATGGGAACACTCACAAACCGTGTGTACCAACCACGGTCATTAATATCCTCAGGGTTTATCAAAACCCTCTTACCTCTTGCAGATAAGGTAAAACACCATTACGAAAGAGTTTGGGATGGTAAAGGTGAATCAGATGAGGAAAAGTAAAATCAACATCTGCTTTGACAGACATAAACCTTAAGCACGCCACAGCTCTCCATACAAGGGGACCAACTTGAGATAAACATATTTTGAAAAAATGACAAAATTTGAGAATAACTGGATCAATGGCAGGGGTAAATCCTAGAGTGAAAGGATAAGTGTAAACGCAAGAAAAACCGGCACTATAATAAGATATTCTCTTGTTGGGGTTGAGGATAACCATGGGAGTACTATCTTTCCAACGGCAATATTTTCGAACGATTGGGATCAACGGTTCAGTAATTAAAGAAGGGTATTTATCAACTTTTTTTTAATTTAAGCATTTGCTCACAAAGAGATTCTTTGTCATGCTTAAAAGACAGATCCGACGGTACGATTCCTTCTACCGTTGGCTCTTGAAGGGGTTCAAAAGGTTCTTTTCCTTTAGAAGAGAATTTGCTAGACAAAGCACCTCTAGGGGAGATGCTGGAACTAGAAAGGATGGTAGAACCAGAGGTACCACCACGTGTCGACCCAGCACCACGAGGCGCACCTCTTCTACCTCTTCTATGTCTTGCAGGAGCATTGGGAAAACTATCAAGTATTGGAACTCTTTTTGGGTTAGGATGTGAAGATGTCATTGTTGGATAAATTTTTACGGAAGAAAAGCAAAAGGAAGTGAGAAATCACTTGATAAGAAGATAACCAAGGAAGAAGGAATCGAAAGAGTATATGGAAGCAACTAGCGAACTAAAAAGAATAAAGATGAAATGCCTATAATAAAGATAACCATCACTTCGTTAATAGTGGAGAAAAAGGCTGCAGAACCGCAGAGCTAGTGAGGAAGTGACATGTATGTGGTGCATTAAATGAAAGGGACAATTGAAACGTCAACACTGACATAGCATTTATTGTGACAAAAATTCCCTTTTTAATGAGAATCCACTTCCCAAATATTTAATTGATAAAAAAATGGGAAGTGGGGGGGACTATCAGTATTGGAAAAAAACTAAATTTTTATTAAAAGTAACGTGGCATGACACGTGGATTGGTCAAAATATCAACAAATAATATTTAATTAAGAAGAGGAGTTCAGAATGGACACGAGAAGTAATTTAGATACGTATCACGTATCTAAATGAGGCATTTAAGACTAAGGATTCTTGAATATTCAAAAAAGATATGAAGTTAATGATAGAAGACATGAGAAAAGGGAAAAGTAAGTAGACACGAGTTCCATATCAATTCAAGATATTTAGAACCAACGGAACGAAAGACGTCAAACATATGGATTCAAAGATAAAAGGGAGACTACATTCAATATTAAATACATGATACGTTGAAGAATTATCATTTAACAGGAATGATTGTGTAACGGCTTATTCAATGTCATTTATTACTCATAATTATATCATTAAAGCTTAGGTTTCATTCTTCTACCTAGGATCGGCTATAAAATGAAGAAGTTATATCATTTGTAGGGATACGATTGACTACTGAGATCATATTGAAATACACTTTTCTTTGCTATTTATTCTTATTATTGAAAGCCTACTATACTCTTTGTTCTCTTGATTATCAATAACCCGATTTTTCTTTTATTTTCTAATTTTAATCGAAATTCCATATTTTTTGTTAAACACCCTTATATTTCCAAGAGTCTCAAATAGGCGGGTTGGATCAATTTTAGGTGGGTCAAAATGGGTTGAGTCAATAGTTAGGCGGGTCATTTAACCAGCCCAAAAGTTACTTGGACTAAGATGAGTTAAGTCGAGATGAATTAAATTTCAGTTTGTAACCCAACACGTCCAACCCTTATTAATATTTAATTAATACTCCCTCCGTTCCAATTCATGTAAACATGTTTGACTGGGCACGTAGCTTAAGAAAAAAATAAGACTTTTGGAATTTGTGATCCTAAATAACTCAAAAAGGGCCCAGAGTATTTGTCACTACAAGAAAATAGGCCTTTAGCGAGAGGAAATTTGGTCGTTAAAAGTAGAGATCCGGTCACTATAAGTCAATAACGATTGATAAAAATTCGGTCATCGCCGGTCGTTAAAAGCTCCGACGTAAAAAGTTAACGACAGATTTTCAGTCCAGTCGTTAAAGACCCTTTTTAGAACGGACCAAAAAGGAAATAGGTTCACATAAATTGGAACGGAGGAAGTATGTGTTATTTCTTATAAATTGTATAGTTACTAAATAAAAGACTTTTTTATTTTATTATAGTCATATATATAGCACACAAAAAATAAAATTATTTAATATTTTGACAAAGTTATTCAAAGATTAATTTGCGCTAAAAATTAGCCTATTTAGAATGAATTGAAATGAATTGGATCAGAATAAATTAAGTTTAATAAATATGCGGTCAATAATCATTCCAAAATTTGACAGCTGCTATATATTCCTATTTCTTCGTGATGCTAGTGTTCCCCTTTTTGGTCGGAGAAGTGATGATGGCTAAGGTATAATAGCTCCAACTAATTTTATGAAATAGTGCGGGGAAAATGTGCAATATTTTATATCCACTATACGTGGAAAGGTAGCAGGAAATTAAATCAAGAAATCCCTTAAAGGAAAAGGATAGAGGCATGAGGGCAGAGCAAATTACAATATTAAATACAGTATCAAATACTACCCCCACAACCCACAATCAAACTTTTCAATGTGTGCTGTTTTGGACCGATTGGAATATTCATTATATAGAGTACTACCAATTATCACATCTTAATTGGTCGGTCTCCCACTTAATAAGGTAATCAAATCTTAGTTGGAAATAATAAATAATATTCTACCACGTTATATATACCCTGTACTTTAAAAGTCTAAAGAAAGAGGACGCAGAAGTAGTTTAATTTGCAGATGTCTAAAAGTACTTCATGAGTTTCGTGTCACCATTACTTTCTTTAGGGAGTATGTCACAAATGATCAGCTACTTTAATTTTGAGTTGTTGCTATTTTTTCTGTTTCTGTGAATAATGGTTCTTTATCAATAAGGCTACTGCCTCTGTGATAAATGATGATTGAGAAGAAAATAAGAGTGCTGCACTTGTACGATAAAGAAAAGAATTAATATTTAACATGAAAATTAAAACTACAACGTATTGCGTATACATAATAGGAGTAGATTATGAATGACGGACAAATATAATATGTAGTGGATAAATTCTAAGGGTTTTGAGCAGTGTATAGTTTTACAAGATTTTTAATCGATATTTTAATTGGTTTTAATCCTATCCTGTATGATGTATTATGAATATCCATGTATAACCTTTTACTATCTTGTTTCACGTCTGTTATAACATAGTTCACATCTGTACGCGTGCCTTTTGTAGTTGGTGAGTGGTGATGTTATCTAGTGATAAAATACTAAATCATTTGAGATCAGAAGAGGGTAAATTTAGGAGCTACGGCCGTTTTTGGACTGGTCATTTAAAAATAATCAGTGCTTACAAATTTATTGAAAAATAACTATTATTTTGGTGCAATAGAGACCGGTCCAGTATAATATATTGATGATCGGTGCAACTGTGTATGAACTCCAGCATATTATACTGGAACTCCAACACGCGAAAAGTTCCTGCATAATATACTTGAGATTGGAATACATGTGTATGAAGTTCCAGCATATTATGCTGGACCGATATATTATACTGGAACTCCAGTATATTCTGGAGTTCCAGTATACTTATGCAGGAACTCCAGCATATTATGCTAGAGCAATTTCCGGATTTTAAATAGTATTTTCGTTCAGATTTATCTTTACATGAAAAATGGCTAAATTTCAATTGAAACTATGGATATTTTTGAATGATCACTTGTAAATCTGTCTATTTTTTAATTTCTCTCGAAAGCATATGGTTTTTGATATATCAATCCTTAAATAATAAAAAAGTGAAACTGACGTGATTAATTGCAGTTATCAATGTTTAACTACTTGTTGACAGGATTAGTTTCAATCTCTCCAAGTTGCTTTCCTCTTTTACCTTTCCATTACTTTTTATTGACGGATTAATTCCTTCCAAAAAGAGGTATAGTAAAAAGAGTTTAACATAGAAATGAAGTACTCTAAGTTTAAATTCTAGTAGGAACTCTTCGGCTATGCAGCAGTCGGATAGAAAAAAATTGATAGCTAATCGTGTTAGTTAGCTATGATTGTACAGTTTCTTTGTTAATAAACACAAATATTTTGTTACAAAAAAAAAAAAAAAAAAAGAGAGAGAGTTTAACTTATAAATACCAGCGCAGTTTAAATAAATTGATTATTATCATATCAGTTAGAAATATTTTACATGTAATGTTTAATAAATATAAGATATGTAAACTCAAAAATAAAACAATTTGTACTGTCAATCAATATAAGCTGAACTATAGTATAATAAAAAGAAAGAGAGACAAATTATTCAAAAGCAGTTCCCCTGGAATTAATTAGACTAGTCCCAACTGAGATTCAACCTTTTGTGTATCTAGCGCACGAGTGTTCTTATTATTTACGGGGTTATATATACTTCTATATATCTTTACATAAAAAATCTAAATTGAGTTCTTTGTACAGAAACGTGTCAGTACAAGATAATAGCCAAAACCTTCCTTCGTAGAAAGTGGAGAAAGAAACAAGGCAATGAACAGTTCCATGGCATGTGCTTTTTGGTTTCATCCTTGATAAGTACTGTGTCAGTCTTTTTTTTCTTCGTTGTTTAATTTGATATGATGATTATATGAGCTGGACAATGAGAATTTACATATTTAGGTGCTCTCAACTTAAAATTGAGACGTAATTATTGCTTTTATATTGCTAACAAAACAACAATTGAACTCAAATTGCTTGGAAAACGTGCTCTTCGTAAGGCATCGATCTTTCGTTATGTGCAGAATTCGAAAAAAAGTCGATTGTACGCAACACCATATATTTCTACAAGAGCTTATTTTTATAGATCAAACTCGTAACCCCCTATCATATGATAATTACTTTATCAGTTATGCCAAAATTTTCTATCGTAATTAGTATCGCATTAAATAAAAAATTGGTGAAGAATGGGAAGTACGGGGAAATAGAAAGGAGACGGATATCTCAATCCTAACAACCAGCTTGGTCCAATCACAGTTCACAAAACTAGACAGGCACTTTACATGCATGACTGGTCACACTATTAGTTTCTACACGAAAGATTTTTCGATTGATAGTTTGGTCCAATTATTAAATGTTCGAAGTAGCTAAATTTTTTAGGTACACAAATTTATACCAGTATATACAACCTAAAGCTAATTTAAGTATCTTAGCCTCTCAATTCTGATGCCATGTAACACACCACGACTACCAATCGACAAAAATATCAAATAAAAATTGGACTTTAGGCGTACTCATCTATTTGACGGTTGATGTCACGATCCTAATCCATGTTCAATCGTGATGATGCTTATCGTAAAAACAAGACCAGCCGACACACTTCTAATTTATTTTAAGCAATTAATAAAATAAAATTAGGTCTTTAATATTAATAAATCCAAAAATAGCAATATAAGTTGCAAAAATAAAATAAACCAATACAACCTTACATCGGGATGTCACCAGCCTTGAGCATCTAAAATCATACTAAGAGTCTAGAGTCTAGTCCACTATTACGTAATTGAACCAAAAGAAACTCAAATAGAGGGAGAATGCACTGAGCTGCAAATTGCCAAGCAGCTACCTAGTAAATCTCCGAAGACCTGCTGGAACTATCAACCCTTAGGAGCATGACCTGTAGCGCCCGAATTTGCACACAAGGGTGCATGGAGTAAAGTGAGTACTTCCAACTCAGTGAGTAATAAAAATAAATGAGGACTGAGTAATGTAAACCACGTAAGGCACAACATTAAGCTACAAGAGGCATAACAAATCAGTAAATATGATAAAACAATGAAACTTCATAAACATCTCTTAAAAAGTTAACAATATGCAGGAATACAACTAAAAAGTAAACATATAATAACTGCCTCTCAGGCACAGTAACAACAGAATTAGCCCCTCGGGTAATGCCACAGAACAATACGATCCCCTCGGGCTATATCTCAAATCACAGTGGGTACCCGCGCTCACTGAGGATGTACAGACTCTGAGAGGGGCCCCTTATGGACCAAGCGCATAATCTAGCCATCTTGTAACATCATAAACAGGTTCTCGGCCTCATATCAATATCAAGCCACCTCGTGGCGTACAAATCTCAGGGCCCCAACCTCTTTATCATATCTCAATGTATCGTTGCTGCAGCGTGCAGCCAGACCCAAACGTATCCTCACGACACAGGCCCTCGGCCTTACTCGGTCAGAATCTCCTAAGCCCCTTGGGCCACAGTAAAATATGAAGCTCATCTCAAATACCTTCGCAAATATCATTTAATGTGTTTAAACTAGAATAATATAGTCGAGTGTTCAAAAATAGTAAAATATTGTATGTTGAATACCAATATGAGATCAATCAATGAGAAAAATATCATTTAAAAATCCTCTAAGTGTTCAAACAACTTGCATGAAGCCCACATATGGCATTTAGCTCAAAATATAATAATATTAAATAATTAATTATCAAATATACAGTAAAATAATCATTCAGGGTGGACTAAGTCACAATACCCAATAGTTCCCTACCCCACGCTCGTCATCTAGCGTGTAAGTCACCTCAACATAGTCGTACGCTGTGTTTCGGGGTTTCATACCCTCGTGACAGCATTTAAAATCATTACTCACCTTAATCCGGCCCTAAACCAAGCTTGCAATACCTTTGCTCTTCGAAATGACTTCAGAGTGCTCCATATCTACCAAGTTCAGATTTTTATCATTAAATTATGCTAAATAAATTCCAATTGAAAAATATCGATTTTAAGCACAAAACCCTAAATCAGCCAAAACCAGACCCCCGGGCCTGCATCCCGGAACTGGATAAACTTTATATCAAAATATTTCTCATCATCTCACGAGTCCATACATATAAATAAATAAAAAATCGGAGTTCGTTTGGCCCCACAAATTATCCTTGAAAGATCTCATAATCTCAAGCCCTAACTCCACTTTTTTCTACTGATTTTCATGAATTTACACTCATATTATCGTTCCATAATCACAAATAATCAAATTTTAGGGTCCAAAATCCATACCTCAACGAAAAACAATCATTTCCTCTCTTTAAAATCGCCCAAAGCTTCAAAATTTTGTGTTAAAGGTGAGAAACCCTCTGAAACTCGCGAAGGAGGAAATATTTTAATCTCACCAGAAGCAGTAACTTCAGCAGCTACAATAACATCTCAACTTCTTCGTTGACTACCTGAAATCATCCCGAGGCCTCCAGGACCTCAACCAAAATAACACACATATCCTAATATCTTATTCCAACTATCAAAACACTTCAAACAACACCAAATCAACCAAAACACCTCAGATTCAAGCCTAAGTTTTTAAAACCTGCCGAATTTCGCTTTTGATACAAAATCCAATCAAACCACGTCGGAATGATCTGAAAATTTTCAAATACATCCTAAATAACATAATGAAACTACTGCAACTTCCAGAATTCCATTCCGACCCCTATATCAAAATCTCACCTATCAACCGGAAAACGCCAAAAACACAATTTCGACAATTCAAGCCTAAATCTACTCCGGACCTCCAAAACACTTTTCGATTACATTCCTAAGTCCCAGATCATCTCCCAAAGCTATTTGAACCATCGGAACTCACATCCGAGCCCTTTAACACATAAGTCAACATCCGATTGACTTTTCTAACTTAGGCCTTCTTAAAAGAGACTAAGTGTCTCAAACCTTCTCAAAACCTTTCCGAACCCGAGACAACCAACCCAAACATTTAAAACCAATAATTAAGGCAAATAGAAGTAGAAATGTAAAAAATGGGAGTGTAAGTCATGAGACAACCGGCCGGGTCGTCAGAGTTAATCAGGTGAATGTCAGGTACTTTTATCATGAAAGTAGAAATGCTACCTGATATCATGATATGAGAATGATGGTGATAAATTAAGTTAAGAATACATATTACTTAATTAATTATGATTAAGTGATAACATATATGAATATATATTGATATAACTATTTAATTAGAAAATAAGAAATTCGGGTCAAAGCATATTTTTTTAGAAGAAATAGGGTTACTGATAATTAAATTTAGAGTAAATAAGAACAATTAGATGATTGATAGCTAGGTAAAAAGAGCAAAGTAAATCGGTGTACTCCAATAATCTTGTATCTTTACAAGTGTCATATCTCTCCTTTTATAGCTATCTTTCAATAATATATTTCCTTTCCTCTCACAATAGAGCTATTATGTGCAATTAATGACATTTAATATAACGTTATTGTGACGACCCAAAGGTTCATCACCTATTTTCCTCATCTGTTCCGCGCTTTTAAGGCCTTGAAAAGCTTATTTTATATTGTTTTGATTTACGTGCACAGTCCAGACACGTAGCCGGAAAATTTTTGTGTAAGAATATGTGAATTATATGGAAAATTTGAAGAATTATGATATTAATATTGATATAGTTGACTTCGGTCAACATTTTTGGTAAACGGACCCGGACCCGAGATCGGACGGTTCCGAAAGGTCCGTAGAAAAATATGAGACTCAAACATGAATCCGGAGTCAAATTTCGAGGCCTAGAGCCCAATATATGAATTTTTCTGTAAAATTATTTTTCTGAAATTATTAAGGAAAATGGAAATGAAACTTGATTAAAAGACCATGGTTTCGGGCTCGTATTTTGGTACTGACGCCCAGTACAAGTCTTATAAATTATTTAAGTACTTCATACAAAGTTTGACGGAAATTGAACATCGTTTGATTTTTTTTGAACCATGAGTTCCAAATTTGAAAGTTTAGGAAGTTTAAAAGAAGAAAAAAATGAATTTGAGGTTTAATTCTATGAAAACGATGTTAAATTGGCGATTTGATCGTGCTAGCAAGTTCGTGGTATATTTTTGAGGTTGTGTGCATGTTTGATTTGGATCCTGAGAACTCGGGTGAAGATTTGATAGGCCGTTAGAGTAATTTTTGAAAAAGAACACAGCTGGTATTTTTCTCCCAGCTGATATATTCATAATTGCGAAGAATCACTTGCAATTGTAAGAAGTCCCAAAATAGCCTTGGTTCGCAAATATGAACAAGTCTTCGCAAATGCGAAGTGGCCCAGAATTGGCCTTGGTTCGCAAATGCGAACAAACCTTCGCAAATGCTAAGTGGCCCAGGAATCCCCTTGGTTCGCAAATGCGAACAAAACTCTCGCAAATGCGAGGTTGCCCTGCATTGGCCCAAGTTCGCAAATGCGAACATTTTCTTCGCAAATGCGATGTCCGCAGTCAGAACCTGTTACGTTCACAATTGCGAACATATGTTCGCAATTCCTATATCCGCAGCTATGCAATTTTATACTTAAACGATTTTAAACCCCCTTTTCACCATTCTTTCAAAACCCAAAAACCACAAAGACGATTTTCCAAGAGCAATATCACTCCAAATCACTTGTAAGTGGATTTCCACTCAACTCTTTCAATTCCTAACATCATTAAACATGTTTTCCATGAGAAATCAAAGGTTTTTATGGTTGAAATTGTTGTTTTTTGGTAGAACCTAGATTTTTCATAAATTGGGGAGTTGGACCTCGATTTGAGGTCCGATTTCAAAACAAATCATATAATTGAACTCGTGAGGGAATGGGTAACCGGATTTTGGTCCGAACCTCGAGTTTCGACCACGTGAGACCGGGTGCATTTTGGGAAATTTTGAGTAAAACTTTGAGAAAATCATATTTATACATCCAAACCAATTCATATAGTATTTATTAAAGTAATTGAACCAATTGTGATTAGATTCGAGCGAGTTGAAGGGTGAATTACGAGGTAAAATAATAGTTGGAGGTTAATTGGACTTCAAGGCTTTGAGGTAAGTATTTGATGTATCCTAGCTTGAGGGAATAGGATTGAGTGGAATAATTTGCTAATTGCTATGTGATCAAGTGCGGTGTATAGGCGTGGTGACAAACATCTATACACCGGAGTCTAGCATGACCGTGATTCGTTTGTTGATACATGTTGTGATATAATGTGGAATATTCCTATGTCATATTCTTGAGCCCTTGCCGGGTTGTGAAGGTTGATTATTATTTTCCTTGCCGGGACTTTGTTATGTGGTTGATGTTGTTCCCTTGCCGGGATATTGTTATGATTGTTGTTATTCCTTTTCCGGGATGATACATGTTACTTGTTTCATTCTTCATTTGACTGTGATTGTTATTTGGGCGAGAAAGAGTGATAATGCACGAAGGGTGATATCGTGCCATTTTCTCTTATGTTCGCACGAAGGATCATTCCGTGCCTTGTTTTACTGTTATGCACGAAGGAACATTCTCTGCCGTTGTTACTGAAACCATGCACGAAGGATCATTCCATGCCATGTTTATTATTAATGCACGAAGGGACATTTCGTGCCGCTGTTACTTAAACCATGCACGAAGGATCATGCTGTGCCATGGATGTGAGGATGAGAGTAAAAGCACGAAGGGTGATGTCGTGCACTTTTATCTGCTTATTTGGTGAGGATGAGAGTAAAAGCACGAAGGGTGATGCCGTGCAACCATTTAAATTTCTTGTTTCGTGATAACTATTTTTGCTACACTCTATTTTTACCTTACTAATTTAATATGTGTTTCCGATTGTGCTCCCCTAGCATGTTCCCTTCTTTGTTAATTGTGTTGCTCAATATCTCTGTTATTCTGTGGTACACCCATATATAGAATTGCACAGAAGCTTCTCGCACGTCGATCCACCCGATTTGGAGGAATGGGTGCAATCATGTCATGTTGTTTTAACTTCTCAAACAAGCTTGCATAAGACTCTCCTATTGGTGTCAAATTATCTTTCAACTTTTGTTCCCTTCCATACCCCTGGCTTGGATGTGGGTTATAAGATGCTTGGAAATTTTGCAGAGGCTGGTGGAGATTTTGTGATGTTCGTGCTCGCTTTCTTGGGTGACTTAAGAGTTGAGCAACATATTGGACTAGATCAACAGAGTATGGAGGATTCTGAGGCGAGTAGTAATGCTTAAGGGGGCAATGGAAAACCTGACGGGGCTGCATATACCTTCGAGATGTTCTCATAGGACCTCTTTTCGACCCTGATATCATCATAATTTCTTCATTCCTCCCATTCGCATCACCAAATTCACTTTGAACAGTCTGGGCTGCATTTTTTAGAGCTGCTTGACTTATAATTTTGCCTGTCTTAAGATCGTCTTCCACCATTTCTCCCATTTTGATTATTTCTTCAAAGGACTGACCAACTGCGGATTTCATATTTTGAAAGTAATCTGGCTCTTGAGCCTGAAGGAAAACAGTGACTAACTCGTGATCATCCATGGGGGCTTAGCTCTAGCTGCATGCTCTCTCCATTTGACGACATATTCCCTGAAACTTTCAGTTGGTTTCTTTTTCAGTTTAGAAAAGGGAAATGCGGTTTGGGCTGATGTCGATATTGTATTGAGACTGTTTGATAAAGGCCCGTGCCAGGTCATTCCAGATGTACCAACAAGATGTGTCTTGATCCCAAAACCATTCAAATGCTACTCCCGAGAGGCTTTCCCCAAAATAAGCCATAAGCAATTCTTCATTTCATCCCACACCTCTCAACTGGTTGCAATACCTTTTCAGGTGGGCTATGGGGTATCCACGTCCATCGTAATTTTCCAATATGGGAACCTTGAAACCAGGCGGCAAGTGGGCATTGGGGAACATACATAGATCTCTGAAGGTAACACTCTTTCGACCTGCCATTTCTTGCATGTTTTTCAGCCGTTGTTCTAATTTTTCCTTCTTTGGGATATTTCTTCTTGTACCTTATTTCCGGTAGGGTTCTCGATGTTCACAGGAAGATCAAACAAGTACGATTGGTACTCGGGAAAGTGGTCTTGTTCTTGCTGTATAGCAAATTGTGACTCATGAGAAGGCTGTCTCTGGCCATTGGCCCATGCTTGATGCATTTTGGTCATTTGTTGTTTCAACATTCTATTTTCCTCAACCAGAGAAGACCCTTCTTGAACTCCCTGATACTAAGTCTCTTGAGCGCTCGTAACAGCTTCGATGTCAGTTATCATTTTCCTTGAATATTGTTCTCCAGTTTACCACAATCAACCACCTCAATTTTCAAGATTAACAAAACGAAACTACCATGTTAGCATTAAGGTATTTCGCTTATTGATTTCCTTTGTTTTTCTGCTATTTTCTTTTCTTTTTGTCTTTTTGTAGATCTTTTTTTTTTGGTTATGGATATGGCCGAATCCTATGTAGATTGTCTACGTATCATGACCCCGCATGAATCAGACCGAGCGTAGTTCTTGTAAATTAATGCAAAAATAAAGAGATGTTTATTTGATTTTTAAATTTATTTTCTTTGAAGGAATATTATAGAAGCCGACGCCAACTACAAGCTTGATGAAAAGCGTTCACATCTTGTGCCACAGATTTCCACAAGACTAAGAATATTTTTAATATCAATTATGACAATTTTTACAAGATTGGCCATCTTATGGCTTATTTTGACAAAGTGGCTATTTTTACAAAATTTTATTTAAGAAAATAAACTCAAAAATTTTCTCATCCTCGGGCTCATGGGACATTGTTCAGCATCGCCACAAGCCAACACAAGACTGAGAAGTTTTTAATGTCAACTGTGACTATTTTTTACAAAATTGGCCATGTAATGGCTTATTTTGGCAAAGTGGCCATTTTTGCGAAATTTTATTCAAGAAAATAAACTTAAAAATTTTCTCATCCTGGGGCTCATGGAGCATCGTTCGGGCGCCACAAGCCAACACAAAACTGAGAAGTTTTTAATGTCAATTGTGACTATTTTTACAAAATTGGCCATGTAATGGCTTATTTGACAAAGTGATTGTTTTTATAGAGATGATAGATAAATCTAACTTGATTTTGCGGATACGGACTTTCGACATTTCCGCAAGAGAATATTTCATGGTCGTGCTCGCAAATTATTTAAATTGACTCAAGGTGGCTATTCTTGCATTAACAATCTTCCGGCGTCCTTTTGAGGGACAATCGGCTTATTTTAAACAAGAATAGCATCACCTGACTTTATTATAACAAACTCAAAAGTTTTGATATTTTTTGGTTATTTTTGCAAAAGGGGTGGTTGGACCTGTCACGGGTTGCCTACGTATCTCGCCTAGTGATGAGAATCAAACCAGCGTAGTTCTGTCAAATTATTTTCAGGCCAACTATTTTTAATTTTGACAAAATTGAATTATTCCAACTATTTTTGATAATTTTCTCAAAATTTCGACAAAGTTTCGTCAGTATTTGAACATTGTTTTCCTCTAAAATCGACAATTACTATTTTCTCTTTTCTTTCCCTCAATTTTCTTAGCCGGTCAGCATAATGGACCAAGACAAATAAATGCAATATAATCATGCTCGATCTTTTCATATCCGGGTTACCTGTCCTAGACGGACCCAACCTCTGTGTTGAGTCCCCTAAGTCAGATATGATGCAAATAATCTTCCTAATTTTAGGCTCAATATCCTGATTTTCATAGGTTCTAGACTGTATACCCGAGCGGAAAACCCGGATCGAGGAGGGGGCTACGTACCGGGGACCCGCGGGATCATCCGACTTTGTAAATGTTTTGGCCTCTATTTCTTATTTGGGTATGACTTAATAGAAAGGGGAGTCTCAACCAGTAAGCACATCCCCGGAGGTAAGAAGAGAAGGGTTTTCGGCACAATTTTATATATATATACAGTTCACGTAATATCAAAGCGGTAAACATATAGCACATTGATCAAAACATATAGGAAAATCAGATATAAACAAAAACAATAATTTAATTGAGCTCAAATTCTTATACCCTAAACCGAAGTTCCAGGTTTCTTATCCCCAGCAGAGTCGCCAGAGCTGTCACACCTCCTTTTTTAACCAATTACTACACCGGGAAGGGATATAATAAAGGAATGAGTTTTTTCAATTAAAGGACAGTCGGAACGGGATTAGTTGTTTAAGTTTTCAGAGTCTCCACTTGAGAATATAATGGTGTCCCAAGTCACCGGTTTAATCCCGAACCGAAGAAAGTTTGACTCTGTTACAGTCTGCGAACTAAAAATCTGGATAAGGAATTCTGTTAACCCGAGAGAAGGTGTTAGGCACTCCCGAATTCCGTGGTTCTAGCACGGTCGCTCAACTGTTGTATTTGTTTTTATCTGGTTTCTATATATGTTCCTTTTTTATGTGCATTTTATTAATATTCCGCTTTATCATTTTTAAAAGAATTGCAACGTTGTGAAAATGCATTTCGGGCCACACCGTACCAGTACGCCTGTGACTTTTAATACATTTCGACTCCGTTGAGATTTGGATTTGGGTCACATAAATGTGCACCCGTATTAGGAATGTAATATTATTAATCGCGCCTAAAGTATCTACGCCTTGTTAACTTTGGGAAAGACCGTGAAATTTGCTAAATGATCCTTCCAAATCTAAGATTTTTATAACCATTTACTTGAGGGCCCCGCGATTGTATACTTAAAGCGGTGAGGCTCATCTCCATTTTTTATTGATTAAAGTCAAACCTAAAGCAACTATATTTTTACTTTGCGGGGGCCATGAAAATTTGCTGAATGGAACGCTTCAAATTTTGCAATTAGGTATCGTAACTATATTATGGAAACCGTACCCATAATCACAATGATTTATTAATCCTAAAAATCCATATCTAAAATCAAGCCCGGCCAAATTTGTCATAAAAGCCCAAACCTACTATATTTCCAAACAAACACATGACCAACCTATTTTTTACCCACGTGCAGCATGTTTGGACTCAAACTTAAACAAATTGAATTCATGAATGACAACCAGAAGCTAGAATTTTACTATCAATCATACGCAATCAATAGGAAATAAAAATAAAATTTTGGGTAAAACTTTGAGAAAACTATTTTTATGCATCCAAATTAATTTATATAGTATTTATTGAAGTATTTGAACCAATTGTGATTAGATTCGAGCGAGTTGAAGGTTGAATTTCGGGGTAAAACGATAGTTGGAGGTTAATTGGACTTCAAAGCTTTGAGGTAAGTGTTTGATCTATCCTAGCTTGAGGGAATAGGATTGAATGTGATAATTGCTAATTGTTATGTGATCGAGTGCGGTGTATAGGCGTGGTGATGAGCATCTATACACTGGCGTCTAGCATGACCGTGAGTCGTTTGTTGACATATGTTGTGAGTTAATGTGGGATGTTCTTAAGTCATGTTCTTGAGCCCTTGCCGGGTTGTGAAGGTTGATTATTTTTTCCCTTGCCGGGACTTTATTGTGTTGTTGTTGTTGTTCCCTTGCCGGGATATTGTGATGATTATTGTTTCCCTTGCCGGGACGGTTCATATTACTTGTTTCATTCTTTTGCCCTTGACTGTGATTGTTATTTGGGTGAGGAAGAGTGATAATGCACGAAGGGTGATGCCGTGCCATTTTTACTTATGTTCGCACGAAGGATCATTTCGTGCCTTGTTTTACTGTTTATGCACGAAGGAACATTTCGTGCCGCTGTTACTTAATTTATGCACGATGGATCATTCCGTGCCATGTTTATTATTTATACACGAAGGATCATGTCGTGCCATGGATGTGAGGATGAGAGTAAAAACACGAAGGGTGATGTCGTGCACTTCTATTTGCTTATTTGGTGAGGATGAGAGTAAAAGTACGAAGGGTGATGCCGTGCAACCATTCAATTTCTTGCTTTGCAATGACTGTTCTTGCTACACTCTGTTTTTATCTCAATGATTTATTATGGGTAGTTGATTGTGCTCCCCTAGCATGTTACCCCCTTTGTTAGTTGTGTTACTCAATATCTCTGTTATTTTGTGGTACATACATATATAGAACTATACAGGTTTATGTGAGTGTCTGATCCTAGGCTTGTCACTACTTCGCCGGGATAGGCCACGCACTTACCAGCACATGGGGTCAGATTGTGCTGATACTATACTTTTGTGCGTTTTTGCACAGGTCCAGGTTTTGAGGAGGAGCAGCAGCAGTAGTACACTAGCGGGATTATCGTACTTCTGAGACCGAGGTAGCTTGCAGGCTTCCGCAGGCCCTACGTCTCCTCTATTTACTTTTATTATTGCTTTGGTCTCATTATTCCGAGACAGACGATCATTATTTATTTTCTTTCAGACCATTATGTATAGTTATTCCTTAGTAGTTCGTGAGTTTGTGACTCCACATCTTGGGTAAATGATTTATGTCAGTTACTTTACACTATTATTCATCTCTTATTCGAAAGACTTCCGCATTTAAAAATTTGAGTATTATTCTTGCTATTGAATACGAGAACAAAAAAAATAATGGTATGAACAGGAAAATGGTGAGTGAATTGGCTTGCCTAGCTAGCACGAGTAGGCGCCATCACGATCCCGATTGTGGAGAAAATCCGGATCGTGACACTTTGGCACCTCGAAATCTTAAATTATTTAGCAAAACTTTTCTGGGGCTTCACATACATTTTGACTTATCAATGCGTTCTCTAGTTTAAAAAAAAAAACTTGCTAATAATCATTAAACAATAGTGGCGTACAAAAATTTCTCAATAAAAAATTACTAGGCAACGGTTTAACCGTATTTAGTGGATTTATCCGGTTCGAACTAAATTAGCGGGGGCGGTTTTAGAAATGGAATGGTTGAACTGATTAAAGAAACAAAGTAATGGCGCGAGGTTGCTTATTCTACTCCCAACCTAATAGACCAAAACCTAAAACATTTTTAGCCAAAAAATGAGGTCGGCACTAACAAAAATGGGTCATATTTTTTTATCAATTATTAACTCAATTAAATTGAAACAGACACCCAAACACCTCATCAACTTCCAAAAAAAAAAAAAAAAGGAGTTTCTTTTGTGTCCACACAACACCACACATGGTTTAACTTCCCCGAAAACCCCTCAAAATAATCCTTGAATATGCCCATCATTCTTTATTACTAAAAACCAAAAAGCAAAACTTTTCAAGAAATATTTAGAAAAGTAGCCCCTATATATATGTGATGTGAATATACATTCATATTATGTGTCTATGTGTTAGGAACAAGAAGATTAATTACCATTTCAACAACAAGAAGAAGAATAGTACTTAGTTTTTTCTTGAAGTTTGTGAGGTTGGTAAGCTAGTTATTTTCAAACTGATATTATAAGTAGCAGTTGAGATAAAAAAAAAAAAGGAGTCTTGCAACTGAAGCTTCTGTCATTCTCACCTATAATATACACACACTAGGCAAGAGTTGTTTACTTTATTCATACAGTGGAAAGGTGACTTTAATCGGTTTGTTCTCTGTTTGTTTTTGTTGTCAAATGTATCAGGTTGTAAACTGTGGTTTCCTAATTGGGTACGTTAAAAGGTGAAGAACACCAAACACCTCTTTATCAAACTTTCTTCTCTTTCTTCAAGTTCTGCAACAATCGTGGATTATACCAAAATGGTGAGTCATGTTTTCGTTTTTTTTTCTTTTCTTTCCGGCAATTACTGAATTCTTGGAACTCTGTTATTTAAAATTTCCCAGCTGAACTAATCTTGTTCAGTTTTCTGTGTGTGCATGTGCTGTAAATCTGCTTACGTTTTGGATATATTTATGAATTTACAGGACAATAAGAGTGAAGAAAAGGGGTTTCAGGAAATTTGTGTTTCTGATCATATAAATGGATTGCAGTACACAAGCACAAAATCAGATAACTTTGTTGTGGACATGGAACGTTTTTCTCATATCATAGAGAAAGATATAAATTCCAATTCAAGAATTACTGTAAGTTTCCTTTTTTTTGAATTTCTTATTCATGAATACTTGTTTGTCCTCTGCACATATACTCTGTTTCTCCTGAAACCTTTGACACCATCACAAGTTATTTTATGGTTGAATTCAACATCAATCAATTTCACACAATTCAAGTTTATCCTAATCCTAACCACTTTGTTAACGTAGTGAGAACAGAAATCATTATTGGTCAATTTTTGTTTACTTGGACTAAGTTTAAGTACTACTCCTACTACTTTATTTTATATTTTATTTTGAAAGAAAATGGACGTTGGTGAAGAATAATATGATAAATTTGACTTTGGAAAATACTGACAAAGTTGTAATTACAAGATATTGCAAAAGCCGGGAGAATATGCTTTTTAAGGTTTCTGATATGATTTTGATTGAAAAAAGTTGCAGAGAAACCTTTCAAGGAAAGGATCATTTCGAAGCGGCGAGAGGAAAACATATTCAAATGCTGCCAATGAGAAAGACACTAATTTCACGACAAGTTCCCCTAGAGGTATATTATCATTTATTTGAATTAATAATAAACAAAAACAAAGACTTGTGTTTTTCTTTCTGAGGACTAGGATCAAAGTAAGAAGCTCAAGATGTACACATTGTTTGTTATTAATGGTAATCCACTATGTTACGATAAAAACAAAAAACAAAGAGGTGTTAGAAACAATGAAATCAACAAATTTGTATTTGTCTGCATGCGTTTCTGTCTTTAGAGGGGATGTACAAATCACATCAAACCGATAATTCGAGTTAAACCAAGCTAAAAAATCTAATTATGATTTGGTTTGATTTGGTTTGGTGTTAGAAAAAAAATCCGAGCATCATTAGTTTGGTTTGGTTTTAACTAAAGAAACCAAACCAACCCGACATTACATGTATAGAAATTTTAGATATGTTTAATATATAAATATAATTATTGTGTTGTAATTTATAAATATTTCTTAAAAAAATCATAATTTTATCTTTTAAAGTATTATTTAAAGGCTGGACTTAGAACTTTTCAATAAGTTTTATAGCCATTAACATTAGTAAATTAAATTATGCTAATAAAATCCCAAACCAAAATCAATTTAATGCTAATGCTAATAAAAGACATTCAATTCAATACTATGAATGAGAATGTATTGAATATCTATTTTTTGTTGCAATAATATAGATAGAAATTCATAACTTATTTTTATTTTTCCTTAGCGTTTTGTCATATAATTAATACTCTCTTATTAGTCTACTTATTTTAGCATTGATACTTTTAGATTATGTTCATTTTTATTATGATTTTTAATTAGCAATATTTATTTACATAATATTATTGCCTTTATTGTTGAATATTTTAGAATAATGTCATGACACATCTCATATTTTATATTTGAAAAATACTTTATACAGTTATATCTTACTAGGATTGAAGAAATATTTTTAGCACAATGTATATATTTTGTTCTATGAAAATTTTACCGGGAAAAAAACCGAAAAACTCGCAAACCCGAGAAAAACCGAGAGTGAAAAATTCGTATTTTATTGGTTTGGTTTGGTTTGGTCTTTAGATTTAGTAACCCGACACAATTGATTTGGTTTGGTAATTGTAAAATCCGAACCAAACCGACCTATGTACATCCCTAGTTAGAGGTATTTAATGGTCAAGAATGAAAGGAAAGACTATGACCCCTTCGATATTTTTTCAATTATAGAACTTTAAAATTACGCTCTTCGTTTCAAAAAGACTGTCTTTATTTAACTTGGTATAAATTTTACAATAAAGAAGGGAAGACTTTTAAGATATATGGTTTTAAATAATCCATAGCATTTGTTTGACTATAAAACTTTTAAAATTTATGGAGTGAAACCTTCCATAGCATTTATGTGGCTGTAAATGATTCCTAATATGAAAATATTGAAAAGTATCAGTGTTTTTGGAAAAATACTAATAAAGAAATAATGTCGGTCTTTTTGAAACAGAGGGAGTAAAAGAAACCAAATTATTCTCTTTATTTATTACTCTTGTACTAATTTTGGTCGTTTTACACATATCAATATATAGTTTATTATTTTTATTTTAATTTATGTGGCAGTGTTTGATTATGCATAAAATTAACAAAAAAATGCTTTTGAAATTTTAGTCCAAAGAAGTCATATGCAATTCTATGGCTGTAAATCTATCTCATTAAAGAAAAAAGAAAAAATAAATTTAAATTATTTAAAATAAAGAAGTATATCATTCTCTTTAGAACATACTAATAAAAATAATAATATGAAGAGCCGGAGAATATCTTTTCTTCAACTTTGTAAATATTTATTATCCGAGGAAGAGTTCACCTTTCACACTCTACCCCCAGGATTTAAAAATATCTATAGCATTTAAAACAAAATGTCAACTTGATCAGCCATATTTGGCTTCACGTGAAACATATCACGTACTACTCAATGCAATCTCATTGTCAAATATTCAGCCATATCTGTATTCTTATACTTCGTTTCCTCTAATGTTTAGAGTAATTATGTAACACTACTAACTTGGATAAAGTTTACCACTAAAGAGAAATTAATTGACGATTATGCCTAAATACCACATAGCTGTAACATACTAACAAACAACATATTCTCACTCAAAAATGTCAATGTGGGGAAATCTAATTTGATATTTTGTCAGTTCATATGGCAGTATTACATGATACAGACTGTCTTTACTAAGTATTGTAGTACATTAGCTAGCTGCCTAGGTTGTATCGTAATGTATAATCTAATTGTCCATTAGTTCGTATTCAATGTATAATTTCCTAGCCGTCGAGTTTCAGAGCCTTCATTTTCTTCTATTTTTGCAGTTAGTGGGTTCGAAATAATTACAATTCATTATGTACATAATATAAAGCTCAAGGTAAGAAGCAGCAAGTGGATATCCGTAAGTTTATATATCCTGGTGTGATCTTTAATTGCTGAGATTGCTAATAATTTTAAAGTTTATATGGTCCTAGCTGTACAATAAATGAATAAAATTCAAAAGATAGCATATAAGAATGAATGAATGTGACGGATAATAATTAGCCTATGGGTGTCAACTTTTCATATGAATAATAGTACGCTTAGAGCTTTTGTTAATGTTGTAGATGAAATAATATAAAAGTATGGTCGTGCAGAGTGTCATTCCTTTTTGTTTGCATTCATAGTATAAACAAAAATGGTGGTTGCCCACATGCATGATAATAATTGAGTGATAAAGAAATAAGCCAACACATATTTTTGGATATATTCTGAATGTTATTTTTAAAATGGAAAAAATTGCAGCTTCATTGCTAGGAGGAGGAGGTATTAGCACGCCAGAAAAGCCCGTGGCATTGACTATTGTGGGGACTACTGATCAACCTATCCCACATACCCATAATCAGATCACTATAGTGGCCGGCCATGGCGGCGCCACCGTCACCGAAAGCAAAATTAGTGGTAGGAGATTCAGTTTCCGACGCACTTCTTCCACTTCTAATTGTTGGACCATTGATCCTAGAAGGATCCTTCTCTTCTTTGCTACCTTGTGAGTTTTCTCTTAACCAACTCAAGGCTTGTTTCACTTCTTTATATTTCTCCTGTATAATGTTCCTTATGTGCTCTTTTACTTGTCTTATATTAAAAATGTACTGTATTTTTTATTTTTACTTGTTCATTTTACCAAATCAAGATAAAAATAATTTTTTTCTGATTTTATTTAATTACTCATTCCCTAATTTATTTTTCAAGACTTTCTAAAATGTTATCATTAATTATTAGGGATTATATGGTAAAATACATATTACAATTATTATTTTTTAAGGGGTGTTAAAAGTCCAAAGTGAACAAGTAAAAGCAAACGGATATTTTACATCATCTCGATAAAAAAATACTTACTTTGTTACCATTTGTGTGGCACCATTGACCAGACACAAAGTTTAAGAGTAAAATAATTTTTTTATAATTTGTGATCTAAAACTAACTAAAAGGAGAAATTTTAAAATTAAATTATTTTTAATTATAGAAAGGCTTAAAAGATAAAAGAGGAGTGTAACTTAAATTAGTACAGAAGGAGCAGAAAGTATTAGAAAAAAGGTCAATTATGATTTTGAGGAAAGAATACAACATACTGACAATTTCTTGCTTAATTTAATAGGTCAAGTATGGGAACAATACTGTTGATCTATTTTACATTATCCATAGCCAAGCTCAACGGAGAAGACATTGCTTTTAATGGATGATATAGACACGAAAGAAAAAAGGAAGCAATGAGTGAATGGAAAGAAGAATGCACTAGTTCTAACTCAGAAACCTCTATAATTCCATCATGGATTTTAACAGAGTTTAGTAGAAACATCACAAGATGGTGGAAGAGAGAAAGAAGTATAAATTGGGGGCAGTCAGAAATTAAAGAGCTAAAACTACAGATTGAACTTCCATTATAGCAGAATGTATCATCACTTTCATCACCCTGCCTTTTGTTGTATGACAACAATAGAAAGCATCGTGACACAGATTTGCATTATTCTATAGCAATGAGTGCAGACATCAGAAACACATGAGTTCCTTTTCTTCTTTAGCTTCTCTTTTTGCAACATTTGGCTGAGTTTAGTGGAGAACCACATGTTTACCTTTTGCTATCTTCCTCGCCTTTTTTTTGTTTTTCCGTGCCCTATTAGGGTAAAAATATTTATACAATCATGTCTATTAACTGTTTCTTGAGCCGAGGATCTATCGAAAATAACCTCTCTACTCATTCGGGTTAGGAATAAGGTCTGCATACATAGTATCCTCCCATACTCCATTATATAGTATTTTACTGGATTGTTGTTGTTGTCATCCATTAATAAGATAATAACAAGTAAAATATATAGTATCATAAGTAACTGATAACCTAATAGTGTAAAATTCTTTATAATGTTAATGCGTAATGTATGAATTAAATCGTTCAGTGGTTCTTCTTGCGGTTCAAAGCCAATAAATTATTTGCTGTTCTCTGCAGCTTTAATGAGGCCACAAAAACAGTAACTTTGATGTCTAGGCCTGCAACTTTAAGCTCTAAATTGTGTACTAATGAAACAAGCAACTTTAAGCTCTAAAAAAATGAAACATTCTCTTTGTGGAGCATAATGGCATGACATATAGGGTGTGTTTGGTATAACGGAAAAGATTTTCCGTGGAAAATATTTTGGAGAGGAAGTAGATGTGTAGGTTTATATCAAAATGATCCAATCTACTGCTACTAACATGTCCATGTCCCACTCTACCTTGTAAATTAATGGGTCTATTCTTTAGATTATGTAATTCCACTTCTAAATGACACGAGTTAAAGACGATATACTTTTGAAATTTTAATCTTGTACTATTGCCTTCTAAATCAAATCATATACCCATATGATTTGATTGGCATGTGCACGCGTGAGTTAAGTTTTTTGCATCTCTTTATAAATCGCATATTCAATGTTATAACACAACAAACTACGTACATAAAGAAAAATTGACATTTCACCTTCTAGTTTCTAGCTAAAGAACAATTGTAAAACATGTAATACTAACTCATGTTATAGTGAACCTTATTAAACGAACACCAAAATTTTATCATCTCCTCTAATAAGTACCTTTTAAAAGAAAATTCTTTCCTCAAACTATTACTGATAGTTTCATGTCGGCTCCAATATTAGAGTTGTTTTTTGCCTCTGGAGTAACTTTTTAGTTCTAATAACATTTGGCTGGAAAAGAAAATTGAAGAAAAATTTGTTCACCTTTTTTCGAAACAAAAACCAAATATAATACTGTTGGACAAGGAAATCCATAAAGTAGAGAAAAATTTAAAGGAATAACTAAACAAGACGAATGTTTACTTGATTAAACTTAGTTCGAATGTTGTGGGCTTCTGAAATAGTGCAGGCCCCTAACTCCGTGGCCCTTTTACTCAGTCATTCTACACTGTGAACTCGTGTACATTTATCTAGCACTTTATTTGGTATTCTCTATAAGCTTTTACTTAATTTTGAAGCATGGTTATTAGTAGGTATAATATAACGTGCTACTTCGAAAATTTAGCGGTTCGGAAGTTTATGAATTTGTGGGTTCGGAAGATTGTTGGTTCAAAACCTTATGGCATTAAAAAAATTCAGCTTCCCTTTCTCCTCCCCTTACAACATAGAAATATCAGCTCTAGAGCTGAAGTTTTTTCAGTTACAACATAAAAACTACAAATTTATTAGCTGACTTTGAATTTTGTGTTTACGGCTGACTTCATGAATGATGCATATCTTTGAGAGAAAAAGAAACAGTAAAATTTTGAGTGATTTTATAGTGAAAATAATTTAAAAGATAAAAATTATTTTGAATTTATTAGCCTCGAAGATTTTTTTACACCCAAGTAAAAAGTATAGCTAATCTCAAATATGGTTGTGAAATGAAATATATATCAGATATTTCTCATCACAGAAAAATTATACATAAACTATTTCTTTTAGTTATATAGATATGGTTGAATTTCCCTCTAAATAAGAGAAAATTCTAGTGTAGTGAAATAAAAGGTTCAATAAATTACATTTATCAGAAGTTTTTATTTTATAACTGGAAAGAGTTGAAGTTTTTATTTATAACTGGAAAACTTAAGCTGGAAACTGCTTAAGTTTTTATTTTATAACTGAAAAACTTAAGCTGGAAACTGCTTAAGTTTTTATTTATAACTGGAAAACTTAAGCTGGAAACTACTTAAGTTTTTCCAGTTTAAGTTTGTATTTTATAACTGAAAAACTTAAGGTGGAAGTTGCTTAAGCTTTTATTTCCAACTTAAGTTTTTATTTTATAACTGAAAAACTGAAGCTCCAGAGCTTAACTGTTTATTTTATAACTAGAAAACTAAAGCTGGAAACTGATTAAGTTCATATTTTATAACTGAAAAACATAAGCTGGAAAACTGCTTAAGTTTTTCGGTTACAAAGACAAAAACTTCAGCCCCGTCGGCTAAAGTTATGTGTAAAAATGGGTACGCTTGCAATTTTTTTTGCAAAGCGGACACAAGTTAAAATGTGGCTCAAAAAATAAATGTAGATGCAAATGCCCCGTAATTGACCATCATAAAGCAAGAATAATACTCTTTCCACTAATATCTATATAGTATATCAAAACTTATAAAGTATTATTAGCTCACTCATTACATGTTTAAATGGTACAACGTAATACTTACATGGGGAATATACAATATGAACCTCTTCTAAATTAAAACTCAAAAAGAGAAAAATTGACATATACTCCCTTTTTTTCCTATAAACTATTTAAAAGGTCAAATATGACCATCTATGCATTTTTATATGACCATATATGCATATTCACTACAAATTAAACTTGTTTGAGTTTAGTGGCTTGATACAAGAAACCTAGGGAGACCTACTTTATAACCAAAGTTCTTGACATCCTCTTGGACTTGTTGTCTGAACTCTCTAAACGTAAATCTTCTATAAACAGGAGGCTCAAAACAACTCCGTATTTCAGTGTCATAGGATGGACATAAGAAAAATGCTGTTGAGAATCTCTCTTTTGCTTTGTTAGTAACAACCCTGTGCTCTACACTTTTATACACACCATTGCTCCATGCCTGCATAAGGAAACTTGAGTTAATATAATTAACAGAAGATTCCCATTGATTTTATACAGAAGAGATTTGGAATGATCTCACCATGTTTATTTTCGCCGTTACTGAAGAAAGTCAAATATGGGTTATTGATGTCAAAGTATTTGGAAGGAAATTTTAATGAGTTTAACCTCCAAATCTCGTAGTAATTCATTCTACGTCATCATGTTCAAATAACCTACATCAATAATTACTTCTTTATAATAAGCCTAACTCAGTAATACAATAACTACATCAACATCTCATTTCCAAACAAGTGGGAGTTAGCTATATAAAAATCCTCAATTAGCCATGATTCTCCGTTTAAATACTTGTAAGGCTAATTAAAGTTATACAGAATAAAACTATAAAGTACTACAATATCCATAAATCTCTAATAGAGCTAAAAGGCTTCTTGAAAAAATAAGACCTCAAGTAAACATACTAACATGACTAAAGAACATCCCCAACATGACTAATATGGCTTTATATATATAAAATATGACATGTTAACTACATAAATCCTCAATTCACCAGATTCTCCATTTAAATCCATCTCACGCCAACCTTAAAAATAAAGAGTACTAAAGGTGTCTATATATATTTCTACTAAATAAAAATGTCTATAGAGCTAAAAGGCTTCCAGATAGAAAGAAAGAGACCTATTACATGGGGAATATACAATATGAACCTCTTATTTGTAATTACCTGAAACAAATCTCCAATGTTGATGATAAGTGCTTGAGGATTGGGCTTAACAGAGATCCATTTGCCATCTCTTATTAACTGCAAGCCTCCAATCTCATCTTGGTGCAATATTGTGAGGAAGTCACTATCAGTGTGTGGCATTAATCCAAAGACTTGTGGGGAAATAGGGCATGCTGGATATCTATTCATCCGAACGTAACAAGTATTTGGCAAACATGTTTCTCTGAAATATTTTGACTTATATCCCATTTTCTCCGACAATATTCTTGCTAATTTATGTGCTAATTCTGATAGCGTTGTCGCAAACTCTTCCATTGTCGAGCTGAGTTCATCAATGGAGGAAAAATGGGTAAGGAAGAGATTAAGCATTGATTTTTCAATTCACACTATCAAGCAGATAGTCAGAGGTTTATTTATCGTGTAATGATTTGTACGTTATTTTGTAGTTTACATATTATACTATGTTAAATACATATCATTTTTGTCAAGTTACTGATTAATAGCTAAAATAGAGATTATATATGTAATTATGATAATATAAATACTCCCTCCGTTTCAATTTATATGAACCGATTTCCTTTTTAGTCCGTGCCAAAAATAATGACCTCTTTCCCTATTTGGAAACAACTTACCTTTATGCAACGATTTATAACCACACAAAATATATATGCTTCATTTTACACCACATGTTCACAAGTCTTCTCTCTTTTCTTAAATTTCGTGCCCAGTCAAATAAATTTGAAACGGATGGAGTATCTTTATACCGTTAACATTTTAATATAAATATCTTAGTTAACACAATATAACTTCAACTCATAATTGCTATGTATGTAGTTTTCTTTTCTATGATTAATCTCTGCTAAAAATCCATCATGCGCAGCTTCGTACCCACATCTCCAAATGTAATTAAGAAGCTTTCTCAGGTTTTGCGACCAGAAATTTATGCACTTTGGGGGGTATGCCTCACCATATTTAGGATCTTTTGAGTCAGACAACGTTCACCGGAGACTTGTCTTTTTTACTCTTTTTATTTTGATGAATTAGCCCTTTTTTTTACCTGGACTGAGGTGAATAGAGGTGGACTCATGTGTATGGGTAAGGGGTCATCGGACCTCGTAAATTTCGGGTGAAATTATATATATACGTATATACCTTAAAAAGATTAATTTAAAGCAGTTGGCACCCTAAACATTAAAAGCCTTTAGGGGCATTGGTTGAATAGAATAATATGCCCTGCCGCATAAAAATTATGGATCTGCCTCTGGAGGTGAATACATAAATCTTTTTAATTATCAAGCATTGGATAATAAGGCATAGAGAATTATTGAAGAGTCATGTTTTATAGAAGTATTTTAATCATTTAATATATAGAAACAGGGTTAGAAAACCTACATCTATATATAAATCAAGAAAGAACTCAGTATGTGTGTCAAATATAATGGCACTCGTGACTACTTGGTTCTTATAATTAATAAAGACCTAAATTAAAATAATGTATATATGTTCTCTAATTTAAGTTGCTAATGCTAATTAAAGAGGTATTCTCTAATTTAGGTTTCTTCGAAGACCATAGATAATGCTTATTTCTGGACAAAACGAAAAATCCAAAGGAGAAGCAAGTTCCATCTAAGTAATTACCACAAAGCAACTTAATTAATCACTACACAAGACAACTATTAGGAAATGAAAATAAAGCTGGTCCAAAAAACTCCTGGAAATGAAAATGTGAATTATTCCATGAACAATGTCTAAGGTAATTCTTAAGCTGCAAATTCGTGTTTGACCACTGAAAATTGTTGTTATGGTCGTCTGTATATTAATATCAAGGCTCATTTTTTATGTTCGAATGATGATTATATATTTTATGGTCGAATGGACTTCGAATAGCCTTAAATTTGAATGGGCCATTGGTCTCTCTCCTTAAAACTGACCTAATTTTGTCCTTTATAATGTCCAGTTTAAGAAAACAATCTTTTTAAATTTTTTAAGTGTAAAAGGCTGATCTCTTATGCCTAAAAATAAATCTCTTCTTTGTAAAAAAAATAGGTCTGATCATAAAACTTAAAACAAGTTTGTAAAAAGTCAAAAATAATACACTAATACCTTTAACAAAGGGTGGTCAACTGACCACCCATTACCGAAATATTACAAAAATTTATACTGTGTATATAAGTAAAATATCGATTTTAGATGTATAAAATGTATATTGAACACCCTTTGTCGAGAACTTTTTTTAGTTCTTTCAAATTTGAACACCCTTGGAAATATTTCTGGTTTCGCCTCTGATTACCATCAATTAATGGTTAACGTCATCACCTGGTCGAACATTACGAGGACAAGAAGTTGAGAACTTAGACATATTTCCCAAAATTCCATAACCATTTACCAAAAAAATTTTTCAATAATAAACTTCTTAAGATGATTCACATTTCTCTGAGTCGGCAACTCCCAGAATTTCTAAAAGTATAAAATTAATTTGTTTGACCCAAGTCTGAACCTACTTTAAGAACACATTATTGGAAGCCAATTACTCCCATTATATAACAAGATACTGTCTGTAATGTTAATGGATTTATCTAGTAGTGTATGGTTATTATTCTAAACCAATAGGATTTAAGTAGTATATAGATTGACAATGTAAAAATATATTTTTTTTACGTATAATTACATCATACTCGAACTACTATATTTCCCTTATACTCGACCTAATCGCGTGAATAGTTTTCACACTATCCTAAACTCCAAACGATAATACTCCAAGAAAGCAATATAGTATGGGAAATACTTGTCTTATTTTGGAATGCCATGTGGTGGTGATGCTGTTTCTATATATATGTTTATTGCACAAAGTGACACAGCCACCTCATCTCCTTGAGTACACATATAATGCAAAGAGGAAACACAGAAAGAGAAAAAGAGAGAGAGAGATGAAATTAAAAGAGTATATTTAGTACCTGAGGCTGCTTAAATCACTTGAATTGGAGATATCAGTGAGAGGGACGTGGAAAGCTTCGGACCAAGAAAGTTGTTGAAGGCAAGTAGCTGAAGGAGTTCCCCAACGGTAACTTCCTTTGGAAAATTTATGATTCTTTTCATTCATTTTCTCATGGAATGGCTTCTTGAAAAGCTTGATTTGTTCCATCCTCATTTTTGTCAATATATCATTTGAAATTCCGTGGTTCACCACTTGGAAAAAACCCCATTCTTTTGAAGCTTTAGCTATCTTTCTCTTGCATTCTTCCCTCTCAAATTCTCTCCCATTTAATAGCTCAAGATCTATTAATGGCAACTCGCATTCCTCTACAACAAAGAGGTTTTGGTAATTAATGTTTGAAGCCTTTCCAATTCTTATGTCGTCAAAAAGTTTCTTGTATGTCTCCTCAAAAGGAGGATCAGGCGATTCTCCCATACCTAATTTCTGAAAAAGAAAAGGATGATCCATGTTCATTAAGAGCACCTTATTGGTAAATAAGGTCAAACCTCTATGCAACATTCTTATTCGGATTTTTTTATTTGTATATAGCATAACATAAACATTTGGTCCATTACATGCATAAAGATATGGGCTTTTAAGGGTCGTTTGGGTGGAATATGATTTATACCGGTATAAGTTATGTTGGGACTAATTATACTGGAATTGTTGTTTATTCATTGTTTGGTATGTTATATTATGAATGATAATTGCATAATTTCTAATAAGAATGTATAAGTTATACTGGTGCTAATTACCCCACCTTCTGTAATGTATAAATTATACATGTGTTAAAATTAACACCGGTATAACTTATACCTGGTTTGCTAACCAAATAGAGTATTAATTAAGGTTATACCTTCTTATACCTCGTACTAAACGACCCCTTATAGTAAATATATGTGTTATACACCGATACTGTTATATAGGTCTGAATGCAGCATCCACTTTTGTTAATTAGCAAATATTAGGGACAAAAAAGAAAACAAGGAGAAGAGAAGACGAACAAGAAGAGGAGGAAGAGGTTTTTCCCTTTTTTCTCTTTCTTTCCTGCCTCTGTAAGCAACCCACACTTCCAACCGAGAGGTTGTGAGTTCGAGTCTCCCCAAGGACAGGGTGGGAATTTCTTGGAGGGAAGGATGCCGGGGGTCTATTTGCAAACAACCTCTCTACCCCAGGGTAGGGTTAAGGTCTGCGTACACACTACCCTCCCCAGACCCCACTAATTGGGATAATACTGGGTTGTTGTTGTTGTTCCTGCCCTTGTAAACTAACTTTTGATTCAATGTCTTTTGATTAGGTCATGGCCGGCTTCAATGACCGTGGAGACAAAAAAGATTATCCCACCGGTTTACAATAAGTGTTCAATTTATTTTTAGCACGTCCATTTAGAAAATATTAAACTCTATACAAAAATATCTATTATGACTAAACTACCCCTAACTAAATATTTAATATGGGGAGTAAGAAAACATTTTAGGAATATGTACATAGGGGTTATTTTGTAAAAATAAATTAAATTCTTTCTTGATTACATAACTAGACACTTATTTTGAACGAAAATAAAAAAATAAATTAAACACTTATTGTGAACCGAAGGGAATACGTGTACTCTACGTAGGAGGGAGGACAATGAGGCTGCAGGAAATTAACCTTTTGCAATGAGCAGCGATCAACAGGGACCCATTTAATTACATATCAAAATTAAAGTAGGGATGTTTCTAAAAAAATAGGTTAATATTCAAGCATATATGAGTATTGATTTACATGGTTTTCCACGACATATCATGTGTACAAACATGTTTTATTGATCTTGAGCTAACTATGGCTAGCCTCTTCCCTTTCTAAAAGTTTTCATCTTTTTTTTTTCTTTCCCTGGGATGTTCTGGAGAGTGGAAGGGGGTTAGGTAAAGGGTTAATCTCTATATTTGGATTATGGAAAATGATTAAGCTTTAAATTGCAGCATGATTATCAGTTCAGTAAAAACTTATCTTATTTGGTCATCACCAATAAGTGAAGACTATTCTTCAGTAACTTAGGATGATTAGGAAAGGGAATCTTGGCGTAACTGGTAAATTAAGTTATTGTCATGTGATTAGGAGGTTACGGGTTAAAGTCGTGAAAATAACCTCTTGTAAAAATGTATAATAACACTGCGTAATGGTCGAGCCCTTTTCTGAACCCGTGCATAGTGGAAGATTAGTGCACTGGGTTGACCTTAACCTAGGGTTTGGTGATCAGACCCATCATGATATTAGAAATTAATCACTATAATCGTCTGATGTTACATATAATGCTAGCTGTGTAAATCAGGAAGTGAGAAGCACACAAGCTAGCAGTAGCAGGCTAGTACAATACTCAATAATTGTACTTGATTGATACTGCTTCAAAATTTGCCTTGTTCATATGTAAAGCCGCGCCTTGAAGTGTGGTAGAGATTTATTAGACAGATTCATTCTCGTAAGCTAAGAGGTGAAAATACACTACTTAATTACTAGTCATTGTACTTTCATTTTCAATTTAATTGATGCTATGTATCATTGATCAAGCATTGTTTAGTTTGATCAAAACATTATTTTTATTTGAATGGAAAAAAACTACTCCTATTATGCAAGTTAACTATTAATGTACCTGGTTGGTCATAGCATACAAGTTTATCGATCATTGAACGAATTACTCCTATTGTTAATTAAAGCTATGACACAATTATTAAAGTCCTATTATCTCATACATATCGATCTTAACAAGGTAAAAGCTCTCCTCCAGTCTTGCACTGAAATATGGCCAAGAAGCCAAAACTTGACCTCATGGGCAGCTAGACCATATCAGCGTAACACTAACATAATGAATGCTGGCTAATTAAGAAATACTTCATTCGTTTCAATTTAGATGAGATAGTTTGACTCGGCACTTAATTTAAGAAAAAAAAAATTGAAATTTGTGATTGTTAAAATTTAAGGGTAAAAGCTTTATGGAGTCATGATATTTGTATGTTTATAAAAACTTATCATTAAAGATAAATGATTAAAATGAATGAAAGAGTTTAGTATCATTTTTCGAATAGTTTAAAAAGAAATGTAGCTCATCTAATTTAAAATGAAGTGAGTATTGTTTTGCAAAATGTACGACTCTTGTCATTAACACAGGTATTCTTTAAAAAAAAAAAAAAAATCTTTTCCTGTTTTAGAGTAAGTCTTCGTTCTTAAAAGAAGTCAGAAATTAAAGGAATAGAGCAGAAGGAGGTGCATCTCATGCTGAAGTTTGGTGCAATCATTTTTCTTACTGACTTAGAGGTTCCTAGACTTCACTATAACATTTCTTACAAGGAGCATATGTCCTGAGCTTAATGGTACATTTAGCCTGTGTAATAAACGGAAGAATCCAAACAATTATTACTATATAAGAACAGACTAGAAAAAGAGATAATTAGCTACTTGCATGGCAATGCAGAAAGTGAACATAAGATAAAAGAAAATGGCATGATTACCAAAAAAAAGTATACTTCGGACTTTAGGACCACACAAAGATTAAATTGACACCACAAGAGTCTAAAACTTTCTTAAAAAAGAATTAATTTCATGATCAAAGTTTGTAACAGACGAAGTAAATAAAGTTTAGAAAACAAAGACAAGAGGGTGTTCACATACCAGAGTAAGCACCAAGCTGGTAACAAATATTAGAATATAATGAAGGAAACTAAGAAGAGGTTGAGAAGATTAAGAGGGTCTTGTTCATGGGTTGGTAGGTTTATTTTGCAGTCCAGAAACATTGGAGAGGTAGATATTTTTATAGGGAAAAGAAGGACTTAATTGGAAATATGAAGAGTAAGAATATTAGACATGGTACAAGAAAAAATTATTGGCATGTGCTAAAGGATTGAACAAAAACACGCGGCTCACAATTCAATCAGAGAAATACTTTTACCTTTTTAGGGAAATGTCTCTTCTTTCCATATCTTGCCATATTACTGTAGGTTGAAAGGGCAATAGCAGTGTTCTTTTGGGGTTTCAATAGTGGGTGGGTAGGAGGGGCAAACCCTTATTATTGTATTTTTTTGCCTTTTAACTTTCTTGCTTTGCACATCACTCTTATCAAGACTACAATTATTAATATTCAAGCCAGCTATCATTTACATTTGGCATAATTCAACCAATAATATTACTATTGTTGTAAAAACCAAACTTAAATTTGGTTAGGATTCAACCAATATAAATATGATGCTTGCGCTTTTTTTAGCCGATTGAAAATAATACTGTTATTATTGTAAAGTAGAAATAAAATCTGCATACATTTTACCATCCCAGATATCAAAGTGTGTGATAATATATACTAAGTATGTTATTATTGTTAACCTATATAAATGCAGCACAATATTGTAAAACTTTTTTACGTTATCAATGGATCTTAACATGCTATCATGATCAGAGCTAGCTAGGGAATTCATTTGAATCCAATTTTCCTTAATTATATTTTATATTTAATATCAAAATTAATTGTTGGGTTGTATATAGTAGTAATAAATTTAGAATCTCATTAATTTCCTCGTGGATATATTTTTTTAACTAGTTTGAACCCCTTAGTAAAATTTGTGGTTTCATTTATTAGATAATTTTTTCCATTTTCGTGGTTGCTGATTTTATTTTTTATGAACGATTATATATAATTATCTTTTGCATGATCTAATAGCATTTTTACACCATTGTGCATAAAGTCAATTTACACAAAAAAAAGAAAAAAAAACCCACCAGTTCATGTCATTTGGTTCTCATTCTTCCAAGTCTTGCTTCCCTTTATTAATCAATAAATTCATCCCTCACCCTTCGACCTTCTTCGATTCTGATATGTGAGAGGAACAGAGCACATGAAAAATTTCTAGAATTGGACCCAAACATGCAACAACTCGAGGGGCAAAAACTTTAAAAAAAAAAAAAAAAAAAAAAAAAAAAAGAAGTTATATTTTTAGCTAACAGTAGAAACAGCAGTTTTGAATCAATGTCGGCATTGATAAAATAACACGTGGCAGCATATGAGAATTACAAATCACATGATCACTTTGAAATCCACGTCGACAACGAGTGCTAGGGAATTGGTTGCAGGCTGAGAAATTAAGGACTTCCATGTGCACTGCTTTGATGAAAAAGGATATAAGTACATATACTGAAACATTATTTATTAAAGGGATAAGGGCCAAAAAAGTACCTCTACTTTGGTTATTTATCTAAATTTGTATCCCATTATATTATCGGACTAAAAGAGTATCTACCGTTAATAAAGTAGGCAAAAAAGTACCTAGTTTTAACGGGCCTCCTACGTGGCAACCGGCAATTTGACCCGCCCCAGTAATGGGGCCAAAAAAAGTACCTCTACTTTGGTTATTTATCCAAATTTGTACCTCGTTATACTATCAAGCTAAAAAAGTACCTACCGTTTTTTTAGTTTAACCCGCCCCAAATTTTAGTTAAACAAACCAAAAATTAAATAACAAAATACAATACATGTAGGACCACAAATTATAATAAATCTGATAAACAAACCAAAATCTCACCCTTTTTAGTTAAATACAATACATGTAGGACCACAAATTATAATCCCTAAACCGCAACAAAAAGAATATAACAGATGGGGATTATTCAATAACAAAATACAAACTCCACCAATAACAAAGACCAAAAAATAATGGAATTTGCCGGATAGGGTTAAATTGACAAACCCAAAAAGCACCAGCAACAACCACAAAACAAATACAGGGTTAAATCGAGTATGAACACCACATGCAAACAAAAAAAATAAAGTCGGACACACCTCCAAATTCAAAAATACATATACATACAAAACAGTCAAAATCCTAGTCAAACAAAACAAAAATCAAACTAAACCCAACAAAAATCAGACGATTTAGTTGTTGCTGGTGCTTTTTGGGTTTGTCGATTTAACCCTATCCGGCAAATTTCATTGTTTTTTGGTCTTTGTTACTGGTGGGGTTTGTATTTTGTTATTGAATAATCCCCATCTGTTATATTCTTTTTGTTGTGGTTTAGGGATTATAATTTGTGGTCCTACATGTATTGTATTTAACTAAAAAGGGTGAGATTTTGGTTTGTTTATCATATTTATTATAATTTGTGGTCCTACATGTATTGTATTTTGTTATTTAATTTTTGGTTTGTTTAACTAAAATTTGGGGCGGGTTAAACTAAAAAAATGGTAGGTACTTTTTTAGCCCGATAGTATAACGGGGTACAAATTTGGATAAATAACCAAAGTAGAGGTACTTTTTTGGCCCTTTTTACTGGGGCGGGTCAAATTGTCGGTTGCCACGTAGGAGGCCCGTTAAAACTGGGTACTTTTTTGCCTACTTTATTAACGGTAGGTACTTTTTTAGCCCGATAGTATAACGGGGTACAAATTTGGATAAATAACCAAAGTAGAGGTACTTTTTTGGCCCTTTTCCCTTTATTAAATGTACCATCCCCACAATAAAGGTCTCTCTTTACATTTATAACATCTCATTTTTTATGACCTAAATTTTTCTCACAATTTCATTGTCTACCTTTTCTCAAGGTACAAGATCGATAATTTACTCATAACTTTCTTAATATGGTTACTTTGGTTAATTCCATGTTGTGTCTTAGGGATTCTTTTTAATTTTTAATACGATTTGCTAGCTATTGTTCATAATTTTGCTATTAGTGATACACTAGAAATCTTTTTACGATGGTTCTTCCTTTTAATTATCGGTATAGTACTGACGTGGCTAAGGCCTTCCGAAAGTCATTATCATATGTTATGCGTGAAATTCAATTTCGATAATCTGACACGATTTTAAGAAATAATTACTTTCGAGAAAAAAAAATCAAAAATCAGATTGTGAGGTATATTGGGAAGCGAGTCAAGCTAATAGAATGAAAAAGAATATATAAGAGAGAAAAATAATAAATTGTATAAGATAAGACAAGGCAAGATTTATGTGGTTCGACAATTTTTGCCTATTTCGCAGTCACACAAAGAATGGCTCTTTATTAACTAAAGAGAAAAAGAACAAGTTTTGGATGTTCTTTAAATGAAGGTGCAGACCCCTATTTATAACCATTTGAATGCCCTGTTGAGTAAACGCTTACATCATAAGAATGTTGATGTAAGCACTAACATCATAGGAATGCTGAGATAAGCGCTTACATCATATTTAATCTCTTGTTAATTTTTCTTTTGTTTGTCTACTTTCATATATAACAATAGGTTTGTTCCTATCAATCTCCCCATCAAACCTATGTTACATCAAGAAAGAAAATAAAAAAATAAAGATTTGTTATTCTCTGGTGGCGCCTTCACGCTATCAGCCTTGAAGGCTAACTGAGGCAGCGCAACTTTGGTCAACATGTCTGACTGGTTCTTTAATCCCGGTATCTTCTCCAGGGAAAAAGTTTATTTGTTTATCAACTCTCGGATATGATGATACTTCAACTGGATATGCTTCGATCTTGCATGAACACTGGATTCTTGGCAAGATGAATTGCACTATGGCTATCGATAAATTACCTATCTCTTTAAGAAAATTCTTGAGCCAAATCATCTCTTTTTCAGCTTCTAAGATTGCCTTGTACTCTGCTTCAGTGGTAGATAGAGAAATACTTTGCTGAAGTCTGGATATCTAACTAACAGTAGTACCACCTAAAGTGGAACACGTAGCTTGTGATACTTTTTCGACTATCCAGATTGCCGCCTAAATTTGCATCAGCAAAACCTTATAAGATAATATTGTTCCTTTTAAAATAAAGTGTCATACCTGAGGTGCCTTTGAGATATCGCAATATCCATTTTACACCTTCCCAATGCTCATTTCCTAGATCTGACATCCACCGGCAATTCCAACTGCATGGGTTATGTCAAGTCTAGTGTAAATCATATCATACATCAAACTTCCTACTACGGAAGCATACAGAACTTTGGACATGTACTTCATTTCCTCATATGTCTTTGGTGGTCCTTTGACAGATTAAGATGGCTTCCAAGTGGAGTACTTCTGCTCTTTGCATCATAGAGACTAAACCTTCTTAGTACCTTCTGTATGTACTTTTCTTGATCTAAATTTAAGGTTCCTTACGGCTTGTTTCTGCTAATCCTCATCCCAAGCATTTGCTTAGCTGGTCCTAAGTCTTTCATTTCAAACTCCTCCCCCATTTGTTGCTTAACCAAGTTGATCTCATTTATGCTAGATCCTGTAATTAGCATATCATCAATGTACAACAGTAAAATGATATAGGATTCATCAAGGTTTTTGATATAACGGCAATGGTCCATCTCACATCGCATGAAACTATTTTTATTCATGATTCCATCAAACTTTTTGTACCATTGTCGGGGAGCTTGTTTCAAACCATACAAACTCTTCTTCAACTTACACACAAGTTTTTCTTTACCAGAAACTTGAAAACCTTCAGGTTGCTTCATGTAGACGTTTTCTTCAAGGTCATTGTACAAGAAAGTAGTTTTAACATCTAGTTGCTCCAAATACAAATTTTCTGCAGCTCCGATACTTAGGACTAATCGAACTTAATTTGACTAAAAGAGAGAAGATCTCGGTGTAGTCAATTCCTTCCTTCTGCTGAAAGCCTTTTACTACTAATTGTGCTTTGTATCTCTTCTTACCATCAGGCTCTTCCTTGACCCTGTACACCTACTTGTTGTGCAATGCTTTCTTTCCGTTTGGTAACTCCGTAAGTATCCATGTTTTATTCTTTTGAAGAGAATGCATCTTTAAAATGCACGTTAAATTTTTACGCTCTGATTAGGAGGCTATAGAAAATGCACGTTAAATTTTAACGCTCTGATTAGGAGGTTGTTCCATATAATAAACGACCCAACGGATTTGTCTCAGAAATAAGTATTACATTTTGGCAAGTCATTTTTTCATCCACAGAACCAAATGGAGAAACACTCCATGTTATAGTTTGCATAGTGAAATAATATATCACTATTTCTCATCTCAACATACTATTTATGAAAACTAATAATTCAGAATTCAACCCCAAATATCTTCAACTGCATGCTGATGCTACAATATTTCAATTGGTGATGCCAAGAGAACCTTTTAATCTTGCAACCAGATGTGGCAATGTGTTGATGCTATCATGAACTGACTGGTCGACTGGATCGACGGTACATAGATTCATATGAACCAAAAAATTAAATTGGGTAGTGAAAGATGCTATTCTATAATCTCCTTCTTTCAACTATTTTTTATCCAATTAAATTAGCCATGTACGTTATTACATATCTAAATTAATGAATGTTATTCATTATTTACAACGTAAATCTATAATTTCGTTCTACTCCACATTCATTTGTAACTAGTGAAAGTAGGGCGCATGAAAGGGATAACATGTAAACTACTTTTCTTTTATTCGAATTCCAGATTTTACTAGTACAAATCATATACACAATTTACAGTATGAGAAGAAAGGGGGAGAGTTGAGTGATAGTGATTTACCTTTAAAGAAGGCAAGAGAAAGTTGTAGTGAAAGGCAAAAGAGAAAGGTCCCCAAAACCAAATCGGATTGAGGAGAGAGATAGAGGAAATTGGGGAAATAGGGTTCTTGTGTGAAATATTAGATTAATATTAGTGACCACCGTAGTCGCAAACCCTATTAAAATATTTTAATCATTTTAATTTTAATTTTGCGACCGACGTAGTCGCTTAGTGGGTCAAAAGAAATTTCTGATTAGATTAATATTAGTGACCTCTGTAGTCGTAAACGCTATTAAAATACTTTAATCATTTTAATTTTAATTTTGCGACCGATGTAGTTGCTTAGTGGGTCAATAGAAATTTCTGACTTTTAAATTTCCGACCGAATCAGTCGCAAAGTCAAGGCGGGAAATTAGCGCGCTATTTTTCACACGGATTTCGTCGGAATAATAGTCGTATTTTAAAAAACAAATTAGTAATAAAAATTCAATCCATTTCCGACTACTGCGGTCGCAAAAGTCGTCACATTAGCGACTACTTCATTTTCAGTCAGAAAATTTGGTCACAAATTGATATTTTTTTAGTAGTGTACATGAACTTCTCATTTTCCGGCAATGTCGAGAGGTTCGCCGTCTTCTAGACAAACTTTTCTAAATTTTTCAGCAATATAATTATGCAATAATTTTTTACATAATGTAGAGGGAAAAGATGCACCTGAGTCCAGATTTCAAGATTCGGCTGGACTGTCTGCACAACAAATTAGTGCATCACCAACTTGTTCAAAAAATATATTTGCTGAATTTTTTTCCTTCTTCTTCTTTGATTCTCTACACTGCTACTGTAGTTACTCTTTTTATCGCAATTCCAACAAGTAATGTTCTTGCGATTTTTGGATTGTCCTCTTCTCCTTGACTTTGATCTACCACGACCAAGACTTTGTCCTCATTGGTTGATTCTCCCCCTGCTTTCGGTATTAAAAGCAAATCTTGGGGAATCACTTGATTCTCTTTGGCGAATATCTTCGCTTACAACCAAGTCTCTAATGTCATTCAATTTGAGTTTGGTACTTCCTGATGAACTTCTAACTGCAGTTACTGTTGCAGACCAACTCTCCGGTAGAGATGATAGTAGAATCAATGCCGTGATTTCTTCATCAATTGTTATATTAACAGAACTCAACTGACTTTATATTATATTAAACTCATTGATATGTTCCGTGACTGATCCACCTTCTGTCATCTTTAAGTTGAATAATCGATGCATCAAATAGACTTTATTTGAAGTAGATGGCTTCTCGTACATATTTGATTGCGCCTTCATCAGGCATGTCGTGGTCTTCTTGTTAATGATGTTAAATGCCACATTTTATGTTAGCGTCAAACGAATCACACCAAGAGCTTGGCAATCAAATAGATCCCAATTCGTTTTGGCCATAATCTCCGATTTCACCTTGGTCAAAGGTAAGTGTAATTTTTTCTGGTACAAATAATCCTCTATTTGTATTTTTCAGATTCCAAAATCTTTGCCATTGAACTTGTCAATCTTAACCTTCCCTTCTTTCGATGCAATTTTTTACAAAAAATAATTTTTGTGAATAGTGTTTGTGTAACGATGATCAATAGTGTCGCACTATTTTTATGAATAAAACCTGTACCAATACTATATTTTTCTACCAGAAATATACTGTATGTGCTCTAATACCAGTTGTTGGGAAGCAAGTCAAGCTAATAGAAGGAAAAAAAATATTTAAGAGAGAAAAAAAATAAATTGCACAAGACAAGACAAGGCAAGATTTACATGGTTCGACATTTTTTGCCTACTCCACGGCCACACAAAGAGTAGCTATTTATTAACTGAAGAGAGAAAGAAGAAGTTTTGGATGTTCTTCGAATGTAGATGCAAACCCCTATTTATAGGCAATTGAATGCCCTGCTGAGGTAAGCGCTTACATCATAAGAATGCTAATGTATACGTTTACATTATAGAATTTTAATATAAGCGCTTACATCACAACAATGTCGATGTAAACACTTACATTATATTTCATTTTTATTTTTATTTTTCTTTCTTTTATCTATTTTCACATACAACAATAAGTTTGTTTGTTGCTAACTAGTCGTAACACGATGTACGTGTATTTTGTTCTAGATTAACCAATTGTAACGGGTAATTTCAACTTTAGATGGTCAATCTTTCAACTCAGCCTAGAAAACCGAATTAGGTTTCTTCTAGCCTGTTGAGCCTACTCTCACCTCTTAGCTCTAGGCCTTCTCTCTCTACACTAAGTTCACTCTTCAATCTTTGAAATAACAAAAGGAGACAAAAAATATTCAGTCTAAGTATAAACCCAAGAATGGGGTTAGTGCAGAAGAGTGTTAGAGAAATAATACACTTGTCAGTTGTCCCTATGGAAGAAAATTCAGATTCAAAATTTGAAGGTGTAGAGGTAATCAAGCTAAAATTTCAAGAAAAGGATCTGAGTAAAATCAGTTACTAATGTTCCAACCTCCAACAAACGTTGTATAACCTAGAAAACTTATAAAGCAAGAATCTAAATCCTAATAAGAATTAGTCTTTAGTAGTAGGAAGTGTCATGCATGAGTATCACGTCATCCTTTACTTAATTCCACATCGACAGCACTATACTCTAAACTGTTTGGCCAAATTCATTGGCAAATAATTCATTTGTAATTCTGGTAAAGAAAGACAAATTGGCCCCCAAAAGTTCTGACTTTTAATGGTGGTTGAAATAATTTTCTGATTTGATTCTATTCGACATGTTAGCAGAATTATAGTCCATCATCGTACACCCGAAGAATTAAAATTAGCGCAGGTGCATGAACAAAGAAAATATCGCTTTTGCTCTTAATTTACTTCCAATAGCTGTGCATTATGGTTAAAAAACAAGAAAAATTAAAACATACTTTTGCCAAGTTCAAGGGGTTATAGAGGTGAAAAATGGGTGATATCTCTATAATATATATATATACTTTGGCTAGTAATGAAGTTACTATACGTCTTCCCCAAAACAAAATGGGATTAGCAAGAGAATTATTGATTATTCTTGTTTACCATTATGTCTAATCAGCAATTTCTCATCAATCTAGTCATGTCAAGTTTATAGCACCTGATTAGGACTGAGGAGTTATTGAATAAAAGGAAAATCAACCATGAGTATTAAGTAGGCGTTTGGACATAAGAATTGTAAAATTAGAAAAAATAGTGATTTTTTTTTTCAAGTAAAATAGTATTTGAAATTTATAATTGTGTTTGGACATAATTTTCAATTTGGGTTGTTTTTCAGGTTTTGTGAGTAATTTTAGTGAATTTTGGAAAATAGCTTTTTGCACTGTTTTAAAATTTCGAAAATTTTCAAAATGTATCTTCAAGTGAAAATTAGAATTTTATGAACAAACGCCGATCTAAAAAAGAGACTTTTTTGAAAAGATCTTCCATCAAATTTTATGTCCAAACGGGCACTATGTCTTCAAGAGCAAAAATAAGGTATTCCATCTGTTTCAATTTATATATTTTTTATTTTTCTTTTTAGATTATTTAAAAGAGAATATTACTCTATTTTTTTTATTCATGAACTTTTTAATCTCAACATTCTACGTGATATGTCTAAAATTATAAGATCTAAAGGAGGACATTTTAATATATTATACACATTAACTAAAGATTATACTAAGATTTATTAAATCTCTCTTACTTTCTTAAATTTTGTGAAAGTAGGAGATGAAATAATATAGTATAAACAAAATGATGAGATGAAATACATAGCTTTTCTTTTTATTGACTAAGCTTTTTAATGCTGTCACATTTCAGAGAAGAAAAATGAGTCCTCTTGTTGGGGGACTGTAGAATTTAAAGCTGTGATATGGAAAAAGAAGAATTGGGTCCCAAAATTAAATATGGAAAGTTCCAAGTTTAGCTCCAGTAGGTCACACAGTCTAGTGGGACTAATAGGCCCACAATTCTGGTTTGCCGACGTATTGTCTCCTCTTCCTCTTCCTCTTCTACTTGTACAATTCTACTGCACTTTAGGGGTTGTTTGGTTTAAAATACTGATTACGAAGAAATTATAATGAAGGAAGATTTCAAGCGATGAATCCTAATAATATATGGAACTATCATTCAGTAACTAATACAGTAATAATGAAGAATATATATATATATATATATATATATATATATATATATATGATAACTCATAATATTGAAGGGATTGTTACGTAAAGATCACTTACTTTAAGAAAATTTTGTCTTTAAATTTTTTAATCTATGCTAATAACATTCTTATTTCATATATGTGTCTCGCATGAAATAATATGTCAATTCTCACCAATATAACTTAAAACAAATACATTATTTAGCAACGCCAGTCAAAGGTCTATTCTTATCATGATATCAGAGCGAGGTTCATCCCAATGATTGTTATCCATGTTGAACCCCCATTTATGTTGTCCACGCTCCAAAGGCCTGAACGTAGGGTGGGGGGAAGGGGGGAGGGATGTTGCGTTATCCCACATCGAAGAAATTTAAGTCATTGATCTCCTGGAGCTGAGTTAGGCCCAAGGTCCATTCATATCAGAGAGTTTAAAATCTCGATATATATCTTTAACTCTATTTTACCAAACGGACGGATGATGGTGTTGTTTGAGCATGGTGATTCTTTTCCTTTATATATTCTTCATTATCATTTGATATTATTGGGGCAATTATATATTTTTTACATTATGAGAGTCAATCGCAATTACAATCAAAATTTATATTTAGTTGTAATTGTTCATTCCTGTCATTTATCTTAGATCTAGAGATGATTATTTTTGGCTGCTCCAAATCTTTTTTTAAATTAGTATAACTAAAAGGGCGTATTACTTTTTAGTCAAACATAATTAAACCCACAACTGATTTCGACGGGTTTGGGTTCATTTATTAAGCGACACAATTGTGAAAGTGACGAATAGGTGGATATTGACATAGTACTACATATCCTGATGATTGGTTGCAAACTCGGATACATATAACTCACTATTGTTATCGTTTGAACAAACTTTGATGTAAATTGTATTTCTTTATGCGAAATAAAGGTGTAATAAGGGTACGGGAATTAATAATTCGAAAATTTTCAGATAAGAATAATTGGATTCCTTACTTTTTAATTTTAAAAATTTTACACCCTATAAAAAACCTTAATACTCTATTTATCAATAACAAATACTATTTTAAAATATTACATTCTATAAATATCTTTTATCATTTATAGCAAAATATCTATTTATACTTATATCCTAATTTAAGGTACTATATATGCTAAATAATATATTTCTCTCTCCTTTTTTTTTATAACTCTCCTAAACACATTCTCTCTCTCTTGCATACGCTTTACCCTCTTCTCCCACATACTTACGTTTCTTAACTATTCTCCCACTCAAATACAATATTTCTCTGCCATTCTGAATCCTACAGCCACAGCCATCAATTTGCCGCGAGAAGCTATATTGAATCATTTGTGTTTGTCTAAAAACATACGCCTGGTAAATGGCTCAATCGAAAAGAAGTAGAAGAGAATACTAGAATATCGAATGCCTAAAAAATATATGCCTAGTATGCATAAGTATTCATGTGTATTCATCTTTTATTAATTTTGTTTTTAATTGTTAAAAAATCTAATGAGTTTTCAAATATATTCAAATATATCTGTATGTATTCGTATGTACAACTTACTTATTTTTTAGGCCATATGTGTGGTATCTAATTTTTTAATATGTATGTAGTCTTTTGTAAGTGTTTGTAGTTGTATTGATATGTATTTGAATCTAATTTACTATGAAAATGCAATGTATTCAACTGTATTAACATGTATTTAACATTTAAAAGAAGGAAAAGAGAATGGCAAAATATTTATCCGTTGTTGCTCTATTTTTTCGCTTTTTCGCGTTTCTGGGTTTCTTTCTTTGACAAGAATACAACTTAATGAGGTATCTTTCAAGTTAGTTGAGTAAAATTAGGGAAATATAATTTGATTAGATTTCCTTCCATTTTTTACAATTTTAACCTTCCACATTGTGCGCAGATACGTTACTGTACTTAAAGTTAATGGCATTTGAATACAGATAAATACATATTAAAATTAGTTGGCATTCCTGTTTTCACGCCTATTTTTTTAGTTGTATTGTTAAATACAACAGCTTAAATACATGAAATACATTGTATATTTTCATAAAAGGTATCTATAACAAGTAATATAGCAAAAGATATCTATAAATGGCTAATTAAGGCTATAAGATGGTGCTTTATGAAAAATTCTCTTAATTTTATAGCCCATATTTTAATTTACATCCACATAGCCCAAAAATAATAGGCTAATACTCAAGATTTAACTCCAATGGGTTCTTGAAATTACTATTTAATTTTTATAAAAGATTGCTCAAGGTTTTAAGTTAACTTTCGGATCAGTAAATGTGACTCAAATATAAGTTCAACAAACCAAATTCACTTGGATAGTGAAAATTAGATTTTTAACAAGCTTAAATATGTGTGTTTAAATTCTAAATTTGATTTCGTGAGAATTTTGGAGTGGGTACTATTTAAACTTGTTAGAAATAGCATAAGGAGGTTGTATATAAAATTTGAAGTCATTTTATGGAGATTTGGAGTGGTTTTGAATAAAAATTGCAACTGAAATAGTGGAAGAAGTTCGCCTACTGTCGTTTGTATAAAGGTGTATGATAGTGTATAAGATGTATTAATACACTCATATACATATTATACGAGATTATACAAAAAACTGATTTCGTTTTCTTTCTTGCGACTTTTTCTAAATTTAACTCAAATGTTGCTCAAATCTATTCCAAATCACTTTAAATTTAAATCTTGAAACTCCTTTTGATATTTGCAATCAATTGAAACAGCACCAAAATTCAAACAACCAACAAACTCAAAAAATTATATTTTCGAAAGCAAAACATTGAATGGACTTCAATGGTGGGCTTGTACTTTTTAATTTTCTTATATTGCTACTAGATGACACAAGGGGTGAAGCAGAAAATACTCAGCCCCTTGAAGCATATGTAAAAAATGTGAGAAGAAGAGAGAGTGAAAACAATGGTTGTAAGAATACATATTTAACTTCATAGCTTTTATAAGCAATGATTGTAAGAATGATTTTGAATTTGTCAATGCTTTCAAAATATGTAAAATATGAGCTAGTTAGGGTAAAACGTAAAAATATGAGCCATTTTTTATTATTGTATAAAGTCATGTGTATTTTCTTATAACTTTTTCTTAATAATACTCAAATTAAAATAACGAAAATGACCAAATCAATCCTTAAGCATTAAACAACTTTAAAAAAAAAGTAAACAAAACACACCTAAATCCAAGCATTGTCAATCCTTCCATTACAAGTCTCTATACAACATCAACATGCAGCTAAAGATGAGAGACGAAGAATCGAGAGAGAATTTGATAGAGAGAAAATTGCTCTATTATGAATAGACAAAATTACAATGTATATAACTAAACTAATCGCCTAATACATGCCAACTCAGCTATATTAATCATCATACTAACTATAGTTCAATTAATTAACTAATTATGATTAACCTACCTTCATGACAAAATAATCAAATCTACTACAACAACAACAAACCCAGTTTGATCTCAACGAATAGGATCTAGGGAGGGTAATCTGTACGCAGACATTACCCCTACCTAATTCAGGTACAGAGGTTGTTTCCAATAGACCCTCGGCTCAAAAAGGACAAGGAGAAGAGGAAGAAAGTAAGGGAAGAAGAAAGATGGAAGATAAAAGCAAAAAAAAAAAAGGAAAGATAAAAGATAAGTGGCATCAAATAATAGCAACATGGAATACAATACCTGAGGCTAACAAAATCACATAATATAATAAAATTTTAAGAATATAAAGGGACATGTGTACTACTAAGACTATCGGTAAACAACTGTAAACTACCGACTAACCTTTTACCTTAATCCTCGACCTACACACTCTCCTATCAAGGGTCATGTCTTCAGTGAACTGAAGCAGCGTCATGTCCTACCTAATCACATCTCCCAAATACTTCTTAGGTCTACCTCGACCTCTTCTCAAACTCTCCATGGTCAACCTCTCACACCTCCTAACTGGAACATCAATATTTCTTCTCTTAACATGTCCGAACCATCTTAGCCTTGACTCCCGCATCTCCTCCCCGACAAAATCATCAAATCTCTGTATTAATAATTTTTGTATTGCAATCTCTCTACGTTACGTTATTAATTGTATCCCTAAACAACGACCCATAGTGTCGAGAAATATCAAGAAAGGCTCCAACGTGGGATGGAGGAGTCATGTTATATTAATATAAATATAAGTCACAACGCTCTCATTGATTTGGCGGTCAATCATTAGGTGCTTCGTCCTTTCCGATTATAAGACAGATGTTATTACAGTGTCCTTTGGTTTGGCCAAATATCCAATATATTTGCCCCTTTTATCATGCCAATGGTTATACCACTCTTTCTTTTCTTGATATCTTAGCTTCCATTTTAATTTCACTATCTCCTTCGCTTTGGGGCCGTTTTGTAACATTTTTCTGTTTGTTTTTTAGCCGTTCTTTTTGTAATTCCATACGAATATTTTACCATCTTATGTTTTAAAATGAAAGTGAAATGGCTCATCACAACCCCCCCCCCCCTTTTTTTTGCTGCAAGGGAGGATTTCAATATAAATAAGAAGGTACAGTAGGTGATCAAAGAATATTGCTAGTGCCAATTGTTGGACTTTTAAATCATTTGGGCTTCAAAATATAAAAGTGTGAATTGGAAATGAAGGGAAATAAAATGGAGGGAAAAATAAAAATTTAAAGAAGTGATCTTTTGTCTTGCACTTTGTCGCTCATTGGTGAGGGACAACCATATTTGTGTGCTTATATATAGAATCAATTCTTAAAGCTTTTCAAAGGAGTTGAAGAGAATGAACCCTCACGTCGTTTTCGTCGCTCGCTCGGCTCGGCTTCGGCTTCGGCTTCGGCTTAGAATAATGCTGAATCACTACTGAAAATACGCCAGAACCCTACTGAAGGTTCAGAGGGCCTCTCTAGCCGCGGTTGTGACGCGACCGCGGTAGAACCGCGGCAAGCACATTAAAAGAGCCTCTCTGACCGCGGTTATGCCGCGACCGCGGTGAAAACCGCGGAGGCAACATATTCTTCTGAAGAGGCACCTTTTCCAGATGCCTCTTCTGATAATTGCCTATAAATTTTGAGGCATGACTCCGTTTTCTACACACGAAAAATACTCCAGAACTTCTTTCTTTCTGAATATACTGCATCCTAATTCGCCTCTCTCTCTCTCTCTCTCTCTCTCTCTCTCTCTCTCTCTCTCTCTCTCTCTCTCTCTCTCTCTCTCTCTCTCAAATTCGTAAGTGTGATTTTGCTCCGTTCTTTAAGTTGGTTGGTATCCTGAAGTTTGTATTGCCATTGTTGCATGAAGGTTATTCCGTTTTATTCGGAGGATTTAATCCATTACCTTAAAGACTTGTGAGGGGAGTTAAAATTTCTTAAGGACACACAAGAAACTTGTGGACTCAAAATATTTCTAATTCTCTACTATTTTCAGATTTCTTTAATTTGCCTAACCATTTTTTCTGATTTTTGGTTTAACACAGTAACACTCACAAGCTTAAGGATATTTGAATAATTATTATCGTTTCTCTGTTGATTATATGTATTAGACTATTTTTATATACTTTATTGGAGACTAAAGACTTGTTGCTTTCTACTCCAATAATTGTTTATGTCCGGTTTAAAGTATATATAAACTTTGCCGGAATAATAAACGTACGGGTTTTAAGTATATAAAAACTTCACCATTGTTACGTGTTGTATGTTTGGTTTGGTATTCAGTTTGAAGATATCAAAACTTCACTAATTTAACAAAGTTCTGTACTGTTTTCAACTTTACAGAAATGTGACGAATAAAAACCAAACTAATGGAAGTATTGCAGGAACGGGTGCTACTGTTACGAGTGCTGGTGCCTCGTCAAGCCGTTCTATTCCTGCTCATGCTATGGCACTGGCAGAAAAACCCGAAAAGTTTTTCGGTATTGACTTCAAACGCTGGCAAATGAAGATGTTCTTCTATCTTACTATGTTGAGTTTGAAACGTTTTATCAAGGAGGATCCTCCGGTTATGGCTGAAAATACTCCGGATGATGAACGACTTGTTGTAACTGAAGCATGGAAACATTCTGATTTCCTGTGCAAAAATTATATTTTAAGTTGTTTGGAAGATGGCTTGTACAATGTCTATAGTGTCATGGAAACTTCAAAAGCGTTATGCAATGCGCTTGAGAAGAAGTACAAGACTGAGGATATCGGACTTAAGAACTTCGTGGCTGCAATGTTCTTGGATTTCAAGATGATTGACCCTAGGTTGGTCATAACTCAAGTCCAAGAACTACAAGTTATTGTACATGACCTCTTTGCTGAAAGTATGACCCAAATCAATAATTTTATTAATAAGATTTATCTTATTATTAAGTATGAATTTGTTACTGAAAATGGTCATAAATGAGGCCTTTCAAGTTGTTGCTTTCATTGAGAAGTTACCTCCGCTGTGGAAGAGAAATATCTTAAACACAAGCGGAATGAAATGACACTATAAGACTTGATTGCTCGTTTGAGGATAGAAGAAGACAAAAAAATGCTGAAAAGAAGTCACGTGGAAACTCGACAATTATGGGGGGCAAACATTATTGAGGAGGCACTAAAAATAAGAAGAGGAAGAAAGCTTTTGGACCAAAGAATTACCCAAGCAAGAAGAAGTTCAAGGGTAATTACCACAATTATGGAAAAAATGGGCATAAGGCAGCGGATTGGTGTGCGCTAAAGAATGATACAAAGAAAACGAATCAAGCCAAAATGGTTGAAGATAAAATGGAAGACTTGTGTGTCATGTTATCTGAATGCAACTTGGTAGAAAATCTGAAAGAATGATGTATAGATTCTGAAGCCACCCGCCATGTTTGTGCTAAAAAGGAGTTATTTTCTTCTTATGCCCCCGCAGGTCCCGAAGACAAAATATTCATGGGAAATTCATCTACGGCCAAAATTGAAGGAGTTGGCAAGATTATGTTGAAGATGACGTCGGACAAAATAGTGACTCTAAACCAAGTCCTTCACGTTCGAAAAAATCGCAAGAATCTTGTGTCTACCTCACTTCTTGTTAAGAATGGATTCAAATGTATTTTTGTTTCTGATAGTGTTGTAATAAGTATGAATAATTTGTATGTAGGAAAAGGTTCCCTAAATGAGGGCCTTTTTAAGCTAAATGTAATAGCAGTTCCTATCAATAAAGTAAAAGCTTCTTCTTACTTACTTGAGTCAAATACTTTATGACATTCGCGTTTAGGTCACGTAAACTACAAAATATTGCGAAAGATGATAAATTTAGAAGTATTGCCAAATTTTAATTGCGTTAATTCCAAATGTCAAATATGTGTGGAATCAAAGTATGCTAAGCATCCTTATAAGTTCGTTGAAAGGAATTCAAGTCCTTTAGACGTAATTCACACAGATATTTGCGACATGAATTCAAAACCATCTCGCGGTGGGAAAAAGTATTTTATTAATTTTATTGACGATAGCACGATATAATTCTATGTTTATTTGCTTAATAGTAAAGATGAGGCAATTGATGCTTTCAAGCAATACAAGAGTGAAGTTGAAACGCAACTAAACAAAAAGATCAAAATAATAAGAAGTGATAGGGGTGGAGAATAGGAATCTCCTTTTGAAGAAATATGTTTGGAAAATGGTATTATTTACCAAATAACGGCCCCTTACTCTCCACAATCTAATGGAATTGCAAAGAGGAAGAATCGAACGTTGAAAGAGATGATGAATGCATTGCTAATAAGTTCTGGCTTACCATAGAACTTGTTGGGGGAAGCTATACTTACAGCTAACCGAATAATCAACCATGTACCTCATAGTAAAACACATCACATTCCTTATGAAAAGTGGAAAGGAAGGAATCCCAACTTGAAATACTTCAAAGTGTGGGGGTGTTTAGCTAAGGTACAAGTTTCTAAACCTAAAAGGGTTAAGATAGGTCTAAAATGGTTGATTGTGTGTTTATTGGATATGTAACCAATTGCAAGGCATATCGGTTTCTGATTCATAAATCAAAAAATCCTGAGATACACATTAATACGATAATAGAATAAGATAATGTTGAATTCTTTGAAACAATTTTTCCATATAAAAAGGAAAGTGAAGTGACCTACCAAAATTCAAAACGACCTCGGGAGGAAATAATAGATGGTATGCCTAATGAAGAAAATCTGAGACGAAGTAAACGTGAAAGGACATTTACTTTATTCGGTCCAGATTTTCTGACTTTTCTGTTAGAAAATGAGCCTCGTATCTTCAAGGAAGCAATGCCTTCCTCAGAGGCACAATATTGGAAAGAAGTTTTCAATAGTGAAATAGAATCCATATTGAGCAACCATACTTAGAAATTGGTTGATATTTCTCCAAGGTAACAAAACATTGTTTTCTAAAGGGATTTTCAAGAAGAAAATAAAGGACGGTGGTACTATTGATAAATACAAGGCAAGACTTGTTGTTAAAGGATTTAGACAGTGAGAAGGTCTTGACTATTTTGACAGATACTCGTCGGTAACAAGAATTACATCTATTCGGATGCTAATAGCGTTAGCCGCCTTGTATGATCTTCAAATCCATCAAATGGATGTAAAAACAACCTTCATAAATGGTGATTTAGAGGAATAAATCTACATGGACCAATCTGAAGGTTTTGTGGTTCCGGAAAAAAAAGGTGTGTCGCCTTGTTATGTCTCTTTATGGACTAAAACAAGCACCCAAGCAATGGCATGCGACAAATAATATTGTTAAATGGCTTTAAGATTAATAAATGTGATAAATGTATTTAAATTAAGAATGTTCCAAATCATGTAGTCATTGTTTGCTTATATGTTGATGATATCCTAATAATGAGCAAAGACATTGCCGACATTCAAGCTTCTAAGCGCATGCTTGCTAGTAAGTTTGATATGAAAGACTTAGGAGTAGCCGATGTAATTCTAGGAATTAAAATCAAGATGACTCCTCAGGGTCTAGCTTTGTCTCAATCACATAAAATGGTATTTGAAAAATTCAAACACTTGAAATTTAGAAGTGCAAGAACTCCAATTAACTTAAATCATCATCTTATAAAGAATAAATGTGAAAGTATGTCTCAATTGGAGTCTGCTTGTGTGTTGGGAAACTTAATGTACGTCATGAACTGTAAACGACCTGATATAGCTTGTGCAATAAATAAACGTAGCCGATTCACAAGTAATCCCAACAAACATCACTAGGTGGCAATGAAACGAGTTGTGGGATATTTGAAATATACCCAAGACTACGCTTTGCACTACAATAAATATACTGCGGTTATCGAAGGATATAGAGATGCAAATTGGATAATTGGCTCAACATAAACCAAGTCCACTAGTGGATATGTTTTTATTGTTGGTTGAGGAGCGGTATCTTGGAAGTCTTCCAAACAAACGTGCATTGCTCGCTCTAAAATGGAATCAGAGTTTATAGATTTGGATAAAACCGGTGAAGAAGCTGATTGGCTTCAAAATTTCTTAGAAGACATTCCGTTCTGGCCAAAACCTCTGGCTCCTATTTGCATACATTGCGATAGTGAGGCTGCAATAGGACGGGCAGGGAGCATTATGTATAATGGAAAGTCTCATCATATACGACAAAGACATAACACCGTTAGAAAACTACTTTCTAGTAGAATTATCACTATTGATTATGTAAGATAAAAGGATAATGTGGCGGATCCGCTTACAAATGTTTAACTAGAGAGGGAGTTGAGAAATCATCTAAGGGAATGGGACTATGGCCGAGGACAAGTCAACATGGCGGTAACTCTACCTAGAATTTTGGATGTTCCGAGATCTAGGTTCAAGGAGCTCAAACAAAGTTATGATTTGTCGGTTCAACATTGTCAGCATAAAATCCTTGGTCCATTCTCGTGATGAAGACAATGTTCAGTAACAAGGATAGAACTTTACACGTTCTTTAATGGTTACCTAAGTTTGATGTGGTATGTATCAAATAGTGTAAATCTAGAGGATTACACATTTAGGAATCGCGTATGTAAGTTTGAAGTGTAAGCCGCTTTAATGAGAATTCTGTAAGGCCAATTCTCTATGCACTTATTAAATCAGGCGGTGTTCATGGATGAAACGAACACAACAATGAGAACTAACAGACGGTTAAGGGTTGGTTGTGTGACATACAATTGTCTAGGTATACACTAAAGTTCGACCGTTCAAAGATATCAAATCTACTGATTGACTGAGTATATCCGACATATGTTCACTTCAGAAAGTTCAAAGGGAAACCTACTTATCCAGATGCAATTAATCCTTACTTGCAAATCACATTTCATCTATGATCTTTCTTGATACAACCATTCCTATTCATGTGAGGGATTGTTGAACTTTTAAGCCATTTGGGCTTTAAAGTATAAAAGCGTGAATTGGAAATGGAGGGAAATAAAATGGAGGAAAAAAATAAAAATTTGAAGAAGTGAGCTTTTGTCTTGCACTGTGTCCCTCATTGGTGAGGGACAACCACATTTGTGTGCTTATATATAGAATCACTTCTTAAAGATATTAAAAGGAGTTGAAGAGAATGAACCCTCGTGTCGTCGTCCTCGCTCGCTCGGCTCGACTTCGGCTTTGGCTTTGGCTTTGGCTTTGGATTTGGATTTGCATTGGTCAAATGATCAATCGATAAGACTATTTTTGTACAAAATTTGTCTAATTATTTAATAATTAATTAAATACCAAATCACTGTTAAAAATACACCAGAACCGTGTTGAAGGTTCAGAGGGCCTCTCTGGCCGCGGTAGAACCGCGGCTAGCAGATTCAGAGAGCCTCTTTGACCGCGGTGGGCAGCGTATTCTTCTGAAAAGGCACATTTTCTAGATACCTCTTATGATAATTACCTATAAATTCTGAGGCATGGCTCCATTTTCTACACACGAAAAACACTCCTGAACTTCTTTCTTTCTGAATATACTGCATCCTAATTCGTAGTTTCTCTCTCTCAAATTCGTAAGTGTGATTTTGCTCCGTTCTTTGAGTTCGTTGGTATCCTGCAGTTTGTATTGCCACTGTTGCAGGAAGGTTTATTCCGTTTTATCCTAGGAGGATTTAATCTGTTATATTGGCAACTTGTGAGGGGGTTAAAATTCCTTAAGGACACACAAGAAACTTGTGGACTCAGAATATTTTTGGTTCTCTACTATTTTCCAGATTTCTTTAATTTTCCTAATAGTTTTTTCTAAATTTTGGTTTAACACAGTAATGCTCACAGTTACATCGGTGTGAATTTGCATAATGGCAAAAGGGGGTGGTTCTTCAAAATATACGATCGGGTGTGATGGTGGCCTTGTGTTAAGTTTGGATATTTAGCCAGTGCGTCCGCAGTTATATTCCGTTGCTTTCTCTCATTATGTGATTAACTTGTTGGATGCTGAGATCTTGGATTATTGACCTACAAGATTTGATGAGTTGTGAGATTCTTGGACTACCTGATCGAAGAATTTAGAGTAATACCTATGAGTCTAATTCGATTATTAATGAATGAATGCTTCGGTTGATATTGATAACAGAGTCCAAATCTTAAATAATGCCTTTTTAGCCAACAAAATGCTTTTTTACTATTAAAAAAAAGTTACATAACTACGTAATTCGCAGTATAATACTGCATATTAGTTTAACGAAAAGTTAGTCGTTAAAGTGATTCGCAGTATTATACTACGAACTATTAAAAAAATAATTTTTTTTATAAAACTCAATACTATACTGCGATCAACACAATTCGCAGTATAATACTGCATTTCGCTTTTAAATTTGAGCCCGCCAATAAGTACTATATGGATAACTGACATAACAATAATTCAAATTGATAAAACTTAGTATTGTACTGCGATTTATATTTAAAAATTTTGCATACCAAGCTCAGACTTGCCTTTTTTAGAGGCGTTTGGATTTTATGAAAATTCATTCAAAACTCTCCTTCAAACTTCCATTCATACTTCTCTCTTCTTCTTATCAGTCATTTTTTATAATGCCTGAAGAGCCAAAAATAAGAGTTTCATTATATTGAGGAGGGGAGGGGGGAGATGATGTTGTGATGGAGAATAACTCTGTGAGGTATAGCTCACCTACACAGTCTCATGTTAAATTTTCGCTTACAATGGTGTACGATAAATTGGTATCGTTGTTATGTAAAATAATGAGTATGAGGAAATGTTCGGTGAACCTTAAAATAACCTGTAGATTTTCGTATTTAGTGATTTCGCATGGGTTTGCTTATTATATTGAGTTTAATATCGAAGATGATGAAACTCTTAGATATTTTTGCGGATTCCCGATGAATACAGGAAATTTATTGTAATAAAATTATTGGAAATGTACGCCAAGGTTGAAGACATTTTCAATAATGAGGGCGTGCATAGTAGGGATAACTCCTAGTCATCGGGTGGTTATTCTGGAGCAGGTTTGCAGGACAGATTGCTGAAAGAGCTTGCCTTGATTTAAACTTGTCACCACCGGCGAATGAGCAGCTACAAAATAATTTTTCGTCTTTATATATTCCACAAGACTTCATTTTTCTATGCTTTAGCGATGTTTATTTTATGTTTTAATTGGTTTGTATTAACACTCATATTTTTCATAGGGAGTACTGTCCAGATATGAATTTTATAAGTTATGACCTCGCCCCTAGTTGGAATATGTATAGTTCTGGCGTATTGGACCACGATGGTCCATCCATCATGAAACGTCAAGACAGTATGACTTGTAAGTAAAGTGATATAGCTATATGTAAGGTATTTATCTAGTTGGGTAGCTTATCTTTTAATTCTTTTTGTGCAGTGAAAAATGAGCATATTGATGCTTCTGACCTCACCTAGTTGGTCATGGACGACGTATTGACTCGCGATTTGGCAGATGCGCAGAGTCAGGAAGATGATAGTGATTATGACAACAATGCGGACAAGTCTAGAGATAACACACCCTTCCATGATGAAGGTGATGATGAGGAGGAAGTGAATGTTGAACCTGAGATGACGAGGGAGCATGTTCTTCCACCTCCTTCTAGACCAAGAGTGTACGAGTTCCACGTGCCATTTCATGAGCAGAATATTCCTACCTTAATAATTTGCCAAGTATGTTGGACGCGGATGCCCTCACAAGGGATGATGACGAATTCCAGTCAGCGATGTGGGCTGACAAAAGGCATGTATTTTTCCGATAAAGCTCGTCTAATCAGGGCTGTAAAAATCTACAGCGTAAGAGAGTGTCGTGAGATGACAGTAAGCAAGTCAATATGGAGGTATTTAAAGTTGTATACCGATACTTTATGAGTTGTCACTGGATGTTACGTGCCAGGAAGAAGAAATCAGGGTTGTGTAAAGTGGGTAAATTTATTAGCATCCACAGACGTGAAATGAACATAATCACTTCAACTTGGATGTAGACTTAATTTCTCTTATCTTGATTCCATATTTAGAAGTGTCCATTAGGTTCATGATTAAAGAATGTATTACAGCCGTCCACCGGGAGTATAGTTGTACTATAACCAAAAGAAAGGCATATCTCGGCCGCAAACGTGCCTTTGAACTTATTTATTACGACTGGGATTAGTCTTTTTCATCTCTGCCAAGGTACATGGCTACACTGCAACACTTTAACACCAGGACTATTGTTGAATGGAGGTGTGAGCAGAGTCCGGACATACCCAAATATATTTTCAACTATGTGTTCTGGTCATTTAAACCAGTAATTGATGATTTTGTGCATAGTCGTCATGTCATTTTCATAGACGGTACTCACGTCTATGGAAAGTATGATATTAAGCTTTTAATTGCAGTTGTAGTAGATCCCAATGGACAAATATTTCCACTAGCCTTTGCCATTTGTGCCAACGAAAGCGAAGAGATATGGACATTTTTTGAACCACTTGAAGCAGCACATTGTTAAACAACATTTAGGTATTTGTCTAATATCTTATCGACATGGTGGTATTTTAAGTTATGTGCGGCACTTGCCTGAATAGCAGGAATCCTATGCATACCACCGTTACTATGTGAGGCACCTAAAGGCCAATTTCTAGAAGAAATATCCTGACAAGGCCTTGCATGACTTAATGTGGATAGCTGCAACTGAGCACGAGCAGTGCAAATTCATGAGGCACATGGAAGTGATTCGGTAGATTGATCAACGAGCATATACTTGGCTGATGGGGCATGGGGTTCACATGTGGACATTGCATGCTGATGGCGACAGGCGATAGGGAGCCCTGACTATAAATGTGTCAAAGTTATTCAACGGCTTCTTGAAGTCTGCCCGTGGATTATCTATCACTGCCATAGTCTGTATGACATTCAAATAGGGGGCGGAGAGGTTAGTTCAAAGGTATGGAGTTGCATCGGTATTGATGGACAGGGGTGTTCAATTTATGCCAATGCTGATGAAAAGATATGAAAGGTACAAGAGGCGAGCACATTGGCATTCATTTTTATAGTATGATCACGACCGTGGTGTTTCTGAAGTTAAGACCGCTATCTGCAACATCGTGGGAATAACCTACTGATGGTGAATAAAGCTAGAAGGTTGTGTTCATGTGGGAAATGGACCATCTAACACATGCCGTGCTCACGTGCCTTTAAGTGCTTTTAACAAGTTTGGTTTAGGGGCAACCGACTATATTTATAGGCAATACAGTATTGCTGCATACGTAGACACGTATAGTGGGCATTATTGGTCACCGGAACCTTTTAAAATGGTGTGTAATAAGGACTATTTGTGCAAGCTGCAAGTGCAAAAGAGAACATGTATACGGAACCAAATGGATTTATGCGCGTAAATGTAGCATATGCACGCAAACAATACATGATCGTCGTAAATGCCCTTCAACTCCTGGTGCAAGTTAGTCAAATCTACCCAACTATCAAGGATACCCTTAGTCTTTTATTTTCGTATTATTTTTTGTAATACGTGTCGGTCCTTGTGTATGTTGCAATATTTATCAAATAAAATTATGTTCCATAATCTTGTTACATTTTATTTTTAACCTCGTGCCTTTTAATATGGTTGTTCAAATATTAAATATATTGGTGTTTGTAAATAAGACCAAGATTGTGGGAAAAATGATATATTAAAAAACAAATTTAATATGTAAAGCGTGATACTGAAAAAGATTGTGTTATCGCACTTAAAAAGCTGAAAAACATGTGAAAAGGCTATTTTGTTGCAGAAAATTTAAATATGTAAAGTGTGGTATAATCTGAAAATAGGTGGGTTGACAGGTGCCTCAACGCCCCCTTACTGGGGAGCACCTCCTCGACGTCCCCCCGTAACCCCGTAGGACACCCCTATCTCGTAGGTCACCACTCCCTCCTACCCTAATCCTGCCTCGTGGGACAGCCTTACCCCGATGATAGTCCTCTGGCACCCCATACAGAGACTCGTGATCCAACCTCACGCCATCTCTCACTTGAAACAAGGTCTGATGAGCCAACTCTGCCACCCGCTAGCCATACTCAACGACTGCATCACTTTCGCCATGCTCCTGCATGTCATGTCCTAACTAGTAGACCAGGTGATGCTAATATCCTGTGAAACATTTAAAATATTAATTAAATAACGCTATACCACAATTATAAGATATTAATAAGCCACAAAATATACCAGTGCCTTATGCCTCCTGGTGTATGGTTTGTAGCGCTTGCTAAGTACATGAATGGGGTTCCCGATCATTAGTAGGATGTGATGACCGTACCATGACGTATACGACTGAATAGTGGTCTCCTGTGTAAATGAAGGTAGTGGTGTAATACGGTACCGTCGTTGCTCCCAAATATGGACCACCTACACTAGCCGTCCTATAAATATATCGTTCACCCTGGTAGGGTCATCCTGCTGATAGTGTGTAGGCACTCATGCAGGCTCCCCCAGTATAGGTTGGGGATGGTGAAACTGGCGAAGCATACGCTTTGTGGAATGATACTCAACCACATCGAGTAAGATCATCAGAACGGAGGTGCTCCAAAGCAGGCGATCGACTGAGCAATATCGCGCAGCCGATCTAGCAACTCATCGCTGTATGGTATTCAGATGAACTACCAAATAATAAAATAAAAGTGAGGATTCGCAACACAACTCAATTTATAACAAGTAAGTGTACGTACATATTTACATGTCCGACCATCAGCATATCTAACACATCCCTGACAAGGGGGAGATTATGATGAGCATCAAAGCCTCGATATTTCCATGCCGGAGAACCCACGTAGTAGCTAGAGGGATAAATGGATAAGCCTCACCCGACTCAAGTGGTGGCAGATGTGGCTGCAACGACATGATCCGCTGCTATGCCCAAACCTAAGATAAAATGTTGGCATAAATTTTTAGAGTCATTTCAACCATATAAAATTCAAAGTAATGAACCGAGTATTCAAAAATGTTGTCACCTGTAGAAGGGGCAGAAAATCACATATGTTCACCTAGCAAAGCATGCTCGCCCGGCACATACTCTGGTACAAGTATGCTAGAATAGCAACACCCCAGTTGTACTGTAACGACTCGGCCGGTCGTTTTTGGAATTTACGCCCAGATCCCCTATTAACTGGTTTTTCTAAGTTTACTTCTGCTATTTTGGTTTGCCGGGACATTCGGTATTAGAAATTCGATGTGTTTTGGGACACTTAGTCCCTAAATGAGAGCTTAAAAGTTGAAAAATAGTCCGTATTCGGAATCAGTGTGAAGACGACCTTGAAATAAAAAATTGGATGGTTCTTTTAGCTCCGTTAGGTGATTTCGGGGTTGGGAGTGAATGTAGCTTGGAGGTTCGTAGCTTATTAAGGCTTGAAATGCCGAAGTTTAAAATTTTGAGGTTTCCGGTCCAATAGTGAATTTTTGATCCGAGGATCGGATTGGAATACCGAAAGTTTCTTTCTGTCATGTCATTTGGGATGTGTGTGAAACATTTCAGGTCATTCGGACGAGGTTTGGTTAGGTTGTTGATCGAAAGTGTATTGTGATAGAATTTGGAGTTCTTAGGCTTGAATCCTTGATTTAATCGGGCTTCCGATATTGTTTGAGGTATTTTGGGAATTGGTACAGGTTCAAATAAGGTATTAGGTGGTATTGGTGCTTTTGGTTGGAGTCCCGGGATGATTTCGATGCTCAACGGGCAAAGATTGGAGTTAGAAGGAAAAACATTGCAGCACGCTTCTGGTATTTTCACTTCTGCGATCGTGGAGCCGCAAAAGAAAAGCTGCATAAGCGGCTTCTTCACTGGATAATTGAAGCCGCATAAGCGGATTTGTATCATCACAAAAGAACCGCAGAAGTGGTCTCCTTTCCGCGTAAGCGGAACCGCAAATGCAATTTTTAGTCCGCAAAAGCGGACCCTGGAATTTTAAGTTGGACCGCAAAAGTGGTTTTTCCATCGCAAAATTGGGACCGCAAAAGCGGTTCCTGAGCCGCAAAAGCGGAAATCATAGGTCTGATAAGGGTTCAATCTGAGGGTTTATCTCAAAGTTAGAAAAATCAATTGAGAGCACGGGAGAAGGCTATTTTGAGTGGATTTTGAAGCGAAGATCATTGGGTAACGTTGCTTTGATCCCTTTGATTTATATTCCATTTTTCCTAGTTAAATTAACCATAAGAATTCAAATTCAAGGTCAAAATTTGAGAAAAATGGGTGAAACTTCTTAGGCTTAATTTTGTGATTTTGAGTGGGTATTTGACCTCCGATTTTGGGAGATATTTATATGGTTAGACTTGTGAGAGTACGACCGTTTTGAAAATATGAAAATTATTCGATTTTGAGATGTGGGATGGAGGGGCATTTTGGTCATTTTACCTATTTCGCATCCTAGCTTTAATTTCAATAGTGGAATCAGTTGTTTACAATATTATTTACAATTAGTAACTGAATTGAATAGTTTTGTGCCATTTGGAGTCGGATACTCGTGGCAAGGGCATCGTTCATTGTTGATTTTGCACCGGTTCGAGGTCAGTGGCTTGCTTAATCTTGTGTAGGGGACTTCGTCCCTTCGAATGTGATATTTGGTAATTGGATGCCTTGTGCATAAGGTGACGAGTGTGTATTTGAGCTAATTGTTGAAACCCAAATTTTTACTTAAATACTTGATTTGGATTTTTCTTTCATATTTGCCCTAATTTACTTGCTATTATAGCATGTACTAGCGTAGAAGAGCATGTTTAATTGATCCAAGTTGCCTATTTGTTTAAATTGTCTTAACTGTGGCTACATGAAGCATGTTAGGCTATTATTATTTGTTGCCTTGTACTGTTGTACTTCAATTGCTGAATATTTCTCTGATGTTGGTTGCGCATTTACATTGGGACTACGGATGTGGATTCCGGGAGTTCCCCCTTGTTTGTTTACTTTGGGACTACGGGTTTGAATCCCAGGGAGATCCCCCTTCACTTTTATTTTGGGACTATGAGATGGTATTCCGGAAGATCCCCCTGCACTTTTACTTTGGGACTACGGGACGGTATCCCGGAAGATCCCCTGCACTTTTGCTTTGGGACTATGGGATGGTATCCCGGGAGACCCCCCTGTACTTTTACTTTGGGACTACGGGATGGTATCCCAAGAGATCATTTGTTATTGATATGAGGATTGGACTACGAGATGGTATCCAGGGAGATCTATTGGACAGTTGAAAAATGGCCACATGATGGTATCCTGGGAGACCCTCGTCGGTATTCTTATAATTTAATTGTATTTACTCTGTGTTTCTGTTTTGGTCTTGTAGTATTATGATTCATCGAACTGGTTTACCATACTGTTGTGTTCATTAGGTTTCATTAGACTTCAATACTATTAACATTTTGCTCTTATATTATTTTTGTCTCAGTAGGGCCCTGACTTTTCCTCGTCACTACCCAACCGAGGTTAGGCTTGGCACTTATCGAGTACCGTTGTGGTGTACTCACGCCTCTTCTGCGCATGTTTTTCATGTGCAGATCTAGGTACCTCTACGCATGCGCACTTCTAGTAGCTGCATGAGCATTTTAAGACTTGAGGTATATCTACCGCGTCCACAGATCGAAGAGTCTCCCTCTCACTCTACCTTAGAGTTAGCTAGATGATATTCTGTTATTCCTTGTTATAGACATTTTCGGATGATTAGAGCAGTATTATGTTTCATTTTTAGTGTGTGTTGCCTGTGGGTTTCCGGGTCTTTGAGATAGTTTCATAACTTTTAAGGTGTTAAAGTGTATGTGCCAAGTGGCAACTGTATACATTATTCCTATTATTTAATTTTGATTATAAATTTCGCAAATGTTATTACATCTGTAATATGTTAGGCTTACCTGGTCGCGAAGACTAGGTGCCGTCATGACGTGTTCATAATTGGTGAACTAGGGTCGTTACATGTATATGGATAAATCATCTAGCTGCTGTAGATGATGCAGAAAGCGCATACTCACTTTACTTTCTGAAGTGTCCGGGAACAAGACACCCCCAAAAAGCAGGAGCAGTGCCAACCTCGTGTACCACTTAATATGGAGATCCTCTGTCTTGTTGGTAATTTCTAGGTGCAAAAATGCCATATAGTTTCTGATAGCTGACACAGAAACGCGACTGCCCTCTCTCTATATAGCGTCACCGTGAGGTTTGTAACCAGTATACTGCCCATCAAATCCAAATACTGGGCACGCGTCATGGATCTCATGTACTGGGGTAGTACAATGACCCATCTATCTACGCGCAGCCTATACAAAACCTGAACATCCTCAAACGTAATAGTGGCCTCTCTAGTGGGCAAGTGAAAAGTGTGTGTCTCCTGCCGCCACCGCTCTATCAAGGCCGTGATGAGAGACCAATCAAGTTGTATCTGTCACACCTCCCTTTTTTACTACCCCAAACACTTAAAAGCGTATAAATACACTTGTAGGGTATACCCCGACGCTCAATTACCCGAAACGGATAAAATAACGTAAGGGAAGGAGTTTTTCCAATTAAAGGACAATCGGTTCGGGATTTTATTAGAGATTAATCGGAGTCGCCACTTGGGAATGACAATGGTGTCCCAAGTCACCGGTTAATCCCGAATCCGAGGAATTTTGACTCTTATAAATGTCCTGCGAAGCAAAGATCCGGATAAGGAACTCTGTTAACCCGGGAGAAGGTGTTAGGCACTCCCGGGTTCCGTGGTTTTAGCACGGTCGCCCCACTGTCGTTCTTGACTTTTGTTTGACTCAATTATAAGTTTTAACAACATAATGTGCTTTTATATTAGATACCATTTTTTAGGAATTTGCGGTATCGCGAAAACACGCCTCGAGTCATACCGCAACCAGTACGCCTATGACTTTTGGTGTATTTCAGCTTTACCGAGATTTGGATTTGAGTCGCACCAAGTGCACACTCATTCGTAGGAAGGTATATTAAAACCGTGCCTTAAGATAGTCTATATCGGCTTTTAACTTTGGGAAAGGCTATGGAATTCGCTATTAGCCTCTCGGTTCTACTATGTTATCTTATTACTAAATGGGGGCCCCGCTTGTTATTCGGGCGAGGCTCGTCCCAATTTAATTTTAAAGTCCGATCCTATTTTGTTCGACTACATTGGCTATATATTGTTTTTACCTTAATCGATTTTTGTAATGTATTTGAATTGAGTTTAATGATTCGCCTCAGCCAATTTGAGAAGATATCGAGAGATAAATGCACGTGCCCGTGCATTGCCAGGCCACAAGCGACGACATTCCATGGTGAGACGTCAACTGCTTTTCTCTCAAGCTTGATTAAATACTGCCAAGGTATTATTGACATTAGCACATTTGGCTTGTGTGTCAATTGGTGCTGCACTCAGGTCATCGTTCAAAGAGATGGAATTTTTGCAAATACAATCATGGACCCATCACCTTCTTTAAGTGTTCTCAAAATAGCAATAAAAGAGAGGACACTGACCTCTTCACAATGGACAAATCGAATTAGACTAGTTGATAGCTGAAATTCTTACTAGTTTGCTTAATTGGATTTTAGTACCTATAAATTATCCAAACCAGCGGAATTTGTTCCAAACATATCCTGTTTTAAGATAAGCTGTCCGGGAAAACAATCAAAAGCATGCTAGTATTTACAAGTATACTTGAATAAGACAAACGAAACCCGGTTATTATACAATTATCCTGTTTTGAATTAAAACCTCTAATAGTCTAATTTACACCTAAAACACAAGATTAAACAATATGATTTCCAGACTCCTTTTTAACACTAATTACTCAACAGTTCTTCACTATTTGCAATAAACAGTGATGAATTAAGAGTTTCAGTTCTCAAAAGCTCAATTACAAACTGAAACAAAGAACTATCAATTCAAAGAACATTGGTGCTGCTTGTCACTTTCATATTCACGATCAATAAAGAGAGATTACATGATGTGTACCTGAAATGGTGAACAAGCCCATTAGATCTAACAACATACAGCAGGAGAGTAGGATTCAGCAACAGCAATTTCAACAATAACAGTGAGCAGTAGCAATTAATAAACCCAGGCAGCAACAGTGAACCAAACGATTAACCCAGGAGAGAACTTTTAGAATTTCAAAGTCGTTTCAAAACTCAACTTCACTCAAATAACAGTTCCCTACTGAATCTACTATTATTTTTTGGGTCTTTTGAAGATAATTTGAAGAAAAAAGATAAGAAAAACAAATCTGAAATGTTAATTTCAGATCTGGAAGTTAACTAATATTTTTGGGATTTTTCTAGGTTTATTTGGTTCCAAATGCTAAGGAAGCTCTAAATTTCAGATTGAACCCCCTTTTCTAAAGCTGAAATTACCTATTTTATAGGCCAAAGAGAGAAATCTGAATTTCATTAAAAACCATTCAATTCTTAGCTTGTTGCACAAGTTAGTGCAATTATTTTAGTGAAAGCTACACTAAGACCCATTCTAGAATACTCTACCATGTTCTATTTCCCTTGCATTACCTATTGTGCCCTCATTTCCTTTTATTATCTACTAAAATACCTTTTGTTATGCCCAAATTACCCTAAAAGCTCTATATTTATCACAATTATACCAATTCCCTTTCCAATTAAACCCTTTTCCTTTTAACCTTATTACAAGTTTACCAACTTCCTTTTCCCCTTTTACCCTTGCTTTTTACTGCTTATTACCTACTTCAAATTCTGTATTTTCTCCCATTTTAGCCTATTTTCAGAATTGTATTTATCAAATAGCCGCAATTTAGTGACTATTGATCAACTAGCCAATTGGCCTCTCAACTACTTTAAATTCAGAATTAATTCGTTAATTAGAATCACATTACATCAATAGCCAATCCTAGGTAGTCTTACAAACATAGCCACTTATGATTAATCATCCAATTAACAAGACTCGGGAGACAATTTGATAGATGGTGAGTCCTATTAATCAGAATAATTCATCACAATTGAATCTATCGAGCAAAACACCTTAGGTGGGTACTAATCATGTGATTCTTACTATCGACTTAACTTGAATCTCAACTAGTCTAAAGGACAACTTTCCTAATCGAACTAGTCTCTAATTGCAGCTATAACCAATACATCCCTAAGTGTTATCAATATAGAATTAGCTAACATAGTTCCACTAATCACAATTAAACTACCAAAACAATTCCGACAATCACAATCAATCGGCTTGAATGTCAAAACAAGATCAAAGTCGATTCGGATAGTTCCCATTATCAACATGTCAAAAAAAAAATCAGTAGGATCTTTACTCTTAAATTTCACTTTATTAAATCCGAGCAACTAAATTCAAACTAACAGAAATTAGAATCTAAAAGTCTAACATGATTAAAATCTAAAAATCTAAAACAATTCAAACTAACAGAAGTTATGATCTAACAGAAATCTAACAACAAATCTAAAAATCCAAGAAATTGGGCCGGCTGTCTCAATTAGAAACTAACAAAAAATAATGAATCACAAATTCGCAATGCATTTTCTTTTCGACTAACTCAAAAACAAGAAACATATTCACAACATATTCACAATGTATTAAAAACATATTCACAATGTGTTATTGAAACTAACAGAAACATATTCATAATTTCTTTAATTTTGTCTTAATTAATAGAATTAATCAAGAAGAGATGAAGAGAGGCAAAAACCGAAAACATGCACAATGAAGATAAACGAAAACTTAGCTATTTCCGTGAAACTTTTTCTGTTTATCTCGATTTTTCTCTTTTTCTTCAGTTATTCTCTTCTGTTTCTCTATTCTTCTTCATGCTCTTGAGCCTTTCTCGATTATCCGATGACTTTTCTTGATTTTTCTCGGGTAAGCTTTGTTCTTGAAGATATTGGCGGTTTTGACTCGATTCTTCGCGTAATAGTGTAAAGAATGTTAAGAAGATTGGTGGGTGAGGATTTAGGGTAATTTTGAGGCGGCGCCGCCATGGTGATGGGGTGGCGGCGCGAACTAGGGTTAGGATTTGGAGGAGTTTGGTTGGGTTTTGGAGGTAGCTAATGGTGGAGAAGTGATGAGGAGAAGGTGGGGATCGTTTTGGGGTTGGTTTCGCCGTGAAATATGGCCGGCTGCCGCCACCCGCGGCGGAAACGTAGCGGCGACGGCAGTGGAGGCAGTGACGGCTGTGAGAGAGACATAAGAGTGTGAATGTGTTTGAAGTCTTTAGATTGTTTAAGGATGTTTTTTAAGGTTTTGTATTAAACTTGTAATAATCAATTCTGGCCGTTGGATTGATGGAGTTGGACGGTTGAGATTGAGTCGGATTGGGGCCGTTGGATCAACTTGAATTACACGGCTGGGATTGAATCAAAGGGGGAACCGGGTATGGACCGACTGGGCTGGATGGGCGTTGGGCTGGGGTGTGGGTCGCCGGGTAGGGGCCATTTGGGCTGGTGTTAGTTTAGCCCAATTCCTTTTGTTCATGTATTTTCCTTGTTAATCTAACTTGTATTTTGTGTCTTATTCCTTTTTGTATTTTGTATTTTCTTGCTTTATAATTATTTGAAGCATTAATTAAAAACTAAACTAATTACCTCTTTTTGAAAATTTTCAATTTAAAAGTTAACTAATTTTTTTGATTTTTTTCTTTAATTTGTTAGAAAAGGAATTAATTTCCTAAAGATGTAAATTTTTGTATTTTCATTTATCACACGCAAATAACATGAAAAACAACTAACACAAAATTCATACAAAATTTTAAAAATAAGGAAAAATCATTTATTTTGAATTTTATAGGAATAACTCATGTGTAGGATAAAAATCACGTGCTCACAGCTGCCCCTCTTTGCTCGGGGACACGAAGAGTTTCCGTGCAAAGATAAGTGAGCAATTATGAACGATTTTTACCCGTTCGATTATTCCATTATGAAGCATTTTGAAAAGTTTTGACCGCACCCTGCTTCAAAGATTGCCTACATATCCTGGGCTAAACAGGAATCAGGTCAGTGTAGTTCGGGAAGGTCTGGTAGCTGGGACTACCAACGACTGTAATCTCACTGCTGTTGCTGTTGTTACTGCTGTCATTGCTGACTGACTCCTTATTACACCAGGGTAAAGATAAAAGGAGCTAGCCTAAGCTACAGTCTATGAATTACAAAAATCCTATCTATGTCTTCCAACTTGTCTTTTTGTATTTTCTTGATCTTGTGTCTTGTATTCCTTGCAACGGCATTTTTGTTATTGCCTTCAACTTGTATCTTCGCTCCAATGGCATTCTTGTTATTGCCTTGACTTGTTCAACTTCCACCGGCATTCTTGTTATTGCCTTGAACTTGTTCAACTTCTTCAATATGAAGCATTCATCCATTCTCCAGGTGGACCTCTGCTTGTGACAAAATAAACAACCAAGGAAAGATTTTTCTGCCCCAGTATGGTGACTGGGCACATCATGTTATTGAATGTCCGAATTTTTTTCATTTTTTCATTTTTTTTTTTCATTTTTTTTTCTTTTCTTTTTCTCTTTTTTTTTCTTTTTTAAATGCAGATATGTATGAAATGCGATGCAGAAAAAAGTATTCCCGTATTTGAAGGTGGGCACCTAACGTAAATTAAACGTGCAATGCGATGCAAAAAATATTCCCGTATTAGAAGGTGGGCACCTAACAGAAATTAAACGTGCAATGCAGAAATGTATTCTCGTATTAGAAGGTGGGCGCCTAACAGAAATTAAACGTGCAATGCGATGCAAAAAATATTCCCGTATTTGAAGGTGGGCACCTAACAGAAATTAAACGTGCAATGTAGAAATGTATTCCCGTATTAGAAGGTGGGCGCCTAACAGAAATTAAATTGCCATTCCATTCTTCAGGCGGGCACCTGACTCCAACAACAAACTTCGAAAATAAATCGCCATTCCATTCTCCAGGCGGGCACCCTGACTTCAACCATGATTTAAAACATCAATTAAAACTTAAAGTAAAATGCCATTCCATTCTTCAGGCGGGCACCCTGACTTCAACAACAAACTTTAAAAATAAATTGCCATACCATTCTTCGGGCGGGCACCCCGACTTCAACAATGATTTAAAACTTCAACTAAAACTTAAAGTAAAATGCCATTCCATTCTCCAGGCGGGCACCCTGATTTTAACAAAAAAACTTAAAATAAATCGCCATACCATTCTTCGGGCGGGCACCCCGACTTTAACAACAATTTAAAACTTCAACTAAAACTTAAAGTAAAATGCCATTCCATTCTCCAGGCGGGCACCCTGACTTCAACCATGATTTAAAACATCAATTAAAACTTAAAGTAAAATGCCATTCCATTCTTCGGGCGGGCACCCCGACTTCAACAATGATTTAAAACTTCAACTAAAATTTAAAGTAAAATGCCATTCCATTCTCCAGGCGGGCACCCTGATTTTAACAAAAAAACTTAAAATAAATCGCCATACCATTCTTCGGGCGGGCACCCCGACTTTAACAACAATTTAAAACTTCAACTAAAACTTAAAGTAAAATGCCATTCCATTCTCCAGGCGGGCACCCTGACTTCAAAAAACTTTAAAAATAAATTGCCATACCATTCTTCGGGCGGGCACCCCGACTTCAACAATGATTTAAAACTTCAACTAAAACTTAAAGTAAAATGTCATTCCATTCTCCAGGCGGGCACCCTGATTTTAACAAAAAAACTTAAAATAAATCGCCATACCATTCTTCGGGCGGGCACCCCGACTTTAACAACAATTTAAAACTTCAACTAAAACTTAAAGTAAAATGCCATTCCATTCTCCAGGCGGGCACCCTGACTTCAAAAAACTTTAAAAATAAATTGCCATACCATTCTTCGGGCGGGCACCCCGACTTCAACAATGATTTAAAACTTCAACTAAAACTTAAAGTAAAATGCCATTCCATTCTCCAGGCGGGCACCCTGATTTTAACAAAAAAACTTAAAATAAATCGCCATACCATTCTTCGGGCGGGCACCCCGACTTTAACAACAATTTAAAACTTCAACTAAAACTTAAAGTAAAATGCCATTCCATTCTCCAGGCGGGCACCCTGACTTCAACAAAAACTTAAAATAAATCGCCATACCATTCTTCGGGCGGGCACCCCGATTTCAACAACAATTTAAAACTTCCTCTTTTTGGTATTTTCTTTTACCAATTGTCTCTCATCTGTGAATTTCTCCACTTATCGTCAAACTTTCCTCTTTTTTGGGTGTTTTCTATTTTTTCACATTGGTCACATTCGCTTTAAAGTGAATAATGACACTTTGTTCCTGCATGAATCATGAAACAAAATTTATTAGATATAAACTGCTGGCAACTGGCATCTGCCGTCCCTGCCTCTTATTGCTTTCCTTTTTTCTGCTTTTCTCCTGCTGTGTGGATTTTCAGCTGCCTATCTCTTGCGAACTCTTTTTTTTGTATTTTCTCGCTTTTTCCATTTTTGTTTTGTTTTCTTTTCCTTTGACCATGTTTGCCAAGCTTCCTTATTTCCTTCCCAACTCTTCCTTTCTCATCCAGTGTTGTTTCAACTTTCATTATCAGGAGCTGGTAGTTAGAACTTATCTGGGTATTTGCCGGCTGATTCCGCTGACCATGCCATGTATTTAAACTCTGACCCAGTTCGTTCCAATCATTATTCTGTCTCCAAATTGTTTTCAACCCAAACCGATACTATTTTGTTGCTTTTCTCTTTTCTGGTAGTCCTCACGATCGCCCTACGGTGCCTCGAAAGGTTTTCACTGATGAGACTCTCTTATTTTATTTCTCTCAAACTCATTTTTCCCTTTTGTATTTTGTTTTCTTACCACAGGTGTTGTCCGATGTTTCGCTCCTCCTTCGTTGCATTCGTTATCATTTCGGAATTGATCAGAAGGTCTTTTCTGGACTGTAATGTGGCTTTTGGATGGGTTAAGAAAGAAAGGTATAAAGACTCAAAATCTCACGAGGGTTCAACAATATTTACAACTCTCGGAATTATTAAACATAACTTCTGCCCCAGTTTCAATATGTGGGGAATTTTGGATTTTTCCTTTGTTGTGACTGAACCTCAGAGAGGCTGCCTACGTACCCTTTCGGGATCAAGTCAGACGTAGTTCATCCAACTTCATAAGTTAGATGGATTTCTTTTTGACTTTTTCCCGATTTCTTTGTCTTTTTCTCTTTTTTTTTATTTCATTTTTTTTTTCATCATTTTTTTTTTCATTTTTTCATTTTGTCAATTTCGATCTTATTGCGTTAGAGCGATTCCGAGAGAGGGATATGAAAGAATATATTCATTGAGGCTCAAAGGGGTTATCAATGGATAAAGTGTTTGGATAGAGAATAAAACGCCTTCGTCATTTCAATTCCAAAATCACAACAAAATACAAAACACATAATTGAAAAGGAATCATACATAGTATCTTTTGACCGCATCTGAATTGATAGCAGTCTCCACGCACTTTCCTTCAATATCTGTTAAATACAATGCCCCATTGGACAACACCCGTGATACTTCAAATGGTCCCTGCCAATTTGGCGCAAATTTGCCCTTTGCCTCAGACCAATACAGTAAGATACGCAACCAAAATGAGCCTATGCCCATTGGAAGTTGTTGGCTCTATCGGACCAATAACATCTATGCTCCTGTTTCAAAGCAAAGAAAAATGTGTTAGTTTAAATGCGGTGGTTGGTTGTGGCCTTGAACTTTGATGGCGACTGCTTTCCACGCGAGTGCCTTGCCTGTTCACCGACTATCCATTTTTACTTCTTCTTTGTTCAAAATCCCCCTCTCTTTAGGTACGTATATTGTTCCTTTCTTGACGGATCCCACAAACTTCGATCTCGATTCCTTTGATGATTCCACTTGACAACCTTGGGTGTTTCTTGACTGACTCTTAGAAGATATACCCCCTCTCTGTTCGAACCCCGTACTTTCATTTGTTATATTTCCTCTGAGTTGGCACCTTGCCGACCCTTGTGTCTTGCATGATCCTCATTGCACATGTTGCTCTTGTGGGCTTAAATCACTGGCCTTGTCATTCCCCGACCTACGACAATTGTCGTGTTGGCTAAATCCCATCTTGTGCAATTGGAAAGCTTGGTGGCAAATTTTGAAATCATTTCTATACTTGTTATGACCTGACTGACTCGATAAGAAGGAGGGTAAAACAAAGTGTGAAGAATAAAGAGAAAGGAAAATACAATTCCTAACAAGAAACCTACAGACGAATGACCTAACGGATTTTGAATACCGACTCTAGCGACCTTGACATGTACTTTTGGCCTCCTCCGTATAGCAAAGTTGATGTTCAACTCTTGTTGCAAAGTTCTGTTGTGAAACCGGTCTTCAATACTTCATTTCTTTGATCTGATCCTTAGTAGACTTGCAGCGCCCGTAGGGCTTTCGCCAACAAGCCTCTCTCATTTGATCTTTCTTTCTCTCAACTCACCGCCGCCTTACGGTGCCCGTGCGGGTTTTCACCGATAAGACTCTCTCATTTTGACTTCTCTCATCTTGGAGTCTCGTGGTGGTTTGAGTTCTTCATTCTCCTTTGTTCGGACTGGAGTGTTGCCCTTGATGTGATTCACCTTTGCTCGTTTGACTTGGCATTTCTTGAAGATTAATCGGAAGGTCTTCCTTTGGACCGTAATGCAGGCTTTTGGATGGGGTTTAGAAAAAAGGGATATAAAGGCTCAAAATTATTTCAATGTGGGTCAATGATTACAACTTTCGGAATCTTATTTCTTCAACAAACATAAATTCTGCCCCAGTTTCCTTCTTGGGGGATTTTTTTTGGATTTTCAGATTTTTCATTTATTGTGACTGAACCTCAGAGAGGCTGCCTACGTACCCTTTCGGGATCAAGTTAGACGTAGTTCATCCAACTTCATAAGTTGCATCTTGACTTCTCCCGATTTTTCTTTTCTTTTCTTTTCTTTCTTATTTTTCTTTTCTTTTTCTCTTCTTCTTTTTTTTTTCTTTTTTTTTTTTTTTTCTTTTTGTTTCTCCATTTGGATTTCTCCGCTCAAAACTCAATTTTTGTTGTTGATTCCGAAAGAGGGGTATGAAAGAAAATATAATATGGCTCAAAAGGGATAACAATGGACGAAGTGTTTGGGATAGCCGAATAAAATGCCTTCGTCATTCCAATCTTCAAAACCTACCGAGTACAAACTATCTTTCGACCAATTCACATATTTGCCTTCTGTTTTTTGACGATTCTCAATGCCATTGGGCAACAATCTCGATACCACGAATGGTTCCTTTAGTCTTGGGGTACTTTTGCCTTTGGCTTTAAACCGATGAAGCATGATGCATTTCCAAGGCATTTCTTTATGTTCTGTTTTCCCCTAGTATTCACTTGATTCCGGCTTCACAGTATTTCAATATTTCTTCCGAGTATCATTACATTTTCAACATTGTTTCATTGACTTTTAAAATCAGGCTTAGAATTATGTGCATGTCATGTTGCTAAAATCAGTATGAGAAGAAATGCAAAGTAATTAGAAATGGAATGACTAGCAATGACGGGAAACAACGAGTTGTATTAAACTGATGGGTTGAAACAACAAGACGAACAACAAAACGAACAAACTAGACTAAAATTACAAACCTAGACAGCACTAAACAAAGCAAAGTAGTAAGATAGAAGGGTTTTGACTTTCAAGACAACGTCCGGATTACAACCCTGAAATAACCCGGGTAACAAAAATGACAACAAAATAAACCACCAAAAATTCTACTTTGGATAAACCCCAAATGAAGCATATTTCCAATTACCAAGCACAATATCTTTAGCCACTGCCTTCTGCATCAACCATACGGGTGTCGACTATATCCGGATTTTGTACGGCAATGTAGCCTGCATTGATAAGCTCCCTGAATTGCCTTTTTTAGCTTCCAACATTTTTCTGTGTCATGCCCCGGGGCGCCCGAGCAATATGCGCACATTTGAGAAAAATCACACCTCTTTGACCGATGATTTGGCATTTTTATCTGAATTGGTTTCAACATGCCCAGTTGCTTCAACTTGTGGAACAAACTGGCATACGATTCTCCCAAAGGGGTAAGAGACTTTTCTCGTTTCAGTAGCCTCTCATTTTTAAAGGCCTGATTTGGCCTAAAACCTGACCCGTGGGGTTTCTGGTATGCTCGTGGGGGGAAGTAAGGGCCAGGAGAATATCCATGGGTTCGATATAGAGGGCCTTTAGCAAAGACGACCACTGGACCTTGTCGTTGGGGAGGTTCAACCTGCGGGCTCTGTTTGGGGTCCTGATGAGCAACCTCGGAGGGGTAATGTTGGGCAACATGAGCCTCGGGTGGGTGTTTATCGTCGGGAACAGTGGATGTGATTGGAGCGCATTCCTGGGGGAAAATAGATGGATACCGAGTGATGGAGCTATTGGGGTGGCTGGAAAGGCTGCGATAGGCGGGTATATTTGGCATCGGGTTCAGTGTAAGGACAGGGTCCATGAAACTAGGTGGTGGCGGAGGTAGTGATTTTCCATCCATCCACGCCCGATACATTTCATCCACGTGTTGTCTCAACATTTTGACTTCTTCAACTAACATGTGGTTCCGTTCAACCAGCTGTTGTCGGGTACCGGTACCAACCCACTCAGCCTTGAGATTCTCTGCCATTGTCCTCTAACTTTGTGTTATAGGGAAGAGTTATCTTAGAACCACAACCAACCACCTTCCTGGAAACGGACACAACAAAATAAAGCCACCATGTCAGCATTAAGGTATCCCGCTTATTGATCACCTTCTTTTTTTTTCTACTATTTTCTTTTCTTTTTTTTTCCTTTTTTGTGGTTTTCCATTTTTCCTTTTTTTTTTCTTTTTGTAGTTTTCCATTTTTTTTTCCATTTTGTTTTCTTTTTGATTATGGAAATGGTCGAATCCTATGTGGATTGCCTACGTATCATGACCCCGCATGAATCAGACCGAGCGTAGTTCTTGCAAATTAATGCAAGAAATAAAGAGATGTTTATTTAAAATTTTTTTTTTTTGATTTTTTTTTCTTTTCTTTTTCTTTGAAGGAAAATTATAGAAACCGATTCCAACTACAAACTTGTGTAGGAGATTTCTACAAGAATAAAAATATTTTTTGGTGTCAGTTATGCCTATTTCTACAAAATTGGCCACATAGTGGCTTATTTGACAAAATGACTATTTTTGCAAAATTTTGTTCAAGAAAAATAAGCTTGAATTTTTTTTATCCTGTGGCTCATGGGGCATCGTTCGACATCACCATAAACCAACACAAGACTATTTTTCATAATTGGCCATGTAATGGCTTATTCAGACAAAGTGGCTCTTTTTGCAAAATTTAATTTGAGAAGATGCAAATTCAAAATTTTATCCCGGGCCTATGGGGCATCGTTCAGCACCGACACAGGCCAACACAAGACTGAGGAAGTTAAAAATGCAAAAATATGGCTATTTTAGCAAAATTCCGGCCATGTAATGGCTTATTTGATAAAGTGGATATTTTTTGAAAAGTTGAGTGATGACTCAAAACTTGATTTTTGCGGATACAGCCTTTCAACGTTTCCGCGAGGGAATATTTCAAGGCTATGCCCGCAAATTATTTAAAATGACTCAAAGTGGCTATTCTTGCAAAAACGGCCTTCCGGCGTCCTTTTGAGGGACATTCGACTTATTTTAAGCAAGAATAGCATCACCCGACTTATTTATAACAAAATCAAAAATTTGACATTTTTTGGTTATTTTTGCAAAAGGGGTGTGAACCCGGACTTGATTTTGCGGCTATGGCCTTGCAACATTTCCACAAGGAATATTTCAAGGCTGTGCCCGCAAATTATTAAAAATGATTCAAAGTGGCTATTTTTGCAAAAACATCCTTCCGGCGTCCTTTCGAAACATTCGGCTATTTTCAAAAACAGCGTCACTTTGATTTTATTGACAAAATTAAACACACATTTTTTTTTGATTTTTTTTTAAAAAGGGTGGTTGGACCCGATGAGGGTTGCCTACGTATCCCACCTAATGGCGAGAATCAAACCTGCGTAGTTCGGTCAGATTATTTGACCAATTATTTCAAAAAAATGTTCCACCTATTTTTTCCAAATTTTCAAATTTTCCATGTACCTATTTTCTATAAATCATTATTTTCCTCTCTCTTTTTTTTTTCTTTTTCAACAATTTTTCAATCTCGGGATTTTTGCCGGTCCGCATAACGATCAAGGACAATAAAATGCAACACATAGCATGCTCGGTCTTTTCAATACCGGTTCACCTGTCCTAGACGGACCCAACCCCTGTGTTGAGTCCCCTAAGTCAAATATGATGCAAATAATCGCCCTAGACCTATGTTCAAAATCTTACGGTTTCATGGATTGCTAGACCGTGTACCCGAGCGGACAACTCGAATCGAGGAAGGGGCTACGTACCGGTGACCCGCGGAGTCAATCGGCTTTGTAACTTATCCGGCCTCTGTTTTCTTAATTTGAGGTGACTTTAACAGAAAGGGGAGTCTCAACCAGTAAGCACATCCCCGGGGGAGAAGAGAGAAGGGTTTTCGGCACAGTTTTATATATACAGTTCACATAATATCAAAGCGATAAAGCACATAGCATGTTATTCAAATCACATAATGAAGTCAAACAAAAACGCGAACGGCAGTTCTAAGGAGCTCGAGTTCTTAAACCCTGAAACCGAAGTTCGGGGTTGGGGTCCCCAGCAGAGTCGCCAGAGCTGTCACACCTCCCTTTTTACTACCCCAACACTTAAAAGCGTATAAATACACTTGTAGGGTATACCCCGACGCTCAATTACCCGAAACGGATAAAATAACGTAAGGAAGGAGTTTTTCCAATTAAAGGACAATCGGTTCGGGATTTTATTAGAAATTAATCAGAGTCGCCACTTGGAAATGATAATGGTGTTCCAAGTCACCGGTTAATCCCGAATCCAAGGAATTTTGACTCTTATAAATGTCTGCGAAGCAGAGATCCGGATAAGGAACTCTGTTAACCCGGGAGAAGGTGTTAGGCACTCCCGGATTCCGTGGTTTTAGCACGGTCGCTCCACCGTCGTTCTTGACTTTTGTTTGACTCAATTATAAGTTTTAACAACATAATGCGCTTTTTACATTAAATATCATTTTTAGGAATTTGCGGTATCGCGAAAACACGCCTCGAGTCATACCGCAACCAGTACGCCTATGACTTTTGGTGTATTTCAGCTTTACCGAGATTTGGATTTGAGTCGCACCAAGTGCACACTCATTCGTAGGAAGGTATATTAAAACCGTGCCTTAAGATAGTCTATATCGGCTTTTAACTTTGGGAAAGGCTATGGAATTCTCTATTAGCCTCTCCGGTTCTACTATGTTATCTTATTACTAAATGGGGGCCCCGCTTGTTATTCGGGCGAGGCTCGTCCCAATTTAATTTTAAAGTCCGATCCTATTTTGTTCGACTACATTGGCTATATATTATTTTTACCTTAATCGATTTTTGTAATGTATTTGAATTGAGTTTAATGATTCGCCTCAGCCAATTTGAGAAGATATCGAGAGATAAATGCACGTGCCCGTGCATTGCCAGGCCACAAGCGACGGCATTCCATGGTGAGACGTCAACTGCTTTTCTCTCAAGCTTGATTAAATACTGCCAAGGTATTATTGACATTAGCACATTTGGCTTGTGTGTCAATTGGTGCTGCACTCAGGTCATCGTTCAAAGAGATGGAATTTTTGCAAATACAATCATGGACCCATCACCTTCTTTAAGTGTTCTCAAAATAGCAATAAAAGAGAGGACACTGACCTCTTCACAATGGACAAATCGAATTAGACTAGTTGATAGCTGAAATTCTTACTAGTTTGCTTAATTGGATTTTAGTACCTATAAATTATCCAAACCAGCGGAATTTGTTCCAAACTTATCCTGTTTTAACATAAGATGTCCGGGAAAACAATCAAAAGCATGCTAGTATTTACAAGTATACTTGAATAAGACAAACGAAACCCGGTTATTATACAATTATCCCCTGTTTTGAATTAAAACCTCTAATAGTCTAATTTACACCTAAAACACAAGATTAAACAATATGATTTCCAGACTCTTTTTAACACTAATAATTACTCAACAGTTCTTCATTATTTGCAATAAACAGTAACGAATTAAGAGTTTCAATTCTCAAAAGCTCAATTACAAACTGAAACAAAGAACTATCAATTCAAAGAACATTGGTGCTGCTTGTCACTTTCATATTCACGATCAATAAAGAGAGATTACATGATGTGTACCTGAAATGGTGAACAAGCCCATTAGATCTAACAACATACAGCAGGAGAGTAGGATTCAGCAACAACAATTTCAACAATAACAGTGAGCAGTAGCAATTAATAAACCCAGGCAGCAACAGTGAACCAAACGATTAACCCAGGAGAGAACTTTTAGAATTTCAAAGTCGTTTCAAAACTCAACTTCACTCAAATAACAGTTCCCTACTGAATCTACTATTATTTTTTGGGTCTTTTGAAGATAATTTGAAGAAAAAAGATAAGAAAAACAAATCTGAAATGTTAATTTCAGATCTGGAAGTTAACTAATATTTTTGGGATTTTTCTAGGTTTATTTGGTTCCAAATGCTAAGGAAGCTCTAAATTTCAGATTGAACCCCCTTTTCTAAAGCTGAAATTACCTATTTTATAGGCCAAAGAGAGAAATCTGAATTTCATTAAAAACCATTCAATTCTTAGCTTGTTGCACAAGTTAGTGCAATTATTTTAGTGAAAGCTACACTAAGACCCATTCTAGAATACTCTACCATGTTCTATTTCCCTTGCATTACCTATTGTGCCCTCATTTCCTTTTATTATCTACTAAAATACCTTTTGTTATGCCCAAATTACCCTAAAAGCTCTATATTTATCACAATTATACCAATTCCCTTTCCAATTAAACCCTTTTCCTTTTAACCTTATTACAAGTTTACCAACTTCCTTTTCCCCTTTTACCCTTGCTTTTTACTGCTTATTACCTACTTCAAATTCTGTATTTTCTCCCATTTTAGCCTATTTTCAGAATTGTATTTATCAAATAGCCGCAATTTAGTGACTATTGATCAACTAGCCAATTGGCCTCTCAACTACTTTAAATTCAGAATTAATTCGTTAATTAGAATCACATTACATCAATAGCCAATCCTAGGTAGTCTTACAAACATAGCCACTTATGATTAATCATCCAATTAACAAGACTCGGGAGACAATTTGATAGATGGTGAGTCCTATTAATCAGAATAATTCATCGCAATTGAATCTATCGAGCAAAACACCTTAGGTGGGTACTAATCATGTGATTCTTACTATCGACTTAACTTGAATCTCAACTAGTCTAAAGGACAACTTTCCTAATCGAACTAGTCTCTAATTGCAGCTATAACCAATACATCCCTAAGTGTTATCAATATAGAATTAGCTAACATAGTTCCACTAATCACAATTAAACTACCAAAACAATTCCGACAATCACAATCAATCGGCTTGAATGTCAAAACAAGATCAAAGTCGATTCGGATAGTTCCCATTATCAACATGTCAAAAAAAAAATCAGTAGGATCTTTACTCTTAAATTTCACTTTATTAAATCCGAGCAACTAAATTCAAACTAACAGAAATTAGAATCTAAAAGTCTAACATGATTAAAATCTAAAAATCTAAAACAATTCAAACTAACAGAAGTTATGATCTAACAGAAATCTAACAACAAATCTAAAAATCCAAGAAATTGGGTCGGCTGTCTCAATTAGAAACTAACAAAAAATAATGAATCACAAATTCGCAATGCATTTTCTTTTCGACTAACTCAAAAACAAGAAACATATTCACAACATATTCACAATGTATTAAAAACATATTCACAATGTGTTATTGAAACTAACAGAAACATATTCATAATTTCTTTAATTTTGTCTTAATTAATAGAATTAATCAAGAAGAGATGAAGAGAGGCAAAAACCGAAAACATGCACAATGAAGATAAACGAAAACTTAGCTATTTCCGTGAAACTTTTTCTGTTTATCTCGATTTTTCTCTTTTTCTTCAGTTATTCTCTTCTGTTTCTCTATTCTTCTTCATGCTCTTGAGCCTTTCTCGATTATCCGATGACTTTTCTTGATTTTTCTCGGGTAAGCTTTGTTCTTGAAGATATTGGCGGTTTTGACTCGATTCTTCGCGTAATAGTGTAAAGAATGTTAAGAAGATTGGTGGGTGAGGATTTAGGGTAATTTTGAGGCGGCGCCGCCATGGTAATGGGGTGGCGGCGCGAACTAGGGTTAGGATTTGGAGGAGTTTGGTTGGGTTTTGGAGGTAGCTAATGGTGGAGAAGTGATGAGGAGAAGGTGGGGATCGTTTTGGGGTTGGTTTCGCCGTGAAATATGGCCGGCTGCCGCCACCCGCGGCGGAAACCTAGCGGCGACGGCAGTGGAGGCAGTGACGGCTGTGAGAGAGACATAAGAGTGTGAATGTGTTTGAAGTCTTTAGATTGTTTAAGGATGTTTTTTAAGGTTTTGTATTAAACTTGTAATAATCAATTCTGGCCGTTGGATTGATGGAGTTGGACGGTTGAGATTGAGTCGGATTGGGGCCGTTGGATTAACTTGAATTACACGGCTGGGATTGAATCAAGGGGGAACCGGGTATGGACCGACTGGGCTGGATGGGCGTTGGGTTGGGGTGTGGGTCGCCGGGTAGGGGCCATTTGGGCTGGTGTTAGTTTAGCCCAATTCCTTTTGTTCATGTATTTTCCTTGTTAATCTAACTTGTATTTTGTGTCTTATTCCTTTTTGTATTTTGTATTTTCTTGCTTTATAATTATTTGAAGCATTAATTAAAAACTAAACTAATTACCTCTTTTTGAAAATTTTCAATTTAAAAGTTAACTAATTTTTTTGATTTTTTTCTTTAATTTGTTAGAAAAGGAATTAATTTCCTAAAGATGTAAATTTTTGTATTTTCATTTATCACACGCAAATAACATGAAAAACAACTAACACAAAATTCATACAAAATTTTAAAAATAAGGAAAAATCATTTATTTTGAATTTTATAGGAATAACTCATGTGTAGGGTAAAAATCACGTGCTCACAGTATATGCCTAATCTGCAAAATCGTAAAGAAGCACGTAGTTTGTACGCGCGCGACTATGCGTGCATGGAAATGATGCTGCCTCAAGAACTCCCACAAATCGTCAGGTCTCCAGGGAAGGAGAGGTTGATCCAATAGTTGTCCCTCCCATACAAAGGAGGACCTATGGTCGCCCTGCAACACTAATAGCGATCCTCGGTTGGTCCAGGATGCGCAGGCAGCAAGTCCATGTCGTCTACTCTAATTTAAACAAAATTACTTGTGTGTGTTAATTTAATGAACTAAATAATTATTTTTATAATTGGACTGAGTAATTATCAATGGTTCCAAGCTCGATATTTGAGGGTCGTTAGCACCAAGTTATCTTTATTATTATGTGTGTCAATTTCAATATTTTTAGAATTTTGTTAGTTTAATAAATTAAATAATTGTTTTCCTAGCTGGACTAAGTAATTATCTATGGGTTCCAGGCTCGATATTTGAGGTCTGGTAGCACCAATTTATCCTTAATTATTATGTGTGTCAATTTCAATATTTTTAGAATTTTGTTAGTTTAATAAATTAAATAATTGTTTCCCCAGTTGGACTAAGTAATTATTTTTGGGTTCCAGGCTCGATATTTGAGGTCTAGTAGCACCAAGTTATCCTTAATTATTTTGTGTGTCTATTTCAATATTTTTAGAATTTTGTTAGTTTAATAAATTAAATAATTGTTTCTCCAGCTGGACTGAGTAATTATCTATGGGTTCCAGACTCGATATTTGAGGCCCAGTAGCACCAAGTTATCCTTAATTATTATGTATGTCAATTTCAACATTTTTAAATTTTTGTTAGTTTAATAAATTAAATAATTGTTTCCCCAGCTAGACTGAGTACTTATCTATGGGTTCCAGCCACGATATTTCAGGTCTATCCATAATTATTATGTGTGTAAAATTAAATATTTTTAGAATTTTGTTAGTTTAATAAGTTAAATAATTATTTATATAATTGGACTGAATAATTATTTATGGGTTCCAAGCTCGATATTTGAGGCCCGATAGCACCAAGTTATCCTTACTTATTATGTGTGTAAATTTCAATATTTTTAGAATTTTGTTAGTTTATAAATTTATGGGTTCCAGGCTCGATATGTGAGGTCTGGTAGCACCAAGGTACAGTGCCACTAGTTCTGCTTGATAGGACATTTTTGGAGAAAATATAAGCATATGCACTATAATGGATGTCAGTAATAGCAATCATAGGCTAAGGTGGGCTCTCAATATAATGATTTGCTCATCAATACAGAAAAGCAACAGCCTCATACATAAGTATATCATAAAAACCTTTCAAAGTTTGGGACTACTCACTACTCAGTGTCCAGAAGTAATAACTATGTCAAAAATCTAAAGAAGAAATAATTTTTAATTATCCATTTATTTCTTGTCCATCAAAGTATTGTCCACCTGGCTCTACTCCGACGCCAAAACTTCACTGGACTTGTAACAATGAAGATCAACCAAACAAAAAATGAATATTACTATTACTACTTAATTATAATAATCCACCCAAATTGAGTTATTATTCTCGCTCATGTAATTTTATACATACCTGCTTTGTCTTCTCTCGCTTCAGCTTTACTGGGAAATATAAACCTGAAAATGGTTAACTTGTACAGGTGGCAACGCTCTAACTTGCTAATAGTCTTATACACAATGTTTTTAGTTATTTACTAAGATAAAAAATAAACGTTAGTTTATTGAAAATAAAGAAATTTCTTCTACGATTCATGTCCTTTTTGTGCTTTCTTTCTTTTAATGTTTCTATGCTTTATTTTTGCCCCGTTGTTTCTTCAATTATTAGTAACTTGCTGTTTATTTTAACCTGGGCCTTAGTTATTGGTTATTGTTACTGCATGTCATCTTTCTTGTGATTGTTGTGCTTCTGTTACTTTTACAATTTCTATTTGAGTTACTAATAATTTGGCTTTTCTTGTCCTTTTTATTTCTGTCTTTCTGAGCCGAGGGCCTACCGGAAACAGCTTCTCTACGCTATCGGGCTAGGGGTAAGGTTTGCGTACACATTACCCTCCCCAGACTCACTTCGTGAAATTTTATTGGATAGTTATTGTTGTTGTTATTTCTCTTCAATATGGGGCCATATCCATATGTACGCATAGCTTTTCCTGGCATAATTTTGAAGATCATTCTTAAGAAAAGAAGAAGAAGAAGAAGAAATATGAAAACGCCAAAGAATAACCCTAGTATAATATAGGTAAAATGAGTTGTTAACGTAGCGTGTAAATATCTTTTTAACAATGTTAAAGTATAGAACATAATTTATCTTATTTATTTGGTGAGGAGTTGTATTTGGGAAGGGGATGATAGACTAATTTTCTCTAGTTGTCTAAAAGATTAGAATGCAGGGATACAAAAACCATGCAATTATATTATAAGAGCATAACATTTTGCTTTTGTTTTGTATTGGCTTCGTTTTTGTGAGTCTTTACTTTATCTTGGGTGGTTGTTGTGAGAGAAGCAATGTCAAGATTTAATTTATGGATAGAGTTGAACGAAAAAAAGTGAACAAATGAATAGATCAGAACTCTCCAGAAATTGGCATCAGAATGCAAGCTCACAATAGACACAACCTGCTAAAATTAGACAACCAATTCTTTTGTCGTAGTCGACAATTGAAACTGCAAATCCTGTTAATATGTCGTCTCTCTGTGAATTATTTCACCACATGTCTGTTTTTTTGCACGTTACAGAAAATAATACATAAAATACTGCATTTTTTTTTTAATGTTGATCGACTAATGAAATAGACATAAGGGAAAGAACAAAGGGAGAGAGAGAGAGAGACTGTGTTGGCTCTGTAGATTTTTCACAAACTCTGTTAGTCGGTATGTACAGTTATCATCAGTTGATGTTGACGTTTGACGAGGGATCGGTTAGGCCTGACCACATCGCGACAAAGATAGTATTGCCATTCGTTTCAACCGTAATTCGATCTTATCCGGGATCCAAATTTCGATTAATGGCAAGCAATCTCCACCTTTAATCAAGAGGAAGAGGGCGTGAGTTCGAAAATCCCTAACAATAAGGTGAAAAGTTCTTAAAGGAAATGATGTTAAGGATCTATTTGGAAACAACCTTTCTACCTCATGATAGTAATAAAGTCTGCGTACACCCTACCTTTCTCAAACCCCACTAAGTGAGATTATACTAGATTGTTGATGTTGTATTCTACATGCGAAATACATAATTGACCCCTTTTTGTCATGCACAACGATCAAATGGATATCGATTTATTAAGTAGAAATCTCAAGTTATTTTTCAATGTGTCTCTAAAACCATTGTTGGACTTCAAAGCGTTGAGTTTTAAAGACTTTAACCATTGAACTTTAAAGTCTAAGGGTGTGAATTGTGAAATGTTGGGAAATAAAATGGAGAAAAATGAAAATTTGAATCAAGTGAACTTTTGTCATGAACTTTGTCCGCATTGGTAAGGGACAACTATATTTGTGTGTATATATATAAGATCACTTCTTAGAGCTCTTAAAAGGAGTTGAAGAGAATGAACCCTCGTGCCGTCGTCATCGCTCGGCTTTGGCATCGGCTTCGGATTTGTCAAATGATCGATGAATAAGATTATTTTTTGGATAAATTTTATTTAATTAATTATTTTTGGAATTAATTAAATGCCAGTCAATTCATTGACGCAATTAATTGGAATTCAAATTCACGCTGCCTTTCCTGAATGTTGTTTTTCCTCCTGAATAAACACTTTTCTGAACAGACATCACACCTCTTCCGATAATTGCCTATAAATTCTGAAGCATGGTTTGTTTTTTCGATACTGAAAAATTAGAGAACTTCTTCCTTCTGAAAAATACTACATTCTACTTCGTAGTCTCTCTCTCTCTCTCTCAAATTCGTAAGTGTGATTTTGCTTCGTTCTTTGAGTTCGTTGGTATCATGCAGTTTGTATTGTCACTGTTGGAGGAAGGTTTATTCCGCTTTATCCTAGGAGGATTTAATCCATTACCTTGGCAATATGTGAGGGAGTTAAAATTTCTTAAGGACGCACAAGCAAATTATGGACTCAGAATATTTCTTATTATTTATAGTTTTTAAGTTTCTTCTAATTAACACTGTTTCTAATTTCTGTTTTAACACAGTAGAGACAACAAGATTACGGAATTTTAACTAATGTTTCGGCGTTGAAATATATATTAAACTGTAATTTATAATTTGTATACTGGTTTAGAGACTAAAGCTTTCGTGCTTTCTACTCCGATAATTGTTTTGTCTGATTTAAAGTATAAACTTTATCGGAATAATAAACGTACAGGTTCGAAGTATATAAAAACTTCAACATTGTTACCTGTTGTATGTTTGGTTTGGTATTCAGTTTGAAGATATCAAAACTTCACTGATTTAACAAAGTTCTATTTTGAATCCAACTCTACAGAAACATGACGAAAGAAAACCAAACTAATGGAAATGCTGCAAGAACGGGTGCTACTGTTACGAATATTGGGAACTAATGATCTAAGCATAGAGTCTGTCAATGAATCTTTTCCTTCTCCTTCTCTCAGCCATTAAATTCTTAGAAGGTTGCCCATCTAATTTCTTGGATTTTGTCTTTCTTTCCGGACACAAACCAATATTAAAACATGGAGCTTCAGTTACTTGAATTTGCTCCAATTTAAAAGGAACATTATTCCCCATTTCCAATTTCTGAAAACTAAAGTTGCCAACTTCATCTTCCAAGAGTGAGTTAATTAAATCTTCATGGGAATTAGGGAATGAGGATGTGTTATCAGTTAGGTCTAGAGGAGACAATTCATCACCAAATGAAGAATTTATTATTAGGCTATGGTCAAATGGCAAATCATATGAGTAGTCGTCAAAGGAATTATCAGAAGTAGAAGCATAAGGAAGTGGAATATGATGAACAGAGTTTGAAGATTCAAAGTTGTAAAAATCTGTCTTTCCATAGGTTTTACTAGTGTTGTACTAGTATCCCATGACGATAATACTTCTTCTACAAACCCATTCTCATGGTAATACTCCATGTTGGATTTTTGTGCTTTTCTTGGAAAAAAACGTAAATAAGGAGGTATCTTGATAAAATGAAGTTGCAATATATATATATATATATATATATATATATATATATATATATATATATATATATATATATATATATATTGTAGAAGAAACATGGCCTTTCTCCCTGTTAATTAAAATATTATAGCAGTATATAGTATGTATATGTTTTATGGGGCATCAATTGTGACCTACAAAATTGGACTCAAGAAGTTCGTGGCATCATTACAAACGTGGGACAAGGTCGCGTTCGCATAGATCAACGGACCTGTGCAAAAATTGCAGAAAACCTACTAAGTTTTTAAGTGCAAAACCACCCCGAACCACCTCTGAATCACTCCCGAGCCCTCGGGACTCCCTACCAAACACACACACTAACTCAAATACATCCTACAAACTAAATCGAGTGATCAAATCGCCAAAATAACATCAAAGTCAAAGAATCAAACCCCCAAAACTCATGATTTTCCTTTCGAACTTCTTAAACCTCTAATTTTTTATAATTATGTCCAAAACACGTCAAACGACGTCCGATTTCGACCAAACTTCACAGAAAGCGCTTAACGCATATTTAAGACCTGTATCGGGCGTCGGAACCAAAATACGATCCTGATACCTTAGTCTTTTAATTAATTTTTATTTCCATTTTTCTTAGTAATTTTAGAAAAACAATTTAACAAAAAAAAATTTATACGAGTTCTAGACCTCGGATTTCGACTCCGACCACATGTCCGAGTCCCATATTTTTCTACAGACCCTCCGGGGCCATCAAATCACAAATTCGGGCCCGTTTACCAAAAAAATTGACCGAAGTCAACTTTAATCATATAAATATCAAATTTTTTCACAAATTTCACATATTTTAACATAAAAGCTTTCCTGCTACACGCCCAGACTACGCACGTAAATTGAGGCAACCATAAGGGAGGTTTTCAAGGCATCGGAAGCACAAAAAAATGTAGGAATCCGGTGATGACCCGTTGGGTCATCACATATACCCACGCCATTCTTACCCCTTCGACTCTATAGTACCACAACTTATACCCGTCCACACTCCTCGCCTTCGACCCTACCCACCTTGTTTCATGTACGCAACCTATATTAACTCTTCTCTTGTAGAGAATATTCGCCATTTCAATAGACTTACCCGTCAGCGTGCCTATATTCCATGACCCCATCCTCAACCTACACGCTCCCTTACTCCCCTTACCCTCCTTGCCTCCCGTCCGACCTTCTAGCCCCCTCCTCACCCCCTCCCCTCCCCCAAACCCCCTGAGAACATGGCCTTACTTTATCATCCCACACCACAACCACAATAAACTACACACAATCACTAGCACAGACTAGGACCCAACTAGAAGGTAGCAAGAAGCAACTACAAATGCGCTAGAAGTATTCTTAAAGTAGTGCTAGGTAGATTGGAAAAATGTAACTATCACAAAGAGATAAACAGGAAAGCGGGAGGTACCAATTCCAGATTGGAAGAACCTGAATATATGACTTGATGCACACCGAGGTCACGGAATCCGTCGTGCGTCCGCCCAAATCACACCAGCCTTTGCACTCACCCGCCAGGAATGTTGTGCTTGCTTGCTCGAAATCCTCGCGCTCGTCTCTACAATCACAGCTAGTCCCCTGCAAAATCACACACAACCACCACGAAAATAATAGGGGGGTACAGGCGATCTGGATAGCCACGAAATTCGCCGGCTAAAGGGCACACACGGGTTGCTAGGTTTCGTGCTTTGGAACTAAAATTCGGGCAAAAGAAGGGCTGGGCCACGAATCGCAGGGAACGAGAGGAGGGCTTAAGGGTATAAGAGGGAAGAAAGGAGAATGAGTATAATGACCAGTCGCCGGCGAAAAACTCTGGCGATAACTGACGCGGTGAGAGACGCAAAAATAGAGACGGGGGAAGGGGAGAGAAATAGATGGGGAAGATAGAAGAGCTTAGGGAAATAAAAGAGAAGGAACAAGAGTGGGGTAGAACCAGTTGCCGACGTGGAACTCTGGTGATGGCTAACGCAGTGGCAGACGCAAACATAGAAGGTGGGAGGATGGGGGGAAGTGAAAGAGAGAGGAAGAGAGGTAACTTACCTAAGATTCCCGGTGCCGGCGTTCACGCCGGATACTGCACAATAGGCGGAAACGGGGGAGGCTAGCGGAGTGAGAGAAAGAGGTTAGAGAGAGAAAATGCAATGGAGTTAAAAACCTTACTCAAAATGTCAAAAACTTAAATGACAAATTATTGTATCTAAATACAAAAAAATATAACTTTTTTGGGATCGGACTAATAAAAGAAATAGTGCCACATAAAATAGAAGTAATGGAGTAATTGGTTAAAAATTTATTAAATCACTTTATTAAATAGTCGGCCTTCTATTATCAAAAGTAATAGCCTATTTGGCCAAACTGAAGAAATCAACTTATTTTGAGAAATGTTTTTTCTAAAAGTGCTTTTGAAAAAAGTATTTTTCGAGAGAAGTTATTTGTGGTTCTTGGGGCGGCTCGAGAGGCAAGGGTACTAAGGGGGTAGCAGACGTTTTGCGTTTAAGAATAGGGTCGTGGAACGTAGGCACTCTGACTGGTAAGTCCTTGGAGCTGGCAAGAAGAGGAGGGTCAACATAGCTTGTTTGCAAGAGACTAGGTGGAAAGGGTCGAAGGCGAAGAATGTAGACAGAGATAAGATATGGTACTCTAGGTCCGTAAAGGGTAAGAATGGAGTAGGTATCTTAGTGGATAGGGACCTTCGGGAGTCCGTGGTCGAGGTTAGGTGAGTGAATAATAGGTTAATGTCTATCAAGTTGGTTATAGGTGGATGCGTCCTCAATGTCATCAGCGCTTACACGCCTCAAATAGGATTATATGAGGAGGTTAAGAGGCGCTTTTGGGAAGGCTTGGACGAGCTGGCTAGTAGTATTCCTCTATCTGAGAAGTTAGTTATTGGAGGAGATTTTAATGGCCACATTGGCGCTGATGCTGGGGTTACGGTGAGGTGCATGGGGGCTTTGGGCTCGGGGTCAGAAACGGAGGAGCCTCTTCTCTACTTGATTTCACCAGGGCTTACGACCTTTGGATTGCGAACTCGGCTTTTCAGAAAAGGGAGGAACAATTGGTTACTTTCAAAAGTTCGGTAGCAAGGACTCAGATACATTACCTCCTCATCAGACGGAACGATAGAGGGTTGTGCAAGGACTGTAAGGTAATCCCGGGAGAGTGCCTCACGACTCTCCATAGACTCCTAGTGATGGATGTCGGTATATGGGTGAAGAGGAAGAGGAGGGGCGCCCGGGGCCGACCGAGGATTAGGTGGGGAGCCTTGACTAAGGAGAATGCCCTGTAGTTGGTATGGAGGTTAGCTGATGGAGGTGCCTGGAGAAATTCTGGGGAAGCGGATGCTCTGTGGACTGTGACGGCTGATCTGGTCAAGGAGGCAGCGCGAGATGTGCTCGGAGTAGCCAAGGGATATTGAGGCAGGCATCAAGGTGACTGGTGGTGGAACGAGGCATCAAGAAAAAATGGAGGCGAAGAAGGCGGTATTTGCTCGGATTGTGGAGAGCTCGAGCGAGGAGGAAATGAGAGCGAATAGAGAGAGGTACAAGGTGGCAAGGAAGGAGGCGAAGCTGGCGGTCACGAAGGCCAAGAATGCAGCGTTTAGCCACCTATATGAAGAATTGGGGGAGAAAGGCGGGGACAGGAAGTCTTTTCAGGTTGGCTAAAGTGAGGGAGAAGATTGCGTGGGACCTGGACCGAGTTAGGTGCATCAAAGACGAGGATGGTAGAGTTCTGATGGGGGAGGCTTAGGTCAGGCAGAGGTGGCAAACATACTTCCGAGACCTGTTCAACGAGGAAGGGGACCAAGACATAGAGTTAGGGGAGCTGAGGGAAACAAAGTGCCATAGGGATCTGGGGTTCTGCAGGGGCATTAGAGTAGAAGAGGTCGTGGAGGCTTTGCGTAGGATGAGTAGGGGTCGAGCGACCGGATCAGACGAAATCCTGGTGGAGTTTTGGAAATATATGGGTAGGGCAGGAGTGGAGTGGCTGTCCAGGTTGTTCAATGCGATCTTCAGTTCATAGAAGATGCCAGAGGAGTGGAGGTGGAGCACAATTGTGCCTGTATATAAGAATAAAGGTGATATCCAGTGTTGCAATAACTATATAGGCATCAAATTACTAAGCCACACCATGAAAGTATGGGAGCGGGTGGTTGAGGCGAGGGTGAGAGCGATAACGTCAATCTCGGCGAACCAGTTTGGTTTCATGCCAGGCCGCTCCACCACAGAATCTATCCACCTTATGAGGAGATTGGTGGAAAATTTTAGAGACAAGATGAAGGACTTGCATATGGTGTTTATCGACTTGGAGAAGGCATACGACAAGGTTCAAAGAGAGATGTTATGGAGGTGCCTGGAGGCAAAGAGCGTGCCGGAGGCCTACATTAGGATGATCAAGGATATGTATGATGGCGCTAAGACGAGGGTTAGGACGGTGGGTGGCGACACAAACCACTTCCCGGTGGAAATGGGGCTTCACCAAGGATCGGCGCTCAGCCCCCTCCTATTTGTTTTGGTGATGGATGCTCTAATTCAGCATATCCTGGGAGACGTGCCATGGTGTATGCTATTCGCCGACGATATTGTCTTAATAGACGAGTCGAGGGTCGGTGTTAACGAGAGGTTGGAAGTTTGGAGACAGACTCTCGAGTCAAAGGGTTTCAGACTAAGCAGGTCTAAGACTGAATACTTGGAGTGCAAGTTTAGCTCTGAGCCGAGCGAAGAAGGAGCTGGTAGGGACGTGAAGCTTGGTTCTCAGGTCATCGCCAAGAAGGACAGTTTCAGATATCTTGGGTCGGTAATCCAGGGTGACGGAGAGATCGACGGGGATGTCACTCACCGAATAGGGGCTGGGTGGTCGAAATGGAGGCTTGCGTCGGGAGTCTTGTGTGACAAGAAAGTGCCACAGTATCTCAAGGGGAAGTTTTATAGAGCTGTGGTTAGACCAACAATGCTGTACGGGGCGGAGTGCTGGCTAGTGAAGAACTCTCATATCCAGAGAATGAAGGTAGCGGAGATGAGAATGCTCAGGTGGATGTGTGGGCACACCAGGTTGGATAGGATCAGGAATGAAGTTATTCGGGAAATGGTAGGGGTAGCCCCAATGGATGAGAAACTGCGAGAAGCGAGACTCAGGTGGTTCAGTCATGTGCGAAGGAGAAGCCCCGATGCACCGGTGAGGAGTTGCGAGCGGTTGTCGATAGTTGGAGCGAGTTGTGGCAGATGGAGGCCCAAGAGGTATTGGGAGGAGGTGATTAAGCGGGACATGACTATTATGCGATTTCCGAGGACATGGCTCTTGATAGGAATGTCTGGAGGTCTAGTATTAAGGTTGTAGGTTAGGGGCTCCTATTATTGCACGGGATAGAGATGGGTCGGGGGGGAGGGTTCCCGATAGGTTATATTCCCTGTGAGTACTTCTAGAATTACTAATGCATTTTGTTCATGTTTTTGCTTTGTTTACTTTGCCCTATTATATGTCAGATTTTGTGGTTTATTCTAGAGTCACTAATGCTTTTCCTTTTTTTTTCCTTTTCTCGGTCTTTCGCCGATGGTCGATTGGAAACAACCTCTCTGCCCTATCGGGTAGGGGTAAGACATGCGTACATATTATCCTCCCCAGACCCCACTCTGTAGGACTATACTGGGTAGTTGTTGTTGTTGTTGTTGTTGTTGTTAATACTCTGAAAAGCACTTTTGAGTAATAATTATGTTTGGCCAAGTTTTTTAGAAAGTGCTTTTAAGTATCAAATTACGAATAAGGACATGAATAGATTTACTTTATATTTAATATTGTAAGTAAATAAATAATTTTAAAAATTTGTTATTACATGCAATAATTAAATCTTTTTATTTTATTTAAGTAATATATGACAATAAAATTAAAAAAGTACTTAATTCTTTTAATATAAATTAAATATATTAAAATCATTCAACAAATATAAAAGCATTCATCACTAAAGTCATTATATATTATAAAGTTATCCTAAAAATAAGAAAAAAATATTTATACATTACTATCCTAAGTATTAAGTTTAACGGTTATTTTGGTATATATTATATTTTATTAAGGACATTTTTGGTAAGTAGAAAAGTCAAAAATGCTTCTGCTTCTGCTTTTCGGAAGAAGCTACTTTTTTCTGCTTTTCAAAAACTGTTCTGCTTCTCCGAAAAGTATTTTTTTTTCCTCAAAAAAGTTTGGCCAAACATCTCAACTTAGAAAAAAAAAAAGTAATTTTGAAAAAAGAATACTTTTGGCCTCTTTATAAGTTTGGCCAAACATGATATAAGTAAATATTTTTCGTATTAAATTTCAATTATCTAATTATTTAGAATAAAGGAGTAACTTATATGAGAAAAACTAGAATGATTGACATTATGTAGCACGAACCTTTATTGAAATCATAAAACTTGTTGAGCTGATTTGACTGAAAGGAATAGTGAACGATTTAAGGACAGAAACGTCAATTAGCCCATATAGAAGCAGCCTTCATATACAAACGCAATCTGAGTTTGTCGGGGACGGAGAGAAAAAAAAAACCGACGACGGGAGATGGCCGGAAGAAGAGCGATGCTGCAATGGTTTGCGCTCACAGTAACAATAGTGCTCTCCCTTCTGATACAGCCTTCTTCCTCCATTTACTGTGATGAAGATGACTGTTACGATCTCCTTGGGTAATCAAATCTCCCTATACACTATATATCCCTTTTAAATTCATTTTCTTCATTATTTTTTCACTTATTTATTTATTTATTTTTGAAATTTTGATAGGGTGACTCAGAATGCGAATGCTTCTGAAATCAAGAAAGCTTATTATAAGCTCTCTCTGAAACAGTAATTATTTTTCTTTATCCTATTTCTATTGATATCTTATCATTTTTTTTGGTTAATTTGGAAGTTGTTGACAATTTTGTTGTTTAGTCATCCAGATAAAAACCCCGATCCAGATTCAAAGAAGTTTTTTGTCAAAATTGCAAATGCTTATGAGGTAATCAATATTCTGGTTACAATCTATTTTTCAGGTTTTTGTTTTCTTTTTTCTTGTTTTGCTTCAGTAATTTTCTTGGCATCAGTTAGCACATCATATTATGGTTTCGGTTATATGTATATGGTTAAAAAAGAAACGCCAATTTTAAAGCCAGCCCAGCCTCCAGTGAATCAAAAAAGAGAGGAAAGAATGAGATGGAAGTGGCATAATTGGAGTGAATTCGGGTCAATCCTAATGGAGTGTTAATTTCATACTGTGTAGAAAAATGAAGTTTCTTGTTGCCCTTGGTCAGCACATTGTGTTTTCATTAAGCGAGATGCATCTGATTTAAAACCAATACTCCCTTTGTCCCATCATAAGCGGATCCAGGATTTGAACTTTATGGGTTAGAGTTTGGGATTCTACCACATCTTATTTGATTACTAGGTTCGAAATCAATCTTTTTTCTACTCATTTAGTGAACTTTTTAATATATATACATGGTATGAGTCAGAGCTACGGGGTTAGTATGAACCCATAAATATTACTCTACATCCTCCTCGGCATCCCCATATTATATGAGTTGTTTGACAGGAAATGGAGTTTTAAGATGTTAATTAATTGCTATATTAGTTGTATGGAGTAAATTATTATAGTACTTATAACTAAAAGTTAGCTTAATGGAACATTATCTGAAAGTTTGGGACGTCATATAATTGGGATGGAGGGAGTATGTCACGATCCCAGTTCACCCTCCATGAACATGTCGTGATGACACCTATTTCTTATGACTAGGTAAGCCTAACAATGCGGAAGATAGACCATAATTGCGGAAGAAAGTAAATAAAATTGAACTAGTAAAATAAAAATGGTGTTTAAGGTGCCGCTCGGCACATGCCACAACAATTCTCGAAGCTAACAACATTTCCAAAACCCAGAAACTCACAAATCACAAGCTAAGGGGATACATAAGAGGCTCTGACTCATGAATATCTATACAAAGGAGAAATACTGAAAGAACTATACTTTTTACAGAAAGCTGGAAAGGGACTCCTCGGTCTGCGGACGTAGCATATATACCTGCGAACTATACTTTTTACATAAGAGGCTCTGACTCATGAATATCTATACAAAGGAGAAATTATACCTTCACGATCGCGGGAGGCTTTATGAGAACGCGGTGAACGAATGCATGAAACTACGCGAACGTGGGAGTATAGTTGCGAACGCGAAGAAACATTTTTTAGGTGGTCTTCAGCAAAGCAACGCGATCGCGGGAGAGACTTCGCGATCGCGTAGAAGAATATCAGAAGCAGCAGTACAAAAATAGGGAGAAAGGATTCGTAGCCCACCCGAAACACACCCGAGGCCCCCGGGACCCCGACTAATCACGCACACAAGTCATATAACCTAACACAGACTCGCTCGAACTTTCAAATCTCATAAAATAACATCGAAACGACGGATCCAACCAAAAATCAAGCTTATGAACTTCCAAATCCTCAAAAATACGTTTTTGACCAAAAACTCAACCAAACCACGTCCGAATGACCTGAAATTTTGCACACACATCCCAAATGACATGACGGAGCTACAGAAACTTCCGGAATTCAAAAACAAGCTAAATAAGCTACGAACCCCCAAAATACATTCCGAATATGTTCCCAACCCCGAAATCACCTAACGAAACTAACAGAACCATCGGATTTCCATTCCGAGGTCGTCTTCACACTGTTCCAAACACGGACGATTTTTCAACTCTTAAGCTCCCATCTAGGGACTAAGTGTCCCAAAACACTCTGAATCCTAACACCGAACATCCCGGCAAACCCAAATAGCAGAAATGAACTTATGGGAATCAATTAATAGGGGATCGGGGCATGATTTCTAAAAACGATCTGTCGGGTCGTTACAAAGTAGTATGTTTTTTTTGATAAATATTAAAGGTCTATTTCTTTTGTAGATTTTGAAAGACGATGCCACGAGGGAACAATATGATTATGCACTTGCCCATCCAGAGGAGGTTAGTTTCCATTTAGATATTGTTTGCATAAACAATTATTCATAGAATTATGATGAATCCTAGTGGTTCAATTTTTATGTCTTCCACTATCTTGGGAAATTGTATTAGACTTCTCAATACAGATGATAGTCGGGTCGCATACTAATGTCTTTTGTTCGTGCTTTTGAATTTTCAGTTTTTCTACAATACGGCACGGTATTACCATGCTTACTATGGTCACAAAACTGTAAGAGCCTTTTCCTATTTCACAATATTTGTTTTCCTTTGTCCATAACACTTCATATGGGTGAAACTTTGAGCTTGAGATTTTATTGATACATGTTAAGTTGATTCTATGCTCACTTAGCTGTTTGTGTTTTAAATTGTAGGATCCCCGTGCTGTCCTCATTGGTCTTCTTCTGATACTTTCATCATTTCAGTATCTGAATCAGTGGACAAGATATAATCAGGTAAAGTAACGATACACATTCATTGCTAGGATTTCTTTCAACTTGCTACCTGCATCAGCAATCAATGGTTAAAAAGAGCTTCTTATTCTAGCCTGGAAACTGAAGAATGCTGTCATGACTTTTATTTTGCGTTGATTTCTTCCATTTATTTTGTCTTTATTATTTGAAAATTCAAGTGATGACTCCAGTTCAGTTTGATGATCTAAGAGCAACACGATCCTTAGCAATAAAAGAAAACAATAGCTCTATAATGATCGGTGAGATTATATGAGCAATCATTCTGCATAGGTGACTGTGTGTCTTAAGTATTTGTCTGGGTAAACCTTGCAGATATAAAGATACATCATTTTATGTCCCTATCGTACAAGGTGTGATTAGTTGTTTGAAGATAATTATTGCTTCTTGCCAACTTTGAGTACGATATGCATCTTTAGATGATTTATGCTTTTTTTTTTTGATTAAGTAGGATGTTATATTAACAAAAGCATCAAGAAGATGCATAGTTACAAAAGTTGAGGTGCAAAAATAAAGAAAAAACTAGTCCCTTTACCGTATGTCAATCTAAGACAAGGGAACTAACAAAATCCAAAAGACAAGCAGAATTAGTTACAGTAGCTAACTTAATCCAACAAAAAAGATCGAGTAGGCATCTAGCTTTGAGAGAGTGATTTGGAGTTGAGATCCCATCAAAGCATCTACTGTTCCTCTCATTCCACAAACACCAAAAAATAACTGCAGGGATCATCGACCAGATCTTCTCGATGGTCTTATCAACTTTCCATCGACTCCAGCTCTGGTGTGCTTGATTTATACCCAGGCCAAAAATACAAAAAAACATGTTCCAAAGGTCAGTGCCACTGGCAATGCAAAAACAGATGGCTGGCTGATTCCACATTCTCCTTGCACATATAACATCTGTTGACCAGCTGAAGGCCTCTCCTCTTGAGATTGTCTTGTGTCAAGCCAGCTTCATGGAGAACAATCCAGTAAAAGCAAATTACTTTAATAGGCAACTTAGTTTTCCATATTAATTTCCATGGCCATGCATCGATCACTTGGTTTTGAGAACATAGCTGCCTGTAACATTCTTTCACTGAGAAAGTGCCCTTACTCCCCCAACAAATGGTGTCTGGTGTACTTGCATTCATGTTGAACCTTTCCACTCTGGCAAGTAATTCTATCAAGTTGTGCACTTCCCAAACTTGCACTGCTCTTCTGAGATGAATATCCCAATTATTGCCACTTCTGTTCTGAGCTATGGAGGATGCCTTGTCCAATGCAATCTGGAACAGGCTAGGGTATTCATCCATGAGTGTAATGTTATTGAGCCATTTGTCTTTCCAGAATCTGATATGTGCTCCATTGCCTGCTTTGAAGTAGGATTCCTGGAAAAATTCATTCCCAAGTTTCCTGATGTACTTCCAAGGGCCCACTCCATAAGGTGTATTAGAGATTTTGGTGCTCCAATTGTCTCTTTTCCCATGCTTTGCAATAATCACCTCCTTCCTGAGACTTGATTCCCCTGTGTCATATCTCCAAAGCCATTTCATTAGTAAACACTTGTTGTGGACCTCTAGATCTCTAATACCCAATCCTTCTCGGTGCTTTAGTTGTTTGACTTTATCCCACTTAATGAGATGAAACCTGTAAGTGTTGTTGTTCCCTTCCCATAGAAAGTCCCTCCTGATTTTATCTAATTGCTTTAACAAATTTTTAGGGATAGGAAACAGTGACATGTAATAAGTTGGAATGTTGTCAAGCACACTATTGATAAGAGTTAGTCTTCCTCCCATTGAGAGGTATTGCAATTGCCATGATGCTAACCTCTTTTCAAACTTTTCAATAATCTTACTCCATATCTCACAACTTTTGAATTTGTCACCCAGTGGAAGGCCCAAGTATATGGTAGGCAAGGACTCAATACTGCAACCCATGATACATGCTAATTCCTCAATGTTAGATACATGGTTGACAGGATAAATGATACTTTTCAGCGCATTGACATGTAGCCCAGAAAGAGCTTCGAATAGGAAGAAAGCTAGGTTTAGGTACATAAGTTGTGACTTTTCAGCCTCACAAAAAGATTAGAGTATCATCTGCATACAGCAGATGTGAAACAGAGACTAATAAACTCCCAATGTCTGCCCCTACTCTGAAGCCCTGAATCCATTGTAGTTCTCTGGCCTTTTCAAGCATTTTGCTTAAACCTTCCATGGCAAGTATAAATAGAAATGGGGAGAGAAGGTCTCCCTGCCTGATCCCTTTTTGAGGTGAGAAGAAACCCACAGGTTCTCTGTTGACCAACACTGAATATTTGACTGCTGAATCTGATCCACCTTATCCATTTATGGTTTATGCTTGTGATTAGTAATCAATAGCTGAACTACAACATCGTTGGGCCAGTTCTAGCCTCTAGCCAATGTTACTCTTATCATTCTGTTCTGTTTCACCTATTATCGTAGGTTAAGAATTCACCAGAACTGAAAGCTGAGCAAATAGGGATTCTTGGGATTGTTCAAGTCCTCTTCTGTGGCTAGAATGTTAGAAAGTAGTGTATTCTGAGGAGTTTAATTAGGACAACTGACAACAACAAAGAGTTGACCCATAAAGAGTTTGGAGAACAAGTAGATATACGTGGTGATGTGATCCAATAGAATGTTAGAAACAAAGACATTACAAAGAGAGATCTAATTAATAATTATCATGCCTCTATCCATATTTAGAGAAAAGCAATCATAGTTTTACTACCTTTACTCTAGCTATTAAACTGTTGCAACCCTCCACCTTTTGTCGGGGCTTGGATCTGGCTCTTCTTTGCAAATCTTAAATAGGTAAAGTTGACAACATTGACTGTGCCTATTCCCGAAAATTTAAGAGGGAGAAGGATGAGATTCTGTGAATTCACACTAAATGCCCTTGATCTAAGGCTGCAAAAAACGCTATAGAAGCAACAAAAGCTTCAGCAAGTTGGACCACGATTCTCACAAAACTCTCCCCTACTCGGAATGAGCATCTGAAGATACAGTAGCTTCCAATTACCTATAGAAATAAGACTAATGTGAGGCAGCTATCTATTTCTTAAATTCTAGGGCGAGTAGGAGACCACATTTTTTGCGATTTTACTATTTAAATAATAGATCTCCAAGATATGCCCCAAATTCGACAGCAAATCATAAAGCATAAATCTTCATAACATGTTCTATAGCACACCCCACGATTTTCTACATTTTCCTTTCTCGCTTTTCGGCTACCTAGTTTGACTTGCAATGGAAATGATCTTTGGGTGAGTAATTTTTTTTTGGGGGGGGGGGGGGGGTGACATTGCAAAATAGCAGTTGGGATCCAAAAGAAGTGCAATTTTCTGAAAGGTTACATCATGGTGAAAATAAAATAAAGTAAATGAAAAGTTCTCCTTATTTTGAATTCTGGGAGATGGTAAATTCTGGCATAAATAAAATGTAGCCACCTTTCACTTCAACAAAAAGTAGAAGAGGGTGACCTATAGTTGGAGATGGAAGTAGTTTTTTTCTTGCTTACTATTTCTATGCCATGTGTTATACTTATAAATTGCGATTTCGTCTTTTACTAGGCTATTGAGATGGTCAAGAAAACACCAGCTTATAAAAACAAGCTACGTGGTTTGGAGCTTCAACGCACAGGAGGAGTTGCTAATAGGAAGAAGAGCAACAAGCAGATGGACAAGTATGAGCAGATCCCTTCGTTATTGACTATGCAACCTGATTTGAATCTTTTGGCTTTAGCTTGACGAAATATACTTGCTTTTCATATAGGCTGTCATTCAAATTTGTTTATTGCTAAATCTGGGTTTATCAGCCGAATTCGCTTTTTGTGATCAGGAAGGTGGAGGAAGAACTTAGCAAGGAACTCAACTTGGACATAAAGGGGGCTGAAAAGCCTTCTGTTTGGGAACTAATTGGAATCCGCTTTATACTTCTTCCTTACACTCTGGGAAAGGTAGCAGTATTTGTTTTATGCATTACAATGAAACAAAAGACATTTTGGCTTTGTCTGTTGATATCCAAATTTCCTTGTGCTTATAGTTTGTTCTGCTAGAGGGTTTAAAATAAGATACTTTATGCCTATGGATATCATATATTCAGAGTTGCTGACATTCTTCTTCTATCTTCTGCAGCTGTTGCTATGGTATGGATGTTGGTTCTGGAGGTACAATGTCAAGCGTGCTCCATACTCATGGGAAGATGCCTCCTATTTGACACGAAGAGCTCTTAGGGTTTCTATTGACTCGTGGATATCTATTGGTAAGACTAAAACTGATCTTCATGTGTAGTGTTGGGTTGCTTTAAATTAGAAGAAATAGGAGAAAAAATAGTCCACTGTGTAGTTTAATTGTCTAAGCAAAAATATGGCTATTGTAAAATGAATTTGGCCCAAATGATTTGCCAAACTGGTGGATGTTATATAAAAATCTCTTATACTATGTTGGCATATTGTAAACCATCTCCTTAATAGGTGAATTGGATCTTGAAATAAAGTTCTTATTTTCCTTTTCATTTTGATATCTACTAGGCATATTCATTCTTTCTGCTTACCTTTTCTTTTCTTAAATTGCGGCCTGTAATCTTTAGGGTTTTTAGTTATTGACTGAAATGGTAGGTTTCCACATTGCCATCTACATTGGTAATCATGATCTTTAACTATCGCAGAATACTTCTTAAGGACCTTCTGGTCAGATCAGTCACTTGATTTAGGGTCAAGGCACAAGTGGTAACTTTTGAGTTCTAGAAGCATAACAGATATAAGTGCGGCGACAGAAATATACAAAAAGATAATCTAAAATGCACACAACCATAGATTTTAACTGGCACTGCATCGATTCACTTTGTACTTTTGAAATTTCAGTGATGCTTTTTTATTCTCCATATGCAGAATATCTGTCACTTTGGTGAGTTAAACTGAAAAAAAGTTCAAAACCAACTATAAAGCACACATGTGTTGCTCTGTCTTCTCCACTACCTAATCTCTTTATGATTCTTCGCACTCACCCTCAATTTATTCTTGAGTTAAATTCATGCAAGACAGTTGAGGTATTAGTTGTCAATTGACGTGGGAATTAATCTGAATGTACGAAAGGATGCCACAAAGTGGCAATTTTGAATAATATAAATGGCCAAGTTGAAACCAAAAAGTATTTCAGATGCCTGTGTAAATCTTGAGAAATATAAAAGTGATGAAGGCTGTATATGCCACTGCTGATGCTTTTAACGAATGTCTCCTCGACCTTTGCTACTTGGCATACTTCCGATATAGTGTTTCAACGAAAGTTTCTTTTCATTTCCTCACTGCTTATGTTTCTTCCAATGTTCATGCTTCTTTTATCAGACGAATCAACCAAGGAAGATCTTATTCAAAGACGACTTTGGGAGAAGTCCAACTTCGAAAACTATGTGGCAGAGATGCGCAAGGAATCGAAACGCCGGAGATAAAAGTTTTTTCTTACTCAAGATCATGTGTAGGATGAGGCCAGTTTTGATGGAAAATGTTTTGACACATGAAGCCAAAAGTCTAAGGTTTCATTCTTGAAGACAACAAAATTCTTTTGACACCGAAAGCTTATTAGATTGGTAGTATCCTCATAGAACTTGGATCGTCACAGTTAGTGTCACAACTGTACTAGTATTCAGAATAACTATACAAAATACATATTGGGAAGCAATCATACTGCATTTGGAGCAATTTCGTGGACAAACTTCTTCTGATGAACAACACTCTCCATAGTGATTTTGCTGACATAATGCTAGGTTAGAATATGTTGCGGACCATCTGTATGTTCTAAAAGCATAGATTGTGTTCCAGCAGACAATGAACTTCATACTTGGCTTGGCTATGTTGTATTTGTATGTACCATATTCTTAACTGGTGAATATGATAATGGCAGGTCTATCGTTACCAATTGGCAGTATTAGCTCCACTAAACCTTATGTTTTCTCTCTGCTTCGACGATTCATCGTACTGACCTTCAGGAACATGTGAACTCTCCCCCTCTGGTCTGTTTGGAACCCTAGTAGCATAATGGAATCAGTGTCCCAGGCTAACTTCCATGGTAACACGAGGAATTTAACTCCTCGCTGCCTCGTAACGCGGTGAAAATTGTGTTTGCTTAATTTTTTACTCTGTGTGGGCTGTTGCATCATCAAAGGGAGCCAAAAACTATATCAACTCCCTTGCATCTTTATCTTCTATTCTTGAGTCAGTTGTTTTCCCAGCAATGCAGCTTCTTTATGAGAATGTCCCATGCATCGTTGTCATAAGTGCTCATCATCTTTTGTAACTTACTGTCCAGGGACTTGCACTCCTTAAGAAAGTCTCTAGTGTCTTTAATCAGCACTAAAATATGCACAATCCTTAAGACAAGCTAGTTGCAACAACAAAATCGTCTTTGAGTTGTAGAGTTGTTTCATTTGAGCCTGAAAGCGATAAACCAGAGTGAACTTCACTAAGACAGGTGGTAATATGCTAAACCAAGATTGTCCTTTTGCACTCTTGGAGTTTGGAAAGACAATGCGAGGCAAAGCAACCTCGTTCTCGGTTGCTTTCGGCCAACACATCTTGTAGGGTCATAATAGAACCAAAAAATGAACGTACGTACAGGACTCTTGGACCCAAACTACAAGATTAGACGAGCGATTGCCATTACATCATATTAGCCAATCTGTAATACAAACAACAACAACTATCCACTAAAATCCCACGTAGTGGGGTCTGGGGAGGATAATGTGTACGCAGACCTTACCCCTGTCCCGATAGGATAGAGATGTTGTTTTCGATAGACACTCGGCTCAGAAAAACGGAAATAAAGAAAAACAAGGAAAACAAGAAAAGAAAAGAGAATTCATTAGTAACTCTAGTAAAAACCATTATAATAACAAAAGCATAAAACCCAAAAGATGAATGACATGCAATAACAGTAATCAAAGTCTTAAGGCATCTAAGATGAACATCAAGAATAGTGTGGGTTCAACATAAATTGTAAACCATCTAAGATCAACCATAATCCAACCCCGTCTTACAAAAGCTCTACTATCCCTATCCTGCAACTCTAATGTTTGTCCTCCAGGCCTTCCTATCTAGGGTCATGTTTTCAGAAATCTGCAGACGTATCATGTCATGTCTGATCATCTCTCTCAAATACTTCTTAGGTCTCCCTCTACATTTTCCCGTACCCATCACAGTCAACCGCTCACACCTCCTCACCGGTGCATCGATGCTTCTCCTCTGCATGTGCCTGAACCATCTGAGCCTCGCTTCCCGCATCTTGTCATCCACAGGGGTGACACCCACCTTCCTCCGAATATCTTTATTCCTGATCTTGTCTATTCTAATGTGCCCGCAAATTCACCTCAGCATCTGCATCTCTCATACTTTCATCCTTTGGATATGAAAGTTCTTAACCGGCCAACACTCTATCCCATACAACATAGCTGATCTAACATGAACTTAAGACCTATAACATAATTTGTCTCCGATAACCTATAGATCATAGTGGAACCACAATTCAATATTGCACCACGTTGGCCTGCAGAAGCATTTTAGGAGTCAACGTGAATACAAGTGTGCGCTGCAAATGCTACCAGATCAGTGAGTGAAGCATGTAGCCAGGGGATGATTGTCAGTTTGGCCACCTTGGAAATTCTTGTGAGGGAGGGGTTCCTTCATCAACTACCATTCAACAGTCAGCGCATTACCTTTTCTCTTCTGAAATCCTTGCTATTTATATTTGGGAAACTTACGCAAATGTCCCAAATAAATCTCAACTTACCAATCTCTAGCCATTAGTCATAGACTTACCAAAATTAGCCAACAAAAATCGAAAAACAAAAAGAATCACATGCAAAAATCACCTTCCATATTTTTAAGCGGAATTAGAAACATTACATATAAGACGGAATGGAAATTTCATGAACGAGGTAACAAATAAGGTGATTAAATACAAAAATCTATACAATATTTCAAAAATTTAAACAAAAAGAAATTTTTTTAAAGGGTATAGTTGAAATTCATTGAAGCTATATAGATAAGCCAATATACAAAATTTTAGGAAGATTGAAGGTGATTTGGACTGATTTTGTATCAAAATTCGTAATCAGATCGAGTTCAAAAAAGTCTTCTGCAACACATGTATCACGCATGTATCTAACACACAGGTATCCATGGATGTACATGTGAAACACGAGTGATACAAATATGATACATGTGTGATACACAAATAATACATAGTATGATACACATCTTATTTTTCTTGTTCAGCTTTTTTACTTCGAATTTTCAATTCAAATCATTTCAAAACTTCACCAAATAATCCCAAAACTGAGATTCAAGCATCTTAAGTTGTGCCCTTTCTGTTCTAATAACACTCACTCAAAACAAAGCAAAAATTTGATATTTTTTGCTACAAATAGCCAATTGGCTAAATTAGCTAATGTTAGTAATAGTTTATCAATTGACCAATTTTTGTAGTGAGCTACTTATAAATGGACATACCTGATAATTTCCCTAAATATTTCCAAGGGTACATACGCAGGCCAGAATATTGTTGACAATGGAAACTAAGACGACGTACGCAAAGTATAAAAAAAATTAAACCATAATATAACCTTAAGCATAGGCTTATATATACTTAGCTCCCCTAATCAACAATATTCTAGCCTGCATTCAACTCAAATTGCCAGATTCAGATCACCCCTCTTCCATTAATTACATTCCTGCTAATTGGTTATTTTGTTTTCCAATTGCTAATAATAGAGGCTAATCTAAGAAGTTTTTTAGTTCCTTTGCTATTTATCAACTGCAAACAAGATTTAAACTATCCGGGTTCCTCATAAACCACAACTTTTCACGAAATTAGTTACAGAACTAAGAGCACTGCCCTTAAACCTTTTAGGATACGCGTCGATGACAATCCAACCCCTTGTCTATACAAGAGGCAGCGGGCGAAAGGTAGGAGAGACCAAAGCACAAAAGAATGATTGTGAAGACAGTCTAATTTTCTTTTTCATATTTTTTTTTGATTGGTAATGAAGATTGACTGAATTAATGTTTCCAAAGATCAATTTCTAGCTCCTCAATCACTGCAGCTCTTTAAGTATTATACATGACTAATTGCTTCTCATCACATTTGATAGCATTCACAAAGAAAGAACAGTTCTCTAGGATAAGAGTGCTGAGGTAACAGCCAAGTTAGATTGTTCATGTTCACATCATACATTGCTCTGTTTGTATAACTTGGTGTCAAGAACTTGCTTTCCACACATTGCACATACTCCTGCACAGGAAGAACACTTTAGAGAGAACACAAGGAAAAGTTACAATGATATAAATCATTTGCAATTCCAAACTACTCTTCATTACCTTTACTATAAGCACAGGTATGACAGTACTTGCCATCTTGATGCACTTGTTGCTTGCAAATCATGCACTTTGTATTTCCATAAGGTGTCCACCTGCAATACAACCAGTTCTCTCTTAAGACAATGTCAAGAGCATGGCAAATGCCCAAGACTAACCACAATCAAAGTGCAGTAGATATCCCAACAAGTCATACAAAGCATTTATTCAATGCAACAAATTACCATAGGATGCTCATAACTAAAGAAAGAAATTTGTTGCATTCATTCAGTAACACAAACACAAGCACTTTAGAGCACTAAGTGCGGAAATGGCTCAACATAACCCATTGCAATTTGAATAGAAAAAAATGACCCTACAAAGATCTCTTGTATTTTAGTTTAGATCTCTTACATGTAAAAATAGAAGGAGATTTGACATAAAACTAAAAGATTGCAACTGATAACAAAACCAATTGACCCCCTCTAGTTCAGCTATCTGCTTATTACTTTTAGTATTGCAATACAATGATTTCTAGTTTGTCATTTGAGGTTTCTAAGACTTCTTCATTTTAAGGTTCTAAAAGAAGCCTTCTTGATCCAATATTACTCCATCTGTAATTCCATGTTTCATACAAAGAAACTCCCAGAGAATCACATTGTCCTATGTGTTTTATAATAAAAAATTATTAGTTAAATAAATGTGCAGCTGTTCGATTTCGAGTACATGACCCTTGGATTGAAGATGAACATTGCCGAATACTTAAGTCAGGAAAATAGCAAAGTTCTAAATAATACAGAACAACATCTGAATGAGCTAGTCTTATCCACAATCTTATTATGGAATAACTTTGGGTTTTGGGGGGGGGGGGGGATCACGAGTAACGAAATCTGAAGCAGTGACCAACAAAACCTACAGAAAGAACACTAAAATGTTTACCCAAGATGGTTTTCCTATTATCAACCTAAGCCATTGGTCTACGCACAAAAATTGAAATATAATAACTAATCATTTCTCATGGTCTTTATACATTCTTTTATTATAATTACCAACAACAATTAACATAGCCTTCTGGAAACCACAGCGCTTCAGCATCCCAAGATTTTAGAAGAGAAGCAAAGGTAGTTAATCATCACACTGCACATACAATATCCGGAAAAAAACCAAATTTACTGAGGACATACAAGTAATAAAAAGACAGAAGGCACCTTTTTTGCTACTTAAAATTAAGGTGAATCACACGTATTTATAGTTAAACTATTTCGAAAAATAACAGTCAAATGTTAAACATTTGAATTTGTCTTTCTTTTTTGTCGTTCGGGGCCAAACGAAATTCCGGTGGAATTCTGGAAGAGCGCGGGGTGGGCAGGTTTGGAGTGTCTTATTGGGTTGTTTAATGTTATTTTTAAGACAAAGAAAATGCCCGAAGAATGGAGGTGGAGTATGGTGGTTCCGCTTTACAAGAACAAGGGTGATATCCAAAACTGCAATAATTATCGGGTATCAAGATGTTGAGTCACACTATGAAAGTTTGGGAGAGCGTGGTGGAGGCCAGGGTGAGGAGGTGCGTGTCTATTTCCGAGAATCGGTATGGATTCATGCGGGTGCGTTCGACTACAGAAGCGATTCATGTGGTAAGGAGATTGGTGGAGCAGTACAGGGAGAGAAATAAGGATTTGCATATGGTGTTTATTGACCGTGAGAAAGCATACGACAAAGTTCCGAAAGAAGTCTTGTGGAGGTGTTTGGAGGTTAGCGGTGTTCCGGTAGAATACATTAGTGTGATTAAGGATATGTATAATGATGCTAAGACTCGGGTGAGGACCAGGGATGGTGACTCGGAGCATTTCCCTGTAGTGATGGGGTTGCACCAGAGATCAAACTCTTAGCCATATTTATTTGCCTTGGCGATGGATGTATTGTCGCGTCACATCCAAGGGGAGGTGCCTTGGTACATGCTATTTGGCGATGATATAGTATTGATTAACAAGACACGTAGTAGAGTTAACGCGATGTTGAAGGTTTGGAGACAGACCTTGGAGTATAAAGGTTTCAAACTGAGTAGAACTAAAACAGAATACTTGGAGTGCAAGTTCAGTGACGAGACCCATGATGCAGACGTAGAGGTTAAGCTTGATGCTTAAGTTATCCCCAAAAGAGAGAGTTTTAAGTATCTCACGTCTATTATCCAGGGTAACGGGCAGACTAACGCAGATGTCGTGCATCGCATTGGAGCAGGATGGATGAAGTGGAAGTTCGCTTCCGGTGTTTTGTGTGATAGGAAAGTGCCGCTAAGACTTAAGGGTAAGTTTTATCGAGTGGTGGTTCGACCGGCTATGTTGTATGGGGCTGTGTGTTAGCCAGTCAAGAACTCCCACGTGTAGAAGATGAGAGCATTAGAATGAGGATGTTGAGATGGATGTGTGGTTGTACCAGGAGAGATAGGATTAGGAATGAAGCTATTCGTGACAGAGTGGGAGTAGCCTCCGTGGAGGACAAGATGTGGGAGAAGAAGGTTGAGATGGTTCGGGCATGTAGAGAAGAGATGTATGAATGCCCCAGTGAGGAGATGTAAGAGATTGATTATGGTGCGTTTGAGGAGAGGTCGAGGTAGGCCGAAGAAGTATTGGGGAAATGTGATTAGGCAAGACATGGTACATCTTCAGTTTACCGAGGACATGACCCTGGATAGGAGAGTGTGGAGGTCGAGGATCAGAGTAGAAGCATTAGCAGGTAGGAGCGTTGTAAATAGCGCTCGCCTCAGCGCTAATAGCGTGAGACGAGGCGAGCATCTGTCGCTAGAGATGGGTTGTAGCGTTGCGATTCAATATAGCGTTCGCCTCTCTCTGTGTAGCGTGAAGCGAATGTTGCATCGCTATTTTTTTTTAAAAAAGAGAAAGGGCAAGACTTAAGTCGGGGACTCGCGATTAGGGCTTTTTGACAAAAGTCTTCGAGTTTTCTCACCTGCAAACAAAACAACATAGACTTTTAAGGCTCAGTGCCTTAGTCTTCTTCTTCAAGCTTCATGGGTATGCTACTTCTCCTTTCTCTCTCTTTCTCCTTTCTCTCCTTTCTCCTTTCCATTTTTTTTCCTCTATTTTTTCGAAAAGAAACAGACCCTTCCTTTCTATTTTTTTTCCTCTGTTTTTCGAAAAGAAACAAAGCCAATAGGGTGTGTTTTTTTGCAGTATTTTTCGAGCAAAAACTAAGTTATTTCTTTTTTTTTTTTTTTGCTCTGTTCATCTTCTTCTTTATTTGTTGTTTTTCCGGACTCCGGAGGCTATTTCTTCAGTTTTGTTCTTCGTATTTTGTTTTTTCTTGCTCTGCTTTTTTTTCCTTCTTTCTTGCTGTTTTTTCCGAGGAAGTAGCTTTTTTTTTATGGGATTTTGTTCGCCTCAGGTATTATACTCCCTGTTACTATTATTTGGTACCACTTATCCTCTATCTCTCCCTTTTCTTTTATCTTCCATCTTTCTTCCTCCCTTGCTTTCCTCTTCTTCTTGCTCTTCCTGAGACGAGGGTCTATTGGAAACAGCCTCTCTATCTGCATTAGGTAGGGGGGTAAGGTTTGCGTACAAACTATCCTCCCCATATCCCACTTGTTGGGATCAGACTGGGTTTATTGTTGTTGTTGTTTGTTCTTTTGGTCGTTCGAGTTGGATTTTGATTCATGATCCAGAAATTCCTTTTTGCTTTATTTTCAATATGCCACTATCCCATTCATCTCTCACAAAATTAATGTCGGTCTCAGCTAAGGGACTAACTTCACCAATCTTGTAAGGAAGGGGCCTTGAAATGGAACTAGCTAATGGACTACAACCACAACTCAGACCCGACATGCAAGAAATTTGGAAGTGATGTGAGTACTAACCACTATCATCGAACCCTACAGTCCAGCATCACAAACTTTTCAAACACAACGGTTATAAAGAAATAAGGATTTACAAGATAAACTTTTCAACGGAATGATTGCTTCTGTGTTAATAGCCCAATTCAATTAGTCTCCCTCTCCCTTTTTCCCTATTTTCACATGGTATCCAACCTTCTATGATCTTTGGCAAAGACCCAATAACATACCGTAGGCAGTAGGCACTGGCCATTCATTCATTTACTAGTCTTGTCTGTTTGCGGTGACCGTTCTGCCAGCACCACATCTCTTTACATCTCTATCCTACACGGTATTAATAGTGATTTCCTTAGATCCTCTAGACTTTTACTACAGTAGGCAGACCTTGTAATGTTTAGCTCAAATCATCAGTTCCAACATTGAAGGTGCCAATAACATGAGTAAACAGCAGGAAGACTTGTTGTTGTTCAGTTCAGATACCTCTTAAATAAGACAACTGGACCATCATACTACATGAAACTGGAGTATAGTTCAGTCTAAATGGCCTAAAACACAAGACTGCAACCTTAAGAGTTAGAAGTGAATTCACCTCAGAAAATTTAAACATTAAAAAGCTCAACATTCCGTTGTATATCTAAATTATTGTAGGAAAAGAAAAGAAAAGGCAAAATACATACACAGCCCATTAAACTTGGCCCAATATTTCATTTTGGCACTCTAACTAACTTTTGTTCCATTTTGGCCCTCCAACTCCATTTTTTTGTTCCACTTTAACACAATAGCTAACTAGATTTAGTGTGTGATTTGTCTCCCCCATTTTTTTTTGTTCCACTTTAACACAAAAGCTGACTAGATTTAGTGTGTGATTTGCCTCACACTATAGGCGCGTGAGGGACCATTTTTCAGCCAAATTTCCATGGCCAAATACATACACAACCCATTAAACTTGGCCCAATTTTTCTTTTTGGCACTTTTAATTCAGCCTTATTCCATTTTGGCACTCCAACCCCATTTCTTTTGCTCCACTTTGACACAAAAGCTGACTAGATTTCATTTGTGATTTGTCTCACCCTTTTAGGCGCATGAGAGCCATTTTTTAAGCCAAATTTCATACTCCCAACATGGAGGCGGATCCAGAATTTAAATCATATGGATTCAATTTTAATGTTTTTAACATGGCGTAATGGCTTTCTAGCCAATTAAACTTGTACCGGTTTGTAAAGCCGATACATGAACTTATATTTTTTTCCATTAGAACACTTCAACTTGATGGAATAAATACTAATAAACACTTTCTATTGAACGTGTTCACCAATTGCGCTAACATGAATGTCATGTTACATATTTGGTCTTTATATAACATGTGGATTTTTTGGTCCTATATTATTTTTTCTAAATTGACGTTACATTATAAATTAGTAACATTATCATCTCCAAACATATTTAAAAAAATCAAAAAGTTTACCTCCAAGAAGCCATTAGCATCAGTAGCCAAAGGTTGCAAAGCTATTTGTGCTTCACTCAACTGAAGGCCGGCCTTGCTTGCATATGAAATTAATAATATTTTCACATAGATCTGGATAAATTGCATTCTTGAGAGAGTGATTACCAAATAATAAGAGTCTGAGGAAGAACAAGAATCAGTAAAGTTAGGAGTATGGGCGTAAATTCCTTCGCTGCCGCTGTGAAATGCATTGCCTTTGCTCATAAATTTCTCACCATTGTAGCCATGCATTGAAGCTTCTGTGAAATGGAGCAAGCCTAACCATAGTAGGATTACTCCTAAAGCTCTAGCTAACTTCAACCACCGCATTTAATCTTATCAGAAAATAAAAAAAAGTACGGGATAGGGATAGGAGTTTGCTTGGGAAGATGAGAGAGGTGGAAGGAGAGGGAAAACGAGTAGGGAAGAGAGAAAATTCTTTTTTTCTTTTTCTTTTTTCTTTCTTATTTATTTTTATTCTATTTCTCATATTCTTTTAATAGAAATAAATCTATTCACGCACTTTGGCAGCGTGATTTGCACACTATTTAGCCATGTCAGCTGTGCCACTTTCACATAGGCTTGGTCAGTGGTCAAATGTATTTATTAATATTCACTCTGTCAAGTTGAAGTGTTCAAATGAGAAAAATATAAGTTCATGTATCGGCTTTACAAACTGATACAAGTTTAAGTGGCTAGAGGGGGCACAAAAAACGAAAAAAATGATAATTTGAAATTACAAAAAAATTGCGCGGGGGGGGGGGGGGGGTAGCAGCTGGGTATTTGTCCACGCTGTATTTTTACCTGGGATAAAAGTTTTTGTGACAAAATGGAACAAAAGAACCCATTATATTTTTAAATATTATGGGTTCATATCTATTTAATTAATATTTTTAATGAATTTTTACATACAAGTTTTTACTCCGCGTCGAAAGCTATGGGTTCAATTGAACCCGCTGGAAATATATATATATATATATATATATATATATATAATAAAATGGAGTTGGAGGGCCAAAATGGAACAAGAGTTAGTTAGAGTGCCAAAATGAAATATTGGGCCAAGTTGAATGGGTTGTGTACGTATTTGGCCAAAAGAAAAAGACTTGAACTCCTCTTTTAGGATACACACTATTCGATCCTGCCCTCTCTCTTTTCCTTATATGTTCTATTAAAAGAAGTACCCAAAACATTATCATTCATAGTTAAACTAACAAAGCAAGAAAAAGATCTCAACCTAATTAATTATATTTCACCGTCTTAAGTTAGCTTCATATTTTGTCTCGTAACCTTTCTCCATAAAGTTACCTTCATAATATGCTCCAACAACATTGATTCAACAGTCGCACACTTCGTCCAATTACTTGTAAATGATACAAACAATAACCTATCTAAAGATTAACATACTCAAGCCAGTACGCGGTATCCATATAAAACTATGCCGGATCTTTCCCGAAACACAATTTATATAATCAGATCTAAACGAACCCGAAACAAACTGTTGAGGTACATGTCAAGTGTCGGCCTGGGATCATGTATTCTTAGGACTATTATAAATGTACAATGCAATTTCGATTGACCACAGCTAATCAGTTTCTCTGACCGGCATTACAAAAAACCTCACTCTCTTGTTACAGAATCGTCCATTACCCTGGGTCACCCCACAATCAGTCAAGGAAGCCTATGATAGCGGGTTTTGTCGAAAGTTGATAAGGCCGTCAGAAGGATATGGAAAATGATCCCAGCAACTATTTTTTGGTGTATCTGGACAGAGAGAAATCGCAGATGCTTTGATGATGCCTAAAACCCAACATGTTTCCTGAAGGCTAGATGTTTAGTTAGTCTATTTTGTTGGAACTTCATGACCACCATAACTATTTTTTGGACTTTGTTAGCTCTTGGTCCTAGCATAACTTTTTTTGTATTAATAGAGGTAACAGTCATCTCTCTTTGTAACCTTTTTGTTTCCTTATGCATCTTCTTGATGCCTTTTTAATGATAACACCTTACTTCATCAAAGAAAAACAAATCTGACTCGTTCATTAAAATTCCTACTAGAGAAGATGAGAATTCAGTTATGATTGATAAAATTTTGGTATGTATCAAGTAGTAAAACGAGTTTCAACAAACCGGTATCACTCTTATATCAGAAATTCCTAGACGAAAGCAAGCACATTATCTCAGTTAGTTTCCTTTTCTCTTACAATTGGTTGAAGGTGAATAAAAAATAATACTCAAGGATCTCACTATCAGGACGATGAGTATAAGTAATGAGTTTAAGTTCATGGTGTAAAAAATATTTAGGCAACCGGGTCACTTATAAGGTAATTACAGGCACATCTTTACGATAATCATTTATTGGTTATCTGGTAAAAATAGGAGCTAACCTAGTAAATCGATAAAGTGATTAGCCAAAAAAGAAAAATTAAAAAAGAAAAAGTAACCTTTTTTTCTTGGAGAGGAGTTTGTTCTCGTTAATCTTACGGCCGCCGCCTTCAGTAGTGTTACTGGCACCTTCTTTCCATTTATCAGGCACAATTACCTTAGACAACTTCTTCTCACCTGCAGAATATAAATTTACCAAACCCTAGGTCTAAGTCAATTTACCAGAAATTGCTTGGGTAACAGCATGCATTTAACATAAGAGAAGCTAATGAAAGAATTTGGGGGGGGGGGGAAGAAGAATTTACGCTACTTACACTTTTCGCAAACCATAATTATACCTCGCGAGTTTGATCGATTGAAAATATGCACGTAGAAAGAGAATTTCTAATTACTGCCAAATTGGTATTTGGGGAAGAAAAGGAATAATTGATAAGAGATGGGTATTTATATATGGAGACGGTGCGGTTGAGCTCACAGGGAAATATATGGAGTCGCGCGTAACAGCCGCCCAATTAATTATACTTAAGCGATGAAAGTACTATTTACTCCTTCGGTTTTGTTTTGTTTTGTTTTGTTTTTTCTTGTAATAATATTGTCACTAGCATATTTTTTTTTCATAAAATTCTAATAACGTTTTTTTTTTTTTTTTCCCCTCCCAAATTAGGAGGATCTATAGTGTTTCCATACTTTCCCTTCCCGGTGACAATATAAATCTGTGCTTTATCATATTTTTATGTAAAAAATATTTTTAAAAATTAATGAATGGATATTTGATAAGCGGAAGTTTGATGATTTAACAATCATACTCTATTGGGCCTGGGTGTCCCAATAACCTGACCCCGATCATGTCCCTGTTTAAAGCTAGTGTAGCTATCGTTTTAATTTAGTGTTAGAAATGTACTGGTATTGCTAATTTTTGTTGAGTGCAATAATCTTCTTGTTTGACTTTTGATTATCGTGTGAACTAAGTTGGGTTGATACCGCTATTTTATTCTAAAAAGGGAAAAAGGCCAAAATTATATCCCTACTATTAAAAATTAGTCACGTTAGTACTACGTTTTACTTTACGGCTAAAATTGTTCATACCGTTAACAAAGTATGCAAAATTGTCTCTACCGTAACTAAAGTAGATAAATTTGTACCTAAATCTAACAGATTTAGGAAAAAGGCCAAAATAGTAAATATATAATATGTAAAAGAAGATTCCTAAGAATGTACATCTACTTTCATGCATTGAAAATGGGGTTCAAGAGCAGGTTGAGACCATTCATTGGCTTGGATGGAATCTTTCTGAAAGGGAAATGCAAGGGTCAACTGTTAGTAGTTGTTGGCCAAGACTCCATGAGACATTTTTATCCCTTAGTTTGGGCTGTTGTTGATAAAGAGACCAACATGATATGGAGTTGGTTCTTAAGGCTGCTACAACATTCATTGGACCTCAAAAGTGGAGAAGAGATTACCTTTATTTCAGATATGCAAAAGGTATGACTATACTATTTCATTTAGTAAACTTTTGCCACTATTCTTTACTGTTGCATCTCATTACTGTTTTGTTGCATCTCATTAGTTCATAACTGTAACATCTCATTACTGTTTTGTTGCATCTCATTAGTCCATAACTGTTGCATTTCATTACTGTTCTGTAGCATCTCATTAGTTTCATTACTGTTGCATTTAATTACAGTTTCATTATCGCATTTAGTTAGTTTGTTCCACTGTTGCATTACTAGAGATGTTTAATTTTTGATGCATTTCTTTACTATTTTTTCATTTTAAGGGTTTGATTGATTTAATCCACTTGGTTCTTCCTGAGGCACACCATAGATATTGAGTAAAGCATATAGAGGCAAATTGGTGCAAAAAATTGGGACATGGGGAATATAAGAAGTACTTATGGTGGGCTGCATGAAGCACATATATGGATGATTTTAAAGACCAATGGGGAATACCAGTCCACTTGGTTCTTCTCTGAGAAGAAGTACTGCTTTGCGACATTAATGAAGATGAGAGAAATAGAGTCGAGCAAAGGAGAAAGAAAAAGGCAAAGATGAGGAATTTAAGCTTGAACCCTAGGTTTATTCGACTGAAATTTTGCATACTTTATTAACGGTAGGGACAATTTTAGCCGTAAAATAGAACGGGGTACTAATGTGACTAATTTTCGATAGTAACGGTATAATTTTGGCCCTTTTCCCTTCTAAAAAATACTTTGGCAGTGAAATGCTTTCTTGGGAAATTCTCAACACTAAAAAACACATGGATTCTTATCTTAAGAGTTAGACAGTGTACCTCCGTAACTTTGAACATAACATGCAGTATCGAACCTTAGAAAAATCAAACCATGAACATTTCTATCTTTACTTTAGGCACAATTAATATTTATCACGGCTATAAGTACAGTTTTTGTGGCGTGGTCATGATACCTAATTTAAATTTCGGGTGCATTTGTTGTGATCCGACCATAACTTCAAACAATAATAAAATAAATATGTCGTAAATCGCGGGTATATTTCATGTAGCGCGACTTGCAACATGTACCAAAATGACAAGTGTACGACTAGCTAGTGACTTGTTCCAGAAATAGCTCCATAAATAATTAAAAGCGATTGAAAGTTAAAAATGCACAATAAGTTTAAAATATGTAATAAGTCATAATGAGGCTAATTATTGATAGTTGAGCGACTTGCTAAAATCACGGATTTCGGGAGTGCCTCACACATTTTCCCAAATTAACAGAATTTCTTACCCGGTCTTTTGTGTTCACGGACCAAAAATAGATTCAGTTTTCTCAATTTTGAGATTTAAAATAAATCGGTGACTTGAGACACCATAACATATTCCAAGTGGCGACTCTGAAAAATAAATAAATAATCCAATTTCGATTAATGTTATTTTAATTGAAAAAACTCTGTACCCCCCTCGAGAAAAGAAGGTGTGACAATATCCATTTTGGTATACATATATTCAATGTGTCATACACTATGCTATACAAATAATATAATTTTTTTTTCATATAGATATACAAAGAAGAAAAATAAAATTTTAATATACATGTTGATATACACAAAGAAGAATTTATTTTGGTAGTATATACATTATTCTTATGATATACATTTATTGGCTACCTGATGTCAATATCTATAACTATGGTCTTTTTCTCTAATTATATGGATAGGTTGCCGTAGTAAAAATAGCACGATATAGTCAGTTTTTGGACTGGTCAATCAAAAATAGCAAGTGTTTACCAAGTTAATGAAAAATTGTCACCGTTTTGTTGCAATAGATATCGGCCCAACATAATATACTGTAGTTCGGTGCACTTGTGTATGGACTCCAGCATATTATGCTGGACCTGTATACTTTGCTGGCTCTAGTATAATATACTAGAGACTGGAGCACTGGTGCTCAAAACTCTAGTATATTATACTAGACAAATATACTTGCTGGAACTCCAATATATTATATTGGACCAATATACTTGCTGGAACTCCAGGATATTACGCTGGAATCCTGGAACTCTAGTATAATATGTTGTAGTTCAAGTATACTTATGATGGAACTCCAACATAATATACTGGATTATTTTTTGGATTTTGAACAATATTTTCGTTCAAATTTATCTTTACATAAAAAATAACTAAATTTCAATTACATTTAAAATTGGACTATTTTTGAATTTCTTCCGTTGCCGCAACATGCCAAAATCCCTATGTGTATGGAGCTTTTAGCATAGATATCTGGAGGCCCATACTTGACACTTACGTCCTATTCTAGTCCCATACATGTCATGTTCCTCTTCAGGGGCGGAGCTACTTTCGCCGGAAAATAATACTATATAAATAGTTATTTTTCAAAAAAATTGAATATATACAATAGGTTGACAACCCTTAACACAAGACAAACTCTCAGTATAATGGTTGTCACACCTCCTTTTGGCGCGCCCACTACCCGGGGGTAGAAGCGTAAGGGAGTTTTTCCAATTTAAGTGACAATATTCAAAACGGGATTATTCTATTTATTTCAGAGTCGCCACTTGGAATAAATTAACGTGTCCCAAGTCACCAATTTATTTAAATCCCGAATCGAGGAAATTTCGACTTTCCAATGAAGTCTGCGAACCGGAAATTCTAAGTAAGGAATTCTGTTGACCCGAGGGAAGGTGTTAGGCACCCCCGGATCCCGTGGTTCTAGCACGGTCGCTTCAATTATTATAAATGGCTAAAAAAATTCCTGATTTTATACATGCTTATAAATTATACGCTCTGATTAAACTTTAAACCGCTCTATTAATTTGAAACCATACCAAAAGAAAGACTAATTACAACATAGACGAGGACTTTTGACAAATAAGTAAATAAAAAATGTGTCCGGATTACTTACTTCAAACTATGCCAATTAAAACAATCGCTAGACTAGGCAAAAACGTTTTTTTTAAGAGTATATCCCTTAAGGTTATTTCCAATTAAAACATATACAAAATGATATTTTATTTTTTGCAGTTTGTTGACTTAGGAGCAAAGATTGCCTAAAAATAAAGTGTAAACTAGTAAAGAATTAACCAACTATGCCGGATGTGAGTATTTCATCATGGTTCATTACTTGGCATAAGATTATCTATAATATGGTGCGTCCCAATTTATTTATTTATTCTTTTTTTTTTACTTGGCTAACACAATAGAATACCTAATGGTAATCTTAGAACCCCTTGTTGAAATTCTAGCGTCTATCCTATAAACAACTATGACTTAAAAGGAAAACGATTATGACTTAAATATCAAAGATACGAATCACTTAACAATCCTAAATACTTCATCATCAAATAAAGCTAAAGGCCTAACATATGAGTTCCTTCAAGTTCTAGTTTACAAAACTATCTACAAACTTAACTCAAATCAATTCCAATTATATAACAAGATACAGTAAAACCACACTAATAAATCATAGAACAAAAATTAAACAAAAGGAAAGAAAAGTAACTATTCCGCTTCAACATCTTTATATCAACTTCCTTTGTCAATTTTCAATCGTTCTCGGCCAATGTGGTTACAAGAATATACCTGAAATTCAAAGCAAAACGAGAGGATCAATGACTTATTTGGCAGTGAACGCAGCAGCAAAGCAGACAACAGCAGTAGATTCCAAGCAAAATCAGTACGGCACTAGACCAAACTTAAGCAAACAGTTCAAACTTCCCCCAGAATGCAATCCCAAAGGCAACCCAGAATCAATTGCAAACAAACAAGCAGCAGTCGCCAATACCCAATAGACCCTGATGAAACTTGAGCTTAAACCAGAAAAAGGGGCTGACAGTTATCGGAATCAAACTAACTCACTCGAATTTAATCAAAAGGACCCAAATGGAGCAATGAGACCTAATGTATTCTAGGATTTTTCGCAGATATTGAACTTAACAGGATTGGACTCTCAAAAATCTCTCACAAAGACTGTTTTTTTTTTTAGGTCTCTCAAGCTCATCCTTCTTAAAGCCTTTTTCTTTTTTTTTCTTTGCAGTCCTATTGCTAGTGTACCTCTGTTTTTCTCTTTACTTTTCGAGTGTTTTCGAAAATCCTAAGCTCTCTCTTTGTATCTGTCCTTCCAGTGAATATCCCTCCCTCTACTTATAATAGAAAGGCTCCCAGGGACACTTCAACAAATTAAAAATAGAACTCTGCCCATCCTCCTTCTGTCCAGCCCATAATATTCTCACTGTTAACCCACTACCCAATGTCTTCCCCCTTTTCTTTATTCAAAAGGTATGGCAGATTATTGTTTAATCATTTCTTATTAAGTTTTGGCTTAGATTAACCCATCACTATTAGACAGATTCAACAGTTAAGTGGTCCACTAGCATTCATCTGACAAGCCAACTCAAAACAACACATTTTCAAAAAACTTAGATTCCTAATCACCCTTGACACCTCTGTGAGAGGTGCAACTGTAACCAATTCTAAACTAATCAAACTTAATCAGCTATTGAGGCAGATGATGGAAGCCAGTGAGACAACAATGCCTTTAAATTGTCCTGGAAAACATAGGAACTCGGGGATTTGACGAATGGTGGTCACATGATCAAACTAATTCATTGGTATTACTGCCTAAGGCATGAAACTATTATTGTGCGATTCAGGTATTCACATATACTAAACTAACTGACGACATTGAATCAATCGACTACATGAGCCATAACAAACAACAATAAACAGACAGGCCACCAAATGACTTTGGCGGCTTCAGGCAAAACAGGAGATCAAAGTGAATTAACATGTTTCAACGATGTTAATCGAATTGCAATCATGGTTTAACGCAATACAATTGACGAACATAAAAAGGAATTGACCAAATAAAAGGCCATTTGGAGACGGGCAGAATAGATTTGAAAGACGAAAAAATAAGAAACTCCAGAGAGACAGATTGTACATGTAGCCAAATATTACTAAAAACATAACTAGAACAAAAAATAAAAGGAAATTTACCTCGGGAACCAAAATAAACCAGGTTCGAACTTGGTTTGGAACTATTGAGGCCAAACGGGCTTTAATCAAGATGTTCTCGATTGAGAACACCTAGACTAAAGTCCCTTGGACCTCAATTGATGACTAAATTAGCTCGAATTGGGCTTCTTGAAAATTAGGGTTCTTGGGGCTTCGGATTTGGGGCTTGAGTGGTTCGGGCTTGATTCGAACCAGGCTAAGGTTGGTAGGGGTATGAGGGAGGTCTAGGGATGCTATGGTGTGAGTTTGGAACGATTTGGCATAGGTTTGGTTTTAGCTCGAATCTTCAAATGAAGATTCGAGAAGACAGGGAATGATTCGAGGGAAACGGTTTGTGGATTTGGACTCGGGATGTTCGGAAGGTCATTTGGTGTTAAGATGGAGAAGTTTGGCCTACCGGAACTGCCGTGAGGCGATTTCCGGTAGGCGGAGTACGGCGGGGGACGGTGGGGCTCGGTCGTCTCTATGAGAGATGATGAAATGGGGGTTTGGCTTAAGGGGGGCTGGGTAGGCTTTTGGACTTATATACCAACATGGGAAATAAATCCTGGCCGTTTGATCTGATGAGATCAACGGCCTGGATCATTTCACTTATCCAAACGATACCGTTTGGTCATCATTGAAGCCGGGTTGTCTGTGGGTGGATTGGGTCGGGCTACGTAACGGGTTGGGGGATGGGATCTCCTCCGTTGGATCGAAGATGGTTCGACGGACACGATTGAACGCCCTGAAACGATGTCGTTTGGACGCTTATGGAACATACTGGGCCGTTTGATCCTGCAGGATCAACCGCCTCGATTTGTTCTAGCTCAACGGTGTCATTTAGGCATCTAAAAGCGTTGGTCCATTTGGACAGGGCATAGACAACCCTTTTGGGCTGCGATTTATTTGCAAAAACAGCCCTTTTCCTTCTTTCCTTCACTAAACCAACATTTAAATTAAAGCCACTTTAAACAAATTGAAAGAAATAAAATCACACGACTATTGATTCCTACACAAACCATTAACGCGAATTAAAATTTAACTAAAATCGCCTAAAGCAAAGAACAAGGATGCGCATTTTTGTAGTTTTTTTTTCTTTTTAACCGCTTTATGATTAATAAATTCCTATAAACTCAAAATTGATTCCTACACGCCTACGATACATATTTTTGTATTTTTTGATTGATGTAACAAGTAAAACACCCACGCAGACAAGTGCTAACGCCGAAGAAAAACAACACAAAATCCGCAAAAATCAAAACACAAGACTATTTTAGTTTTCTGGGAGTAATTGTCGTGAGGGCAAAAATCACGTGCTCACAATGGTCAAGGGGTGTCAAAAGTGATGGAAGGTTGCTAGTTCCATTCGCTATTGTTGTTTAACCAAAATATGAAATTTCGATTAAAACCAGGAAATAATAGAAAAATCGGGTTACTGATAATCAAGAGACCGAAAAATGTAATAAGCTTTCAATAATTAGAATGAACAATAAAGAAAAATTATATTTCAGTAGGCTTTCAACAATTGATCGTGTTTACAATTGGTATAACTTCCTCCTTTTATAGTTGACTCTAGGTAGAAGAATGAATCATATGTTTTAATGACATAATTATGAGTAATAAATGATATTAAATAGGTCGTTACACAATCATTCTTATTAAATTTCAATTTTTCAACGTATCAGATACTTAATGATTGAATTTGGACTTATTTCTGCCTCCAGATCCATGCTTTAAATGCTTTTTGATCCGTTGGTCTTGAATGTCATGAATTGATACAGAAATCGTATCTATTTGCTCGTTGTATCCTTTGTCTTTAAAATTACGTTCCAACTCACTCAAACAGATATGGGACTCGTAATTGAATTACGTCCCGTGTCTAATTTGTCTTCTTGCATCTTTTATTTATTCTCTTTCGGAATAATAACCTTTTGACCATTTCACGTATCTTGCCACGTCATAAAAAAAACTTTTTCCCAATACGATTGCAGCATTATTTTTATTTTTCTTAGCTTCTTATTTTGATTTTGACACCCCTTTGTATAAATCATGGCTCCGCCACTGTTACTCTTCCTCTAATAAATCTATCACAAAGAACTGTCTCCTGTTTGTATGTAGACAACATGAGATGGCGACAAATGAGTAAATTGTATGGTCCTCCCCTCCACATAATTATGATATACTATTATTCAGAAGAAACAAGTTAGGAAATAATAGCAACTCACTTTGGCGGGCTCCTCAAATCTACCCTTAGATTGATGTTTGATTTTCCAGAAGATACTTCCTCTTCATTTTTTTCCCCTCTCCATCTGCCTATGTAACAACAACAAAATTACTTTTAAAACAAACATCCAACAAGGAGGTGGCATGTTTTATTATCTCAACAGAGTGTACAAATACGGGCTCGATGAATTGATATATTATTTCAAGTTAGAATGACCATTTATAGTACTGAAATCACTATCTAGGTAGGTGAGATGTCCCTGTCATTAAATTTATACAGAAGTTTTGGTTATTTTAATGCCATGTGACATGTCTCTTGAAACTCATCACTTCATCTCACAAGCTACAGATGTGTAATACCGTACTCATCAATAGTCCTTAGGTTAGAATTGAACTAAGAGTTTAAACTATAAACTCTTGCACAAGGAGAAGCAAAAGTGATTGAATGCATTCGCGACCAAAATTCCAAGTATAACCTAAAAATATACAGCTTACAATGTTGGATCTTCTGACAAAATAATTTATCCTTCTTTATAAAACTTGCATGATCAAAAGTAGGAATCTCAACCGCATCTAATTTGTTATATAACACGGTAATGCTCTTATGCAACTGTATATACTCTTTCAAAAATTTATGCTATGCTATTTTGCATAGTTCCTTGTATATTAAAATATTTTAAAACATTTCTAAATATAGCAAAAAGACAAGAGGGGTTGCTCTGACTCGAATAGTAAGCAACCTCCACTTCCAACCGAGAGGTTATGAGTTCGAGTCTTCCCAAGTGCAAGCTGAGACCTTCTTGGAGGGAAGGATGATGAGGGTCTATTTGGAAACAGCCTCCACTACCCTCCTCAAACCCTACTAAGTGGGATTATACTGGATTGTTATTATTGTTGTTGTTGTTCTAAATATAACCAAAAATTCCTTCGCTTTCCAAGAGTAGTATGGATTGTTGTTGTTGTTCTAAATATAACAAAAAAATCCTTCGCTTTCCAAGAGTAGTACTGTCATTCTTTTTTTGAATAGATGAAGTACAATATATCAATATCGATTGATCAATCGATCTATTATGGCTCAAACCCAAATTAGTAGGAGAGAGTCCAATATATACACTCAAAATCAAGATTACAATACAATAATTTTCCTCTCTCAAAAGAATCTTATCTATCTTTAAAATATTAGTCCAATGGACTTAACCAACACTCTTGAGGCTTATAACGGTTTCTTACACTATCCTGGCAATAATCATAAACTACAAAGTTTCTCTGCACCCAAGCATAATCAATCTTCTGTTTACTTGATAGGTGCCAAGCATTATACTGATCCCACCAGTGCTGTGTAGTGGTGGAAACACAAGCAGGAAAAGGATCTTTCCATTGACAAGCATCTAAAGTAAAATCCTTATAACTTGCTACAAATGGTGCACTTGTCCAATTTATCTTGTCCAACCCTCCTCTAGTAGCCCAATTATCTGCATTCCATATGCTAGAAAACACGTACATTGGCCTCTCAGCTGGGAAAAAATTGTTTGTGTGATTCGCGTTCTTGTATACCCTTATCGGAACTTTATCAACAAAAAACCTGCATTTACAAGAATTTTTTATCAAATCATCAACGACAGTACTACACCTTAATCTAAAACTAGTTATACGCTCAATCATTTGAATCCTTTAGATCCATCAAGTTATATTCAAATCCATTTTCATTGTAATTTTAAATGATAGTTCTCTCATCAATCAATTTGTTCTAAAGTAAGCATTTTCCAAAACAATTGTTACCATAGAATTGTAATGTGATTAGTGAAACAAAGTTTACCGCGAGGGGTGTCATGAGAATTAAGATACTTTGCAGGTATATATCTTTTAATGGTGTAAGGCCTTTTAAGGAAAATAATATGGAAATAACTAAAAGTAGACAATATCATACACCATGTTAAAGAATGTTATTGATGGTTTTAGGCCAACAATTACCTAAAAGTGAGAAAAGGACTTACACAATTTGGTGAGAGTTCCAAAGAATGGAATAGGTATGGAAATCCTGAGTAGGGTCAAACCAGAGAAGATGCCTCATCTCACGTCCACCACTGCCATTATTGTACACATTGGTTTGAATAAGATAAGGTTGTCCTGTTCTGTTTCCCAAGAACTCAAAATCTATCTCATCTCTCAATGGCCCTGCCTCTACTTCCGAGCACATCTGCACCCAATGTAAATTAAAATCCCCATTTGTATATTGTATTGATTTGTCATTTCATGCACAAAATTTTCTCAACTTACATAAAAAGCTGTCACAACGCCAGCAGAGTCACCACCTACTAATTTCAACTTTGTGCTAAACCAACCAAATCTATATCTCTGTTTAGTAATAAACCCACAATCTATATACCAAAAACATGAATATTCAAATGTTAAGAAAAGAAAAAAGAATGTAAGAAATGAAATGCATTAGAATTCTTGTTTTTTTTTTTTTTTTTAAATTACCTGATACTTGGTCTAAGGTGAGATACCAGATCTGTCCATCTTGAGAAGTCTTGAAATGTGTACCAGGACAGCTTTTAGTGAAGGTGTTTTCAAATGCACCTTTGATGAGTTGAGCATGTGATGATGCAAAAAGGGTAGCCATTAGTGTTGCAAATAAGAAAACATCAGCCATTGAAGAAGCATTTCTCTCCATTGTTTTTTAAACGAAGCTCTTCTTAGAGGAGCATGAGAAATGAGAAAATATCAGCTGGATCCTTTAGGAAACACAGGTTTTATTAATTATACGCGGTTTTGTTACCTAAGGGCAGAAATGGAAATGAGAATCTTGCTCATTTTTAATTTTTTTTTATTACTCTTATCTTTTAACCTCGAGAGACGAAATAAGGCTGAGGTATATATAGGGAAAATATGGTTTTATTTCAAAATATCATTTTTGAGATATTTTCCTGTTTGTACTAGAAATATATTTCAAAAGTTGGGAATCATCATGTTTGGAAGATGGATTACTCTTCGAAAAATCAAATCCAAAATGGCTTTTAGAAAGCAAAAACAATGCAGTTGTAGATCTAGAAAGACTAATGAGTTCTACAATTGTTGTCCAAATACATTTTCCTAAAACGTAAAACAAACAGATAATTTTTTTCTTCTGAGAAAATAATCTCCCAAAAACTAATTAATCATACCAAAACCCACACCTCACTTCTTTTCGGAAAAAACATGCCGAATCTACAAGTGAAACTAACTTGAGCGAAAAAAGAAGACCAAAATATATTACATTCCTCCGGTCCAAAATAAGTGATTTGATATTTTTCTTATGGTCCAGAATAAATTATTTTTTCAGATTTCAAGACTGTATTAATTATTTTTTTCTACATTATCCTTGAAGTAAATGGTATTGAAATATGTGTTAGGAATGTTTACGTGAGATAGTAAAAATTAATATAATCAATTTTATTATTAATTAATATTAAAATGTAAATTTCTTAATATGTATGAAAATATTAAAAAAATAATTACTTATTTGAAGCGGATGGAGCACTATTTTTGTTGTAGGAGTACTAGTAAATAGTATAGTAAATATTTAAGAAAGATGACGAATGCTATACTCAATGTTTAAAATTTCAAAGTGAGTAATTTAGGGATTGATTCCAAATAGCACACATATCTAGAAAGACCAGCAAGTACGTATAAGCATGCAATTTAATGAAAGTGAGAGGGTATCCATGCTGCCAACGAACGAACTGCTTTTGCTGCCAGAAAATAAAATAATTATATTACCCCTTTCGAATGGCCGTATTAAATAACTTTTTCGATTTGACAACTGGACTCTGTTTCTCCTTGTTAACAAAAGAATAAACATCAATTAGGTGAATGGGGAAATATAACCTTAAATTAAGGGCCTAATAAAACATTGTTCTAGTAAAGTAATCATTTGACTTTACTGTTGTGGATCTCAATAATTCCATGTACTATAAGGCTTTACGTTTTTAAACTAAATCATAGTTAACTCAATTTTAGGAAGAGGGGCTGAGAGGTGCTGCTTTCTGCTTTTTATCTCATTAACTTCGTGTTTATGAGCAACAATTCTATTCCCTCCGTCCTGGTTTACAAGTACGCTATTTGTTTGACTTAAAATATTAGCGAACAATGTTTAAGCAAATCAATCAAATATATGAAGATAGATAAATTCTAGCCAATTATAATTAACACTGAATCAGAAATTAAAGCAACAAGACAGCCATTTTAGTGAAAACAATACTCAGGAAGCTTTATCGATTATGGAAATTGACCCTGCCTCTCCTTGGAGAGGTTCAAGGACTACATATTTGGCTTTCTTTCTTACATATCATTGTCCTCTTTCCTTGGAAAGATGTCGGGACCCTGTCGATCGCTGGACTTCTTAGGTCTTCTTCGAAAGGATGGAGCTCTCTTCCCTTTATTCCGAGGAGAAAGAATGTTCTTTATTTTGGTCAAGGGGGAGAGGAATCGAGAGAGAGAGAGAGAATGGAGAGTTGAAGATTTTGTCCTTTACTCATTGGAGAAGCCCCCCTCTCTAAATGATTCCCTTTACCTATTTATAGTCGGGGACCTTTCACCCTTCGGCCCCTTCCAGGGTCGACGATGTTGAGGGGTTAACGCTCTCCTCATGGGAGGGGGCCGACCTTAGAGTATACTCCGTTGTTAATGCGGATGGAACGAGGTTAGACCCACTTAGTCATTGTTATGGGGACTGCTCTTGGGGCGTGGTCGATACTACGATGGTCGAGTGGTCTGATTTCTACCAAATACAGTTAGTCCCTCCGTTCATTGAGGTTGTACACTGTCATCCTCATTGTACGGACCATTTGGCGATGTGATCGTATTGGGAGTCTGATCCATATTCCTTTAATACCATCAGGAGTTCTGAAACAACATAGAGGGCGTTGATCGGTGCCTCCACACCGTTGCGACGGTTCCGAAAGATGGGATGATGGATGATGAATGGAGCTGCTTCATATGAACAGTCATTATGGCATTTAGTAGTCATAATGGCGAACGTCCCCAGGAACCGAATCATTTTTTGTGACTGGTCGAATTCTAATGGTGTCTGTTGGCTTTCGTGCTTGGGAATTTAGTGCCCTATAAATTGATTGAACTTTTCATTCGGTCTTCCACACTTTCTTTCTTGCCTATTTTCGAGAAGGTCTTTGAAATATCCATTCCTTGGGCATTTTGAGTTCTCTATGTGCTTTTCCGCTCGCATCCTTCTCCTAATTCTTCTGTTTTCCCGATAAATCTTCTTTCCTCTTCTCCGAGTCAAGGATGGCAGGAATTTCTTCTCATGACAAGTTTCCGGCTATCACACTGACAACTGAGGATTATGCTCCGGTAGAGGGTGATGTGAACTTGGTGGAGAGTGAAGCAATCCCTACCGTGGATGAGATTCTGTTCTGTGCGATGAGGGTGGTTGAGGACTTTAGCGCTAACAGCGGCAGGTAATATTCCGATATAGAATCTATTATGGGGGAGCCAAAAATAAAGGAGCTGGGGGAGAAGTGGGCCATCCCCAGCTATGTCGAGATAGTGCCCGTCGGAAAGAGCGACCGGGTTCAAATAGACCGCCCTGGATACTGCTCATTCTATGCGTATACTTTCATTATCGATACAAATTACCGCTCCTGATGCTAGTGGTCGAGTTCTATCGCTACTACGAAGTGTGCCCTATCCAGATATCTCCGTACATGTATAATCTCTTTATGATGTTCATCAAGTCTGCGGAGCTAGCGGGCCGTGAGGTTACCTTGAGGCATGTTCTCAGCTTGTTCACCCCTTAGAGGATCTGAGGTACCATAATTCATGCACGCCTTCATGGGTCAAGAGGGTTGGTGGTCGGCATGGATGACCGTACTAACCATCGCTATGCCGAAAGTTTCTTCTTCGTGTGGACAGAGCATCTCGTGGCGGATCCTACCAACTTCCCAGTAGTGTGCAATTTTTCCCGTAAGTATCTATTTCTAGCTGCCGAGATTCATTTCGGTCTTTCTTTCCTTATGCCTTATGTTACCTGTAGAATTATTTATGATGTTTTGCATCCAAAAAGGTGCCGCCACCACCCTTGGAAGGGATCCAGGACTGGGTAGAGGCCGTTCTCCCCCACACCGTGGGGATACATATGTGGGCATCGTTCCACCTAAGGCATGGACACAGGCCCCTCACAGGTGAGACTACATTCTTACTCTCCGCCCCTTTTGTTCATTTATCCTTTCCTGACCTTTGCTCGTTTGTGATTAGGGAGGGCTCGCAGAACAAGGGCTTCGTAGTTGGCGTTCTGTCATCCTGACGCGACCACTCGGATCAGTGTTCCAACTGTAGTTCGTCTCTCGTCGAGGGCGGCATCTGTGGAGTCGGTGGCTTTTACCAACCCGGCGAGAGCCGTGCCTTGGGTTGAAGGCTCGTCTAGTTCTGTCTATCCACAAGCTGAGTCATCGTCGGCTGTGGAGGAGGACGGGCCACCAAAGAGGCGAAGAGTGGGGTTTGAGATGGCTCCTCCAGCGATGATTAACTTGGACTCTCCTCGCAGACCAGGAAGGGTACATTATCACGGGGTTTGCTGAAGTGGCGAAACCTAAGGTCGATGCTATTCCTATGAGTCGGAGCTCGGATAATCTCGTTGTTGCTGCGCCTCAAGCGAAAGTCCCTGCTACCAATTAAGTGGATGAGCAACCCTTGGGGACCTCCGTCGAGACCTTGATCGAGGCGTCATCATCTTTGGTAAGTCGTGCCGCACCATCGGTGACAAAGAGGGAGGGGAGCATGATGGTGGATGAGTATGAGTCCGAGTTTGACCTGGATTCTAACGATATTTGAATGTTTGAAGAGGGCATCACCCATCAGTAGTCAATGCGAAGGGGCCGGCTCGCACCGTTGATGTTCCCGTAGATATGAACCAGTTGGCCCAGAGGGGTGAGTTGGTGGAGCAATTCAACCTGATGTGTTCCAGAGCTGAGAAAGAGTCCCTGAGGGAGGTTACAAATGTCGCCGTGATAGAGGAAGTGGTCATAATGGGCTTGCAGGTATGTTATGCGACTTTTAATCCGTCAATCCTGTGGTATGAGGCGGTCACATTTCTAACTACTCTTCGTGTTTTGTAGTCGTACGTATTGGAAGTGGAGAATATCCATCAGGCAAACGTTCGGTCGAGAATATTTTTATAGATGTTGGAGAAGTACCATCATTACCATGATAGGTGTCGTGAGATGCACGAGCGATTGAGGAACGATTTTTGCAATCGGGAGCTGGGCGAGGAATTGGAGCAAAAAGACTGTGAGCTACTGCAAGTGATGCCCAATAGAAGTGAGCTCAATGAGCGGATTCGCCTCAAGGACAAGGAGCTCGACGTGGCGAGGGGTGTTGCTGCCGAGTATGAGTATCTGGAGGGAAAGGTGCGTGAGCTGAATCTAAAGATGGAATAAAGTCAGACCATGATTGTGGAAATTAAGGCTGAGTGAGGGCGAAGCTAGCTGCCTTATAGGGCCAAGTTGCCAACCTGGAGCATGTAGAGAGGGACGCATCAACGAGGGCGACAACTTTTTAAGCAGCGGTTCGTGTTCAGGAATCTCAACAAGAGTCGAAGGGTGAGGCTGCGACCCTTAGGGAAGTGAGGCTTGAGGAGCGTATTGGCGAGATCAACCAGGAGGCTCAAAGTTTGTCGGACCAGGTTGCCATTTGGGAAGAGGAGAACCAGCGCTTGAGGGCTTTGGTCGGACCAGCTCATACCGGCATTCCCCCTCAAAATCACAATCTTTGGGTCTATGTTGAAGCCCATATTGACAACTTTAAGAACTTGTTGGAGGAGGGTGTTGTTTCTGAGGAGGCAGTGGAGGTGGCGCGCCAGAAAGCTCGCGAAGCAAGAGCCAGCTGCGACTATGATGTAACGACGCCTGAGGTCGATGATGGTGCCCATGATGGCGGTGATGGAGGACCTAATGGATGTGAAGATGGTGATGGTGATGCTGGCGCCGAGTGAAAAGATGATCCTGTTGTGTTGGTTTCTCCCCCTCCCCCTCTTTTTTTTCTTACTTTGGTTACGTCGATGGGTGTGTACTTGTTTACTGTTCCATTTTTTTTTAATTTGACTCTTTGGCCGGCTTAGACCGGGTATAAGCGGCATTTGCCCATGTTGCTGCCCCTATTAATAAAGGATTCTTTCTTTTCATATCATTATCTACTTTGTTTGGGCGTGCTCTTTATCGATTTGTGATCCGGCCACGGGTGGAAGACGATTGTCTTTTCCTCGAACGAGGTCGGGACATAATATTTTACCAGCGAGGGCGCCTGAGTCCCCGTTTGAGCGAGGTTGAATTGTACTGTTTTGACGATGAATGCACTTGGCATGAGTCCCAGTTTGAGCGAGGCCGAATTGTGATGTTTTGATAGCAATGGCAATAAGCCTTATTCTTGGTTCGATTGAGGTCGGGCCTGTTAAATTTGATGTCGAAGGCACTTGGCCTGAGTCTCAGTTCGAGCGAGGATGAACCGTACTTTTATTTTTATGACGAAGGCACTTAGCCTGCGTTCCAGTTCGCCTGAGGTCGAGCCAGTTAAATTTGATGTCGAAGGCGCTTCATCTTTTTCCAGTTCGAGCGAGATCGAAATGTGCTATTTCGATGGAGAATGCGCTTAGCCTTGTTCCAGTTTGAGCGAGGTCGAACTGTGCTGTTTCGATGGCGAAGGAACTTGGCCTAAGTCCTAGTTCGAGTGAGGTCGAACTGTGCTGCTTTGATGGCTAAGGCTGTTGGCCCGAGTCCCTGTTCGAGTAAGGTCGAACTGCACTCCTTCGATGGTGAAGGCTCTTGACTTGAGTCCTAGTTCGAGCGAGGTCGAACTGCACTATTTCAATGGCGAAGGCACTTGGCCTGAGTCCTAGTTCGAGCGAGGTCAGACTCATTTTGATGGCAAAGGAATTTAGCCTTAGTCCCAGTTCGAGCGAGGTCGAACTGCACTATTTTGATGGCGAAGGCACTTGGCCTGAGTCTCAGTTCGAGCGGGGTCGCACTCATTTTGATGGCGAAGGCATTCATCCATAGCCCCAGTTCGAGCGAGGTCGAACTGCACTATTTCGACGACGAAGGAACTTGGTCTGAGTCTTAGTTCGAGCGTGGTCGAACTCATTTTGATGGCAAAGGCATTCAGCATTAGTCCTAGTTTGGGCGAGGTCGAACTGTGTTATTTTGATGGCGAAGGCGCTTGGCCTAAGTCATAGTTCGAGCGAGGTCGAACTGCACTATTTCGATGGCGAAGGCACTTGGCCTAAGTCTCAACTCGAGCGAGGTCGAACTCATTTTGTTGGCAAAGGCAATCAGCCTTAGTCCCAGTTCGGGCGAGGTCGAACTGTGCTATTTCGATGGCGAAGGCGCTTGACTTGAGTCCCAGTTCGAGCGAGGTCAAACTGCACTATTTTGGTGGCGAAGGCACTTGGCCTGAGTCCCAGTTCGAGCGAAGTTGAACTGCACTGGTTTGATGGCGAAGGAACATGGCTTGAGTCCCAGTTCGAGCGAGGTCGAACTTATTTTGATGGCGAAGGCATTCGGCCTTAGTCCCAGTTTGAGCGAGGTCAAACTGCACTATTTCGATGGTGAAGGCACTTGGCCTGAGTCTCAGTTCGATCAAGGTCGAACTCGTTTTGATGGCGAAGGCATTCAGCATTAGTCCCAGTTCGAGCGAGGTCTAACTGTGCTATTTCGATGGCGAAAGCGCTTAGCCTGAGTCCCAGTTCAAGCGAGGACAAACTGCACTGTTTCGATGGCGAAGGCACTTCTTGAGTCCCAGTTCGAGCGATATCGAACTATGCTGCTTTGATGTCAAATGAACTTGGCTTGAGTCCCAGTTCGAGCGAGGTCGAACTGTGCTGCTTTGATAGCGAAGGCACTTAGCCTTATTCCCAGTTCAAGCGAGGTCGAACTTACTTTTGATGGCGAAGGTGCTTGGCCTTATTCTTAGTTCGACTGAGGTCGAACTTATTAGATTTGATGTCAAAGGCATTTAACCTTGTTCGAGCGAGGTTGAACTTACTTCTGATGGCGAAGGCTTTGGGTAATTTTCGATCCCTGGCTTGAAATATCCCAATGCCGGTTTCCGGCCTGGCACCGTATTAGGGGTGAGGGAAATGCTTCACACTTCTGTCCTGAGGGAGAAGGAGGAGCTTCTTCTTCTTTTTTGGGCCTTTTCAAGTGACTGGGCAGGGGATCTTAGTTTCCTTTGATGCGTTCGGGTATTCTGTGCTCGATGCTCTTTCTTTGGCTTCGATCCAGGGAGAAATAATGTGATTTTGCTAGGAAATCCCCATAGATGGCGCCAAATTATTTGACTTAAAATGTTAGTGTATAATATTTAAGCAAATCAATCAAATATACGAATATAGGTAACTTCTAGTCAATCATAATTAATACTGAATCAAAAATTAAAGCAACAAGACATCCATTTTAGTGGAAACAATATTCAGGAAGCTTTATTGATTATGGAAATTGACCCCACCTCTTCTTGGAGAGGTTCAAGGACTACAGATTTAGCTTTCCTTCTTACAGATCATTGTCCTCTTTCCTTGGAAAGATTTCGGGACCATGTCGATCTTTGGGCTTTTTAGGTCTTCTTCGAAGAGATGGAGCTCTCCCTTTATTCCGAGGAGAAAGAATGTTCTTTGTTTTGGTCAAGGGGGAGAGGAATCAAGAGAGAGAGAATGGAGAGTTGTAGATTTTGTCCTTTACCCATTGGAGAATCCCCCCTCTCTAAATGATTCCCTTTCCTTATTTATAGTCGGGACCTTTCACCCCTCGGCCCCTTCCAGGGCCGACCATGACGAGGGGTCGACGCTCTCCTCATGGAGGGTGCCGACCTTAGTGTATACTCCGTCGTTAATGCGGATGGGACGTGGTTAGACCCACTTAGTCGTTATTATGGGACTGCTCTTGAGGCGGGGTCGATACCACGATGGTCGTGTTGTCTGATTTCTCACAATACACTATTGACTTGGCATACCCTTTATGAAATAATACATAAAATGATAATTTTTACTATATCAACTTTGCTTATGTCAAGAAGAGTCCGTCTCTTCAAAGAGATGAAGTCATGCGTCCGAGATAAATACTTTAGTCATATTGTTAGTAATCCGTATAGTAAATAGAAGCATTATTTTGTCAAAATTAATGCTACCTAATTTTAAGAATTCACCAAAAAGATATCATGTGCAAAAAATAAAAAGCACATACAGAATTTCTATATTAACATTTTCCTCAACGTTGATTGGATCTTGCATCTTAACCCTTTTAACCTCATGCATGTAACTTGTAAGCTCACTGTCGTGGTGTTTTGTCATTTTTGAAAATTGGAAGTATTTTCTCTGTCACGTAAATTTCTTATGACATTATTCAAGTTGCTTACTCACCCCAACGTGACAGGAGTGGTCGAATTTATTTTTAATGCCTTAAATTAACTATGTACAATTTTCTTTTCTCTTTCTTTAGAAGAGAAAGAGTTTCGACATGTGTGCTTCAGCTCTTTTCATCAAAGTTGGAGGGCAATTAGGCCATTTCACATGACATCTATACGTGCCTTTCTGTGTGCTCCCCAAATACTACGTGTAGCTTTTAAGCTACTCCCACATATAGCTTGACTTCTACGGAGCTCACTTAGATTTTCTACTGTTTTCTCATATCTCTTCGACTTGCAGGTAAATTTCTTTCTCTTTAAAATAAATTTTGTTGCTATCTATGTGTTGTTTCTCCTTTTTTGTTCCAATTTAATTCAACCCACATACAATTTTTTTTATATCAATGGTAAGATCACTAAGCAATGAAGGTTTACCTCCATTCATGAAAATAAACTGAATTAAAGACAAATATTGTCTATATTCAAGAAGATCCGGAAATCTTCGAGTTAGGGTGTTGATGAATGAAATTGGAGGAACCTTTTTTTTTGTGGAGAATTGAAATCAAGAGTTCAGGTTTGAATAATGTTTGTCTTCTCGATCTAAAGTGTAGCTGCAATTACTCTTTTTTCCTCTTTTTTTCTTGGTTCTTCCTTCTGTTTGGATCATTATTATTAGTTTTGAAATTTAATGGTTCATGATATCTTTCTCTCATTTTTCATCTTTTTTCCCCTTTGTATTCTTCAGCTAATTTTGAAGTTTAGTGATTAAAATTTTCCTTTTCGCTTGTCGGGTTATGTCGTGTCCAGATTGGAGATATTTGAGTTCGATATTAAAGTCACCGGATAATTTTTCTTCATTTTATATTTTTGGGTGGTAGAATTGTGATAGATATAAATCGACTATCTATGCCTCTTTAGGTGCTGGCCATGAGCCAAACAAATATGAATGACTTAGAAAGAGCACAAATCTTAGTGTGCGATTTCTATTTGACATCACCGTTTGATTTTCATTTAGGGAAAATAAAAGCTGCAACGTTGTATCGACCAACCGTTAGAATTGGTGATAAGACTTTTATAGTCATGTGTAGTAGAATTAACGTTTGAATTCGGATGATTTTCAAGTATTCATATATTCAGCTGGATTCTATTTTTTTACCGTTTGGGTTGTCTTGCCTTGGTATTCTTATCCATTTAGTAAAAGAAAATCACAATTTATCCTTTGATCAAGCTTTTTCACTTCGGTAATATCTACTAGATCTTTTTGTGTCATATGTTTTACTGCAGAATATCAGAAAATGGAAGTGTTAGCTTCCTTTTCTGTTTTTCCTTTTGATACGTAAACTGGAAGCTTTTTATAGTTTGAATACGATAGTCGTGATTGATAAAGGTTGCTTGTATATGTTCTGAATAACGAACTATTTCCTACATGTTTCCGTTGAAGGAGTTCTGGTGTATGTTCTGCATATGTAATTGCACAATTGTATCATTATATTTCTTGCTCAAGCGCACTGGAACATTAGAAATTCATTTTGAATCAAGAAATAAGTGTTCCTCGAAAAGACAGGGTAAGAGTAACATCCACAGTTGGTACTTATGAAGCCAGGTAAGTCAAGGTAACTAAATTCTAATGTAGAATTTAGAAGATAAACCTATTTCGCTCCACTTTGTCACATGCACGTTTAAGGTCAGAAGTTCAGGGAAATCTTTCTCTTGTATTTTTCTTTTTTATACTTGATTAATTTGGTGATGGATTTTTAAAAATAAATTATTCACGATTTAGATTTGGTTGTGGTGGCTTGTGCTGATGTTGGTTTCATTCCCTTTTATTGGCTGTAACAAGTGTTTTGTTTAGCAGCTACAATTTCAACATGCATCGTGAAGAGGATGAGCACATGGGTAAACATTTTGATACTGATGATATATTGAAAGAAGACAACCGGAGGTTAGTAAATGTTTACTGGCTTAATCTCTTTCTTTGACACCGTAATCACTTTTATATTGGATTTTGAGAAGGGTGCTTTTAGAAGCTTTAATTTGGCATTATATTTGTTATCCTTAGAGGATTTTTCATTGCACCATTCGTCCGTGTTAAAGCTTAGCCTATTTGCTTTGTTGTTCGAGTCATTTGGTGTGCAGTAATGTGCTGCCAATTGCTTTTTACTATTATTTTCATATGTTGATATATTTGTGCTTCGGCCAACGATCACATTTAATTTCATAAGGTAGCTAAGACCTCTTCATCAAAGTAATATGAAATAATAGTAGGAAGGTGATCAAGACATTAAAATCACCATATAGGACATTCTCAAAAAAAGAAATTCTCTAACATTCATTCCACTTGTTGTGCAGGATTTCAAATATTTATGTTGTCAAATTATAGTTCAATCAAAGCACTTTGTGTGGTAAAAACTTAGGAGGGCTGTCTTATCAACTACTCCATCTTATTAGTTCAAATCATGTTATAATATCTATCTCCGGTTATTGTAATTCAGAAGTATTAGCGACACTATGCCAATGGGAGGATTAATTATTTTTCCCACAAATTGTATTACAAAAATTCTTCATAAGCAATGAAATATTGTTGTTAAAAAGGAGTGCTCAATGGCACAAAAAAAATCAATTTAGTTCACAAAATGGAGGGATTAAATTTCTTTATATATGCAAGCAGGTAAATTTAGGTGAACTGACCAAAACATAAACTATAAATCTATAAAATTAGTATTTGTGGAGAAGATATAGTACAAGAAACATCAAATTGGTGGGGGCATTCGTCATCAAAATTGTCCCGTCCTTAGTTTCATGGTATTAGCTTTTATCTCTTTTTCCCCCTTCGATTAAGGATATCGGCATGTGTCTTATGGAGAAGTTAGTAAAATTTAAGTAACATAAAGGAGGAATTCAATAAAATCTTCATATCGAATATTTATTTTATATTAGTTGTGCATAGCCTCAGACATCATTGCTTTAGGTCTATAACTCCCACTAGAACATACTGTGTAATGGTATTTAGAAAAGTTTTCTCTTTTAAGGCAAGAAGCGTTGATGTGTCAATAATTATTAAAAATTGAGTGAAATTATTTAGCAATAGCAAGAGAAATAAGTATTTTCACTGCACACGAGAACATAGGCTCAGAAGTGAGATAATAAATCGGTACACTTAGCTATTCGGATGAGGGTGCAAATACTTTCATTCTGGATTGACATGGACAAAATGGGAAGCATGTGATTGCAACCTCCATTGTAACTTAATAAATTTAATGTGCCATCATATTTTGTCACTGTCAGTATAGTTCAGGATGTTGTAAATAATAAGGCTCTTGTGGTAATATTTCTAAGTGCCATTAAGGGATGTGCACCCATGCAGTTTTGTTTCTTGGGTAATTTGCTGCAAATTGGTACCGCAAGTAACAAAATCAAACATATAGAAGAACACTGTCATCTTACAGAGTAATTAACTATATTGAGATATGAGAGATTTCCCGCTGTCACACCTCCTTTTTGCGCGCCCCCTACCCCGAGAGGTAGATGCGCGAGGGAGTTTTTCCAATTTAAGTAACAATATTCGAAACGGGATTATTCCATTTATTTCAGAGTCGCCACTTGGAATAAATTATGGTGTCCCAAGTCACCGATTTATTTAAATCCCGAATCGAGGAAATTTTCGACTTTCCAAATGAAGCCTGCGAACCAGAAATTCTAAGTAAGGAATTCTGTTGACCCGAGGGAAGGTGTTAGGCACCCCCGGATCCCGTGGTTCTAGCACGGTCGCTTCAATTATTATAAATGGCTAAAGATACCTGATTTTATACATGTTTATAAATTGTATGCTCCAATTAACCTTAAAAACCGCTCTATTAATTTGAAACCATGCCAAAAGAAAAACCAATTATAACATAGACTCGGACTTTTGACAGATAGGTGAATGTATAAAAAAAAAAGGTATCCGGGTTATTTATTTGAAACTATGCCGATCAAAACCATTGTAAAATAAAAAAAAATCAATTTACTTAACAGTGTATCTCTTAAAATTATTTCCAATTAAAGAATCATACCAAATGATATATTATTTCCTAGCTTTTTTATTTATGGCCGGAGATTAAATGACAAGATATAAACTATCGAAAAATTGATCAAAATATGCGAAATAGAAATAATTCAAATTGATCCAATTATTAAAAGTAAAATTGTTTACTATCCTTAATCCGATGTTAATTAGCGAAAGCAAAACTATGCGATTAAAATCGATCTAACATTGGCATAAAAAAAACGGGTTAACTTATCTTGTCTACTTAAGTACAAATAGATTTCAAGGGAAAATCAAATGAAGAAATTCAAAAAATGATTCAAAATACCTTGCATTAATAATTAACACTAATCAAATTAACACCTTAAACATACTTAAGTTACTTGATTTTAACAAATTACCAATTTAACATATCAAGGAAAATCTCAATCCGTGTTGGCTAGTTTTACTTACATGGATCTGAATATATGCTAACAAAAATAGAAACTAGTTAAACACAACGAAAACTAAACGATATTCTAAAATAAATCAAGATTACAATACAAGCCTAACGGATTTTATTTCGAATTATTCATAATGAAAGTAAGAACTAAATAGACATACATAACTGTGTGCGCTCTTAAACTCTTAATGCTTAACAGTACAATCCTTAATACAACTAACACCCCCCAATTTAATGGATATCTACAAGATCATTCATATGATGGCTTCGCGGCAATATTCAAAACATGCTTTCATTTTTATTTCCAGTAAAAGCAATAGACAATCCAAGGATGTGTACTTGGAATTCAAAAGCAAAAGAGGAAATCAGTGGCAGAAACTCAGCAGTAACAGCTACGGAACAGCAACACCAGCAGTCAAATTCCCAATAAAAAACCGGCAGAAACAGTAGCAGAACAGTAGGGAAATTCCAGGGAAGGTTTTAAACTCCAAACAGGAAAGCCCAGGAATTTTCAAACCAGTAGAAAGACCAAGACACTAGTGAAACAGTATTCGAAAACCCAACAGGAAGCCCAGTAGCAATAAGAAAACTGTTTTCAGAAAACTGTTTTCAGAATCTATCTCAACCTATGTATCCCTCTGTATTTCTCAATGTGAGTGTATGTATTCTAAAAAATTGTGTTATTCAATCTGCCAGTGATTCGACTCAACAGACAAGTGATTAGGAAATTCCAGTTCTCTCGATGGAAGATAAACTTCAACAGAACACTACCTCCCTCACAACTAAAATGAATTTGAAGCAAATGAAGAGAGAAAGCTCTTGGTGTAATACTACAGAGATTCAAGTAAGTAATACTACAAAGCTTCTGCCAGTGTGTATTCTTGTGAGTGTCTAATGTGTTTTGCCAATATTCTCAATGTGTGTGAATGTGTTTCCAGAGAGTATTTTCTCTGTTTTTCAGTCTCTCTGAAAAAAAATGTGTTTCTAGAGAGTCTAGTCTTTCAATGTGTGTCCTTATGTCTGTTTTTACTTCTCTTTTTTATAGACAAAACAGATTTCTTTTAAAATTCCAGCAGTTCACTTTTCGAGCTTGTTCATTCATTCCCATGTGCACCCCTTAATCCTTTCATCATTAACATTATGTCTAGTTATGGGTTTTGACCATTAAACAACTAACTAAAGGCAAAATCACTGGAATATACTGCTGTCCAGCAGTTCCAGCAACTCACTCCATGTGCAACACATTTGAAACCTTGAGTATGGTTTTTTCAGATTTCTAAACTAAAGTTAAACATCTATATCCAATTCAACATTTCCTAATATGAAATCCAAAACTCAGACCTACAGGCAATCATATCAATTACAGCTACCAAAACAACTACTATGAATCAGACAGTGAAGCTATATATAGTTAACAACTACAATTGAACAACTATAACCAACAGTGATACTACAATCAGTTAACGGCTAATCAAGGTCCAATGTTCGAATCAAAACGAACCCATAGAATTAATCGACGACATTTAATCGATTACAACATGTATAATCGGCAACAAACAAATCTACAGAACAGTGATTCATCATTCTCGACCAAAGACAAAAAACGAAATACGAAGCTAACTATTCGACGATGCTAATTGACGCGAACACGTATTTGACAACATTTGATTAGCCGATTACGATATGTGTAATCGATAACCAAAGCCGACAATCAGTGACCACACAAATTTCGGACATCACTTTGTAATTTCAACATCAAACAAATTGACGATATTAACAACGAAGTGAATTTGACTCACAATTACCCGTTGACAGCGAAGAATAACAAATAACAGATCGACCAAATAAAAGGTCCCAAAGAGATGAGGAGAGAAAAAAAATGGCAGACGAATCACAACAAAATCAATCAATAATCAAAAACTAATAAAGCGACGAGTATAATTAAACAAAAACAGAGAAGAAACAAGAAATACCTTCGAAGCATAAAAGATGGAGATTCGGCCGCTTGGTTTTTTTGGCATTCGAGGTCGAAAGGACCTTAATTGAAATGTTTTCAAGTGAAAACAAATCAATTAAGGTCTATTATACCTCAATTTCGTGAAACCCGACGAAGGAAATCCCTAAATCGATTTTTTAGGGTTCTTAGCTCGGTTTTGGGGCTCAATGGTTTCCGGTTAGATTTGAACCGAACCAAGTTTGGTATGGACATGGGGGAGGTGAGGTGAAGGTGTGGTATCAATTTGGGGTGGTTTGGCGTCGGTTTGGGTTTTGCTCGAATCTTCAAATGAAGATTCGAAACGATAGAGATTGATTCGAGCCAAATAGGTAAGGGATTCGTGTAGAGGGGGAGAAGGGGAAGCTATGGTGTTAATTTGGGAGGGATTGGATCACTGCCGCCGGCGGAGACGATTTCCGGCCGGCGGAGTGCGGCGGCGGCGGCGGCGTTACATTTGTTCTCTGAGGAGACGAAAAAATGGGAGGGAATTAGGGTTTGGGGGGAGGGTTTTGGTATATTAAATTAAAGTTTTAATTAGGACCGTTGGATGGATGAAAACCAACGGTCCAGATCAAATATCTGAAATAAAAATGGGTTGGTGGGTTTGAACCGGGCGGGTGAGACGGGTCATGGACTGGGCTAACGCTTTTTGGGCCTGGATTTGGCTAGTTTTGGACTGGTTTCATCCGAATTTCAAACCAAGTTTCCATTATTTCCTCCCTCTCAATTAATTTAACTCCTAATTTATAAAAATAAAAATCCTAACTATACTAAAAAAAATCAAATCAAATTAACTAATACTAATTATACTAACAATCATTACATACAATTAAATATCAATTAAACATAAAACACACAATTAGGCATTTAAATGCTAAAAATGTAAAAAGATGAATTATTTTTTGTGATTTTTATTTTGTAAGATAAAATTAATTACTCCTAATTTCAAAGCTAGATAAAAAATGTAAACACGACATATTTTTGTATTTTTTATTAATTTAAACACATATAATCACGCTCATACGAATACAAAACAATTGCCAAAAATAACACGAAAATTTACAAAAATACACACCGTACAAATCTATATTTTTTTTGAATTTTTGGGAGTAATTCTCATGTAAGGCAAAAATCACGTGCTCACAGCTGCCCCTCTTTGCGTGTAAACTCGAAGAGTTTTCGTGCAAAGATTATGAGCAAATATGAGCGATTTTTGCCTATTTTGAGCACTCCGTGTGAAGCGTTTTGTTTTTTGAAAAAGTTTGACCGAACCTTTGCTTCAGAAGGTCTCCTACATATCCTGGGCTAAACAGGAATCAGGTCAATGTAGTTCGGGAAGTTTTGGTAGATGGGACTACCGTGGACTGACACTTTGCTGTTATTGTTGCTACCGTTGCCGCTGTTGCTGCTTACTGCTCACTGACCTCCTTATTACACCTGTGCTAAACGAAAAATAAGAAGCTAGACTAAGTTACAACATTGCGAAATCTTATCTATCTCTTCAACTTGATCTTGTCATGTTCCTTGCTATTCTGTCTGACTTGATGTTCCTTCTGATGCTTCTTCTCTTATGACAATTGTTATTTCGGCCTATCTTGATTGCCGAACTCCGACCATTGGTCCCTTCCTTGTGATCTTCGAACCATTCTGCTTCGAAGTCTGAATCTATCTTTCTGATCCTTGTTGCCTTCCTTCCGATTATGAACTTGGATTCATGCTGGGGATTTCCGTTACATTCTGTAACTTTCCGATTCCTCACTATCCTTATCAAATCTTGGAAATTGAGACGTCGTTCTGCTTTTCCGCTGGGCTTTTGACTTTATCGACACACTCTAATCATAAATCGCCACTCCATTCTTCAAGCGGGCTCCCTGACTTCCACTATATCTTCAAAACTAAATCGCCACTCCATTCTTCAGGCGGGCTCCCTGACTTCAACTCATAAACTTCGAAACTAAATCGCCACTCCATTCTTCAGGCGGGCTCCCTGACTTCAATTACAACTTCAAAATAAATCGCCACTCCATTCTTCAGGCGGGCTCCCTAACTTCAAATACAACTTCAAAATAAATCGCCACTCCATTCTTCAGGCGGGCTCCCTCACTTCAATTACAACTTCAAAACTAAATCGCCACTCCATTCTTCAGGCGGGCTCCCTAACTTCAAATACAACTTCAAAATAAATCGCCACTCCATTCTTCAGGCGGGCTCCCTGACTTCAACTACTACTTCAAAACTAAATCGCCACTCCATTCTTCAAGCGGGCTCCCCGACTTCAATTACAACTTCAAAACTAAATCGCCACTCCATTCTCCAGGCGAGCTCCCTGTCTTCAACTACTACTTCAAAACTAAATCGCCACTCCATTCTCAAGGCGGGCTCCCTGACTTCAACTACTACTTCAAAACTAAAATCGCCACTCCATTCTTCAGGCGGGCTCCCTGACTTCAACTACTAACTTCAAGATTAAATCGCCATTCCATTCTTCAGGCGGGCTTCCTGACTTCAACTATAATTTCAAGATTAAATTGCCACTCCATTCTTCAGGCGGGCTCCCTGACTTCAATTACAACTTCAACATAAATCGCCGCTCCATTCTTCAGGCGGGCTTCCTGACTTCAACTTACAACTTCAAAACTAAATCGCCACTCCATTCTTCAGGCGGGCTTCCTGACTTCAACTATAACTTCAAGATTAAATCGCCATTCCATTCTTCAGGCGGGCTTCCTGACTTCAACTATAATTTCAAGATTAAATTGCCACTCCATTCTTCAGGCGGGCTCCCTGACTTCAATTACAACTTCAAAATAAATCGCCGCTCCATTCTTCAGGCGGGCTTCCTGACTTCAACTTACAACTTCAAAACTAAATCGCCACTCCATTCTTCATGTACTATTTTCTTCTTCCTGCATCGTCTCTTGGGCCACATTTTCTTCTGAATTACCTTGTTTTGGAATTGCTTTCTTCCTGGATCGTGTTATTTTCCTTTGACTGCTGGGGATATCCTTGGGACCGTTTACTTACCTGCTGGAGATAATGCTACTGGGGGAATCTCGAAGTTAGTGTTTCATTTTTTTCTATTTCTTTCACCCTTCGTTCTCTCTCGAACTCGCCGGGGATTGAAATGTCATTAATTGAGGATTACCCTGGCGGGGGACCCCTTTTCCTTTTCCTCTTTCTCAACCTCCTTCGGGATTTGCGCTTTGCTTTCTTGAAAACTTACAGTATATAATGTTGCTGGGAAAATCTCGAAAATCGGTGTTTCATTTCTCCAAGAACTGCTAGGGATAATTTTAGGCTTAAAGATCACTTCCTCATGTTGTCTGGCCTCTTTCAAAACTATTCTGCTAGAAACTGGTATTTTCCAAAATCTTGCATTGCTTTCTATCCTTATCCACTAGGTATTTGCTTTCAAGAAAATTTTCGCCATGGGAGAAAATTTTCTACCCCAGTTTGATAACCTTCTACGTGGGATGCTTTTCTACCGACGAACCCTCTTTTCCTGCTTTAAATCAAAGAAAAATTGTTAGTTTCAAAACATCGTGAGTGTTCATGCTGCTCTTGCTGGGGCAATTTTCCTTTTCTCTTTCGGCTGCTTGGCCTCCCTCGAACTTTTGGGGATGGCGTTGACATTTGCTGGGGAGGGTGCTCTTTCCACAGATGGTCTCTCATCTCTCCGTTTTATTCCCACCTCCAGTTTGATCTGACCCTTCTTAGTCGATGATCTGTTGTGACAAATCATCTTCCGGATGTGTAATATTTGTCCATCGTACTCCATAATTCCTGTGAACCTTCCAATCAACCTGTCGTTCCAATCTTAATATCGGAACGACTTTTGCCTTATTGCCTCGTTCCACGCCTATTCATCTTCATTGTACCGCTTTGGGAGACTTGGTAGTAAGCTTTGAAAAGTCAATTTTTGAAAACAAAAGAAAAGGAAAAATGATAGAAAAAGAATGCTGACCACGAATGATAAAAGAAAGGGAAAACTTTTCTGAACTCAAAACTGGGAAAAACTTATCTGAATGTATAACTGATCTAATGGTTATGCCGTGCCTTTGAGATTAATCTACCCAGTCTATTCATGTCAATCACTTTCTGATGGCCGCGTTTTGCTAGAAGCAAACGAATGTCCCAACCTTGTCTCATGCAGATGCCTTGTAACCATCTCGCCTTGTCACCTCATAGTGCCCTTCAAAGGGTTTTCACTAATGAGATTCTCTCGATTCTCTCGACCTCCCGTCGCCTTAGGGTGCCCGTAAAGGTTTTCACCGTAAGACTCTCTCATTTTATTTCTCTCAACTTTCTTCGCCTTAAGGTGCCCGCAAGGGTTTTCACCGTTAAGACTCTCTCATTTCGCTTCCTTTCCATGCGGTGGGCTGGGGTATTATCCATGGAATTTCCTCTAAAGGGGCTATCCCTTTTCAGCTTGTAAGTCCTAGATTCAGTCGAGGATTGAAGTGTCATTCGTAGTTTCATTCGTATGACTTGGCATTTCTCAAATACTGATCGAGATGTCTTTTTGGTTCTTAATGTGGTTTCTATGCGTGAGGCTAAAGAAAAGGGGTTTAACCTCAACGGTTAGCCCATTACAACTTTCGGAATCCACACTAGCTTTCAAACGAAACAATGACTTCTGCCCCAGTTTTGTTGCTTGGGGAACCTTTGATTTTTTATTTTATTATGACCGAGCCGTGTGGCGCCTACGTATCCTTCTTGAGGAATCGGGTCGAACGTAGTTCACTTTTTCTTGTGTCTTTTCTTTGTTTCTTTTTCTATTTTGTTACACATCTTCCTTGATGATTCCGAAAGAGGGTATATGAAAGAATAAATAAGGCTCAAAGAGGAAAACAAGGGTTAAAGTGTTTGGGGTAGTAGAAAAATTGCCTCTGTCATTTCATTCTTCGAAAAATGCCAACTACAAACAAATGAAACCAAACGTTGACAAATGCATTAAAGAATTACACATAATATCTCTTGACTGCATTGGAATTGATAGCCATATCAGTGCATCTTCCCTCAATATCAGTTAGACATAGCGCGCCGTTGGATAATACCCTAGTCACAACAAATGGTCCCCGCCAATTTGGAGCGAACTTGCCTTTCGCTTCGGCCTGATGTGGTAGAACTCTCTTCAGCACATGCTGTCCCACTTCAAATTTCATGGGACGTACCTTCTTGTTATATGCCCTTGCCATTCTCTTTTGATACAATTGGCCATGACATACTACTGTCAATCTCTTTTCATCGATCAAACTCAATTGCTCCAATCGGGTTTTGACCCACTCATCGTCGTCAATCTCAGCTTCAGCGACAATTCGGAGGGATGGAATTTCAACTTCTGCTGGTATTACTGCTTCAGTCCCGTACACCAACAAGTAAGGAGTTGCACCTATCGAAGTCCGGACGGTAGTGCGATAACTAACAGTGCGAATGGTAACTTCTCATGCCATTGCCTAGACCCTTCTACCATCTTCCTCAATATCTTCTTTATATTCTTGTTTACTGCCTCAACCTCACCATTTGCTTTGGGACGATAGGGTGTGGAATTTCGGTGTGTAATCTTGAACTGTTGGCAGACCTCCTTCATCAATCCGATGTTAAGATTGGCACCGTTATCTGTGATGATTATCTTTGGAATTCCAAACCTACAGATGATGTGGGCATGTACGAAGTCCACCACCGCCTTCTTGGTCACTGATTTGAAGGTTTTGGCCTCCACCCATTTGGTGAAATAATCGATCATTTCTAGAATGAGCCTATGACCATTGGAAGCCGCAGGTTCTATAGGTCCGATAACATCCATACCCCACGCAACAAATGGCCATGGCGCCGACATTGTATGCAATTCGGTCGGTGGAGAATGAATCAAATCTCAATGTATCTGACACTGATGGCATCTTCGCACGAAACTTATACAATCATGCTCCATAGTGAGCCAGTAATATCCTGCTCGAAGAATCTTCTTTTCCAATACATATCCGCTCATGTGTGGCCCACAAACTCCCGAGTGTATATCTATCATTACTGTTGTGGCTTGACCCGCATCTATGCATCTTAACAATCCCAAATCTGGGGTTCTTTTATACAGCACCCCTCCACTAAGGAAAAATCTGTTAGCCAATTGCCGAATAGCTCTCCTTTGATCTCCAGTTGCTTGCTCTGGGTATATTCCTAACCTGAGGTATTCCTTGACATCATGAAACCATGGCTCACCATCCATCTCTTCTTCTATCATATTGCAATAAGCATGTTGATTCCGGATCTGAATATGTAACGGATCAACATGAATATTGTCTGGGTGATGTAACATCGATGCCAATATAGCCAAAGCATCGGCAACCTCATTATGCATCCTTGGGATATGCCTGAATTCTACTGATCGGAAACGCTTGGTCAGATCATGCAAACATTGACGATACGGGATAAGCTTCAAATCTCTGGTTTCCCATTCACCCTGAATCTGATGTACTAGAAGGTCCGAGTCTCCCAAGACTAAGACGTCCTGTACATCCATGTCTACCACTAATCGTAACCCTAAGATGCATGCCTCGTACTCAGCCATATTGTTGGTACAATGAAAACGCAGTTGAGCAGTAACAGGATAATGATGTCCCGTTTCAGAGATAAGCACAGCCCCTATTCCGACTCCTTTTGCGTTCGCCGCTCCGTCGAAGAAAAGCTTCCACCCCGGATCCTCGGTTAACTCCAACCCATCAATTTGCAATACTTCTTCATCTGGAAAATACGTCCTCAAAGGTTCGTATCCGTCATCAACATGATTCTCAGCTAAGTGATCAGCCAGGGCTTGAGCTTTCATGGCCGTCCGTATATGATGTCGAACTCCGTGAGTAATATTTGCCATTTTGCTAACCTCCCTGTAGGCATAGGTTTCCGGAAAATATACTTCAACGGATCCAAACGCGAAATGAGGTAAGTGGTGTAAGAAGACAAATAATGTTTCAACTTTTGGGCTACCCAAGTCAAAGCACAGCAGGTCTTTTCCAAATGAGTGTACTTAACCTCGTGGACCGTGAATTTCTTACTGAGATAGTAAATGGCCCGTTCCTTCCTGCCAGTAAGATCATGCTGCCCCAGTACGCAGCCGAACGAATTCTCCAAAACCGTTAGATAAAAGGGGTCTACCCGGTTCAGGCGGAACTAGTACGGGTGGGTTTGACAGATACCCTTTGATTTGGTCAAACGCTTCCTGACATTCTGTCGTCCATTCTATCGCAGCGTCTTTCTTCAACAGATGGAATATGGGTTCACAGGTTGTTGTAAGCTGAGCAATAAACCTACCGATGTAATTTAACCTTCCCAACAAACTCATTACCTCTGTTTTATTCTTTGGCGGGGGTAGCTCCTAGATGGACTTGATTTTGGATGGGTCCAATTCAATGCCCCGTCGGCTGACGATGAATCCTAGCAACTTTCCCGACGGAACTCCGAATGCGCATTTGGCCGGATTGAGCTTGATATCATATTTACGAAGTCTTTGGAAAAACTTCCTGAGATCGGCAATGTGGTCTTCTTAACGTCTAGATTTTATGATCACATCATCCACGTACACTTCAATTTCTTTGTGTATCATGTCATGGAATACCGTAGTCATCGCCCTCATGTATGTTGCCCCTGCGTTCTTCAGACCGAACGGCATCACCCGGTAGCAATAAGTCCCCCACGGTGTGATAAAAGCCGTTTTTTCTGCGTCCTCTTCATCCATCAAGATCTGATGATATCCCGCGTAGCAATCCACAAAGGATCCGATTTCACGTCCGGTGCAATTATCAATCAGGATATGGATATTGGGAAGCGGGAAATTATCCTTAGGGCTCTCCTTGTTGAGATTGCGATAGTCCACGCATACTCTGATCTTTCCGTCTTTCTTTGGCACCGGTACTACGTTAGCCAACCATTCAGGGTATCGAGTGACACGAATGACTTTTGCCTGCAACTGCTTGGTTACTTCCTCCTTGATCTTTAGACTCATCTCCGTCTTAAATTTCCGCAGTTTTTGTTTGACGGGCGGGCATGCCGGGTCAGTAGGCAATTTATGGACCACTAGGTCAGTGCTGAGTCCTGGCATGTCGTCGTACGACCATGCAAAAATGTCTCTAAACTCCATGAGTGTTTTGATCAACTCTTCTCTCAGGTTGGGTTCAATATGGACACTTATTCTGGTTTCTTTGACGTCATCTGTGTCCCCCAGATTAACAGCCTCGATATCATTTAAATTTGGTTTGGGTTTTTCCTCGAAGTGACTTAATTCTTCACCGATTTCTTCTACGGCTTCATCATCGCCGTATTCCGATTCACTCTCGTCACTTCTTATTTCATGCGTTATTATTTCCAAACCCGATTGACTTTCTAGACCGGGTTGATTAATCTTTAAGCACGCCATATCATTAAGATCAGTTGAAAGAAAGCTGCTCAGAAAAGTAAAAAGAAGGAAAATAAACAAAATTAGAAACGAAAGGAACAAAATTTCATTAATGGGAACAATACAAGGAAAAACAAACTTGCGAACTCAAATCAAAATGAACTGAAACAAACGGATTTTACTTCGGGGACAATCCCAACACAAAATTTCCAAAGAAAACAATCCAAAACAAACTACCAAGACTCCTTCCGGACAGGGAGAGGAGTAGCCTTCCAATTATTCAACTTTGCTTTCGATCCCACAAACTGTATATCGGCATGGCTGGATCCTTCGCCATCCTCTAGCATGCATACGTCTGCGAATAGGTCCTCGAACTTTCTTAAGAACTCTTTGTCCGGCCTAATCATAGGACTGGGAACCTTTGTCGTCGGATGTCCTCTTACTCCAGACCTGACAAAAGATCGGGAAAGGCGCGGAACAGGCTTCGGGAGCACCCATGTCTTCTGCTTATTCCTCTTGGCTCGCTGGATGTCCTCTGATGTTGGCTTGAATCCCAAGCCGAAGGTTCCCACATTTTCGACCACGGATACCGGTTGTATGATTCCTTGCAGAGATGCACCTAAACCTTTGCCGGGTACGAAACCGTTTCTCAGCATTTCATGAGCCACCATGACGTCTGCGGTAATTATTCTGTCATTAGGAATGCATTCCCCTTCTGGAACTCGTTTGGTGGATACCACATCGCAGATCCGGTATACCCATGGCCCAACATCCTCTTCTGTCTCAACAAAGGGGACGATAGTGCCTGGTTGTAGATCATTCTCTCCATGGACTACGATCTCCTGTCGGTCCCACTCAAACTTGACTAGTTGGTGTAGGCTGGATGGAACTGCTTTTATGGCATGGATCCACGGTCGCCCTATCAGAAGGTTATATGAAACTACCATGTCCAGCACCTGGAATTCCATGGTGAACTCCACTAGTCCGATTGTCAAGATTAACACTATGTCTCCGACCGATGCCTTGCCTCCTCCATCAAACCCTCGGACACATATGCTGTTCTTGCGTATCCTGCCAATATCCACTTTCAACTTGTTTAGTATAGAGAGAGGACACATGTTCGCACTGGACCCATTGTCGACTAGGACTTTGGTAACCACCGACTCATCACACTTTACCGTAAGATATAAAGCCTTGTTGTGCTCGGTGCCTTCCTCAGGCAACTCATCATCGGTGAAGGTGATCCGGTTCGCTTCGAAGATCCTATTGGTGATCTTTTCCAAATGACTCACAGAGATTTTATCAGGTACATGGGCCTCATTCAAAACTTTCATCAAAGCTTGCCGATGTTCTTCGAATGTATCAGCAAGGACATCAATGAGATTTGCGTAGGGGTTTTCTTCAGCTGTTCTAAAACAGAATAATCATGCAGCTTCATCTTTTTCAGGAATTCTTCTGCCTCTTCGTCAGTTACCGGGCTTTTTCAGTGTTGCCGGAGTGGTCTTCCTCAATTCTGCAGGGGCAAAACATCTCCCTGAACGGGTCAGCCCTTGCGCTTCGCATACTTCTTCTTTAACTTCTTTTCCTTTGTAGGTTGTCGTGACCCGATCATAATTCCATGGAATAGCTTTGCCATCAGCTATTGACAACTGTATTACTGGCTTGATGATGAATGGATCCACTCGAACACCCGTTACAGTTAAAACGGGCCTGGTCGCTGCCCCTGGTACAACTATTTTTACTCCCTCTGACCTCATAGGCACTTTGTTCATACTTCCCTTTTCTGCTTCCAACCCTCTTGTACGTCTTTCTTGCAGATGAGTGACTCATCAAGGCTTGGCCCCTTTTCCATTTTTACTCCACTAGACTTGATCATCATTACAGTCTGAGAGGTTTTCTCCTTTCCCCCTTCCACCCGTACCAACTCGATCATGTTGGTCTCATGATGGGTTGGAAGTGGATTCTGGTTGATGTTGGGCTCCGCTGGAGTCTGGACCTCAATTCGGCGAGTGTCGATGAGTTCCTGGATGGCTGTTTTCAACCTCCAACACTTTTCTGTGTCGTGTCCTGGACATCCTAAGCAGTATGCACAATTTACTGAATGGTCCGGATTCTTTGGAAGAGGGTTTGGTAGCTTAGCCTCAAACGGATTTAGCAACCCTATTTGCTTCAAACGGTGGAACAAACTGGTGTAAGACTCTCCCAAGGGAGTGAAGGTCTTCGTCCTTGGTGCTCTGTCGTTCTTGAAAGCGTGATTCGGACGAAATCCCGCACCCGTGGGATTTCTATAGGCTCTTGGGGGTGGGTAATTATCTTGTAGATTTGGCGCACGCCATGGTGCCTGGACGGGAGGTGGGGCATATGATTGGGCATGATGGACGGCGAAGTGAGCATCTGGTGTTGGGTAATAGTATTGTGGATGGCTGTATGGATTATGAGAGTAATTTTGTTGGTGGGGCTGTGGCGAATTATACTGGGGTGCGGGGCCTCTGTTCCTGAACCAGGCTCCGGAATCGACCGCCGCGACCTCTTCTTTCCTTTTTTTTTTCCAAGCACCCCTCCGGTGCCACTTTGAATAGCTTAAGTGGTGGCTTTCAACGCTGCATAACTCATGATCTTGTTAGCTTTCAAGCCTTCCTCGATCATAGCCCCCATCTTTATCACCTCAGTGAATGATTTCCCCACGGACGTCACCAGATGTCCGAAATAGGTTGGCTCCAGTGTCTGTAGGAAGTAATCCACCATTTCATTCTATCTCATCGGCGGATCTACCCTCGCTGCCTGTTCCCTCCAGCGGAAAGCAAATTCTCTAAAACTTTCGGCGGGTTTCTTCTCTAACTTTAGCAATGATAAGCGATCGGGGATTATTTCAAGATTATACTGGAACTGGCCGATGAATGCTTGGGCCAGGTCTTCCCATGTGAACCATCTGCTGGGATCCTGCCTAGTGTACCACTCTAGTGCGGACCCTCCTTGGATCTAACTGAAGTAAGCAATCAAGATTTCATCTCTCCCTCCGGCTCCCCGCATTTTGCTGCAGAAACCTCAGAGATGGGCTACCTGGGTCACCATGCCCTTCGTATAAGTCAAACTTGGGCGTTTTGAACCCGGCTGGCAACTGGACATCTGGGAATGGACACAGGTCTTTGTAAGCGACACTGACTTGGTTACCCAAACCATGCATATTCCTGAAGGACTGCTCCAGGCTTTTAACCTTTCGAATAACTTCCTCATGCTCCGAACTTTTGACGTGCTTTTCCGGTTCTGCCGTGTTATCCCAGTGAGGGGTGTGTGAATGCGGTTCAGGAGCCTTAAAGGTAGGCTCGGGAGAATAACAATGATTGTCATGGATTTGAAAAAGCGGCTCACTGGACGACTTTTGTAAAGTAGCAGGTGGAGGTGCCACAAAAACAGGGGTAACCGGGGGAGGGGGATTTTGTCTGGTTGGTGAAACCGGGGAAGTATATGGGTTTTCCCCTTGATAATAAGGATAGATTGGTGCACTTGTTGAGGGGTCAATGGGCGGACGCTCTGGTGCTGGTGGAAGAGTAGGAAGGTTTGGTGATGCTTGTCCCCTAGCCCAGGCTAGGTGCATCTCTGTCATTTGCTGTCTCAACCGGTCCACTTCTTCTTTTATGATTTGTATCTCTGTTTTCTCCCCATCGATACTTTTGCCGGAACTAGACATGCTTGCTGGAATTGGACCTTTTGATCTGGTATGGTAAGGGTGATCGGCCAGTATACTCTGTCAAGTCAACTGCTAACTTTTCTGGAAATGCAACAAACTTGTTAGCTCACTGAATTTAACAGGCATGTTATCGCACGTTGGGATGCAATGCACCTAATCAATTAACCATTTCTACATGTATTCCTCGCATGCGTCATTCCAGCTTTTTCTTTTTCTTATCCTTAAAACTTTATTGTTATTGATCTTCCCATTTTTTTTTCTTTTTTTTTAGTGGTGGTCGAATCTTATGTGGATTGCCTACGTATCACGTCCCCGCGTGAATCAGACCGAGCGTAGTTCTAATACAATAGACATAAGATATAAATGAAATGTTCATGAATTTTATTTCAACAAACTTCAAACTTGAAACACTTGCAAAAGACAACAATGGAGAAAAACTTTTAAAAGGACAACAGACTCTAAAATAACAGACTCTTCTAAGCATGTTCCAACGCCTCGAATCTTTGCGCTCGGGGGGCGTTGTTTGGCCTTGCTGCAGTTCTTGGTGTAAGATCTTTCTGTATACTCCCCAATTCTGCCATGACATGGTGGACACATTCCATGATTGAAGAGAAAAGGGCAGGCCGAGGTACTTGTTCGCAGGTCAAACACCTCATGGTGATGTAGTGCCCGATCTCATTGATCCTGGTCCTGATCATGTCTTTTTCTCTGAGCAGCTGCCCTATGTGCCCGTTCTTTGCCCCTAATACTTGAGAGTTGCCGGAGACATGGTCCAAGAGCCTATCTATTTGTCTTTCCATCCGTGCCATCAAGTTGTGACAACGGTCTCTATCTGCTTTAGCATCCTGGACTTGCCTGAGAGTTCGCTCTCTAAGAGTGGCATTTGCTTTTCTTAAATCAACGATGATTACATCACAGTCTTTCTCTACTTGTTGTAGACAGAGTGCTTCTTGGTGGGCTGCTCTCTTCCATTTTGTCCGGACTGCAACCATAGCCGTTTTTGCCTTCTCCAAGTCTTCTTGGTGTTCAAAGGCTTTCCTTTCCAAATCGTTTATCAGCATCTGATCACTTCGACTCCTCATTGACCTTTCTGCGGCCAATTGCATCTCTTGAATTTGAGTTCGGAGTGCTTCTCTTTCCTGCTCCCAAACGGCCCTTTCCCGATCAAAATCAGCACGTTGTATGTCCATGGCAGCTTCCAAAATTCCCTTGTCTTCTTTTAAAGTGTTAATGCAAGATTGGAAATCTTGCGCTGTCTCATGTTTAGCCTCCCTTACTCTGGCTTCTACCTCCTTCTCCCAATCTACGGCATACTTCACTGACCTTTCTGACCTTTGCTCCGGCACTGATTGGTTGTGGAACCATTCGAGATATGCGAGACTCACTTCTCCCCTTTCTCGATCGGCAACCATTTTGTTGATGTCGGAGAGTCGACTACCGAACCATACTTTCTGTGCATAAGTCTCCCTCGGGGTCTCCTCCGTCACAAATTCCCATGTAAATGATCGCATATCCTCAATTGGGGGCCTTTTCTGTTCTCTACCCAACTGCCGCATGACACGTAGCGGGGCATATGGTTGAAAACCCTTGAAACTCATTAGTATGTAGAATGGGCGATATGTCGACATATGCATGATTTTGGCAGAAGGGAACCAATAATAGTTCCAGGTAAGTTGATCTGCTCTTAAAGATTTGAGAAGTTCTTGCCAAGTTCTCAAATCTTCTGGAAGGTTACAACGGGTGGCTCTGTTGGTATGACAACGAATATAATTCAACCAATCCGCGTTGAAGTTTATCACAATTGGGTGATGATAGAGATGCTCTACAAACCACATTTGTAATAGGATATTGCAACCCTCAAAATAATCTTGTCCTTCTTGGCACCCAGTTAAAGCCCGGAAGATGTCTCCTAGTATCATTGGAAGAACAGTGTGTTCCTCGTTACTTTGTAGATATGAGACCACCACAGCCAAACGGATTCTGATGCGTCCGCCACGTTCGGGAAAAACCATGGTTCCCAAAAAAGCGATCATAAAGGCATAAACCCTTAAGTCTCCCCAGGCGTCATAATTCAACTGGTTGACAAATTCAGTATTTGAGAATTTCGCGAACCCATTCTTATCACCAAATCTATCGTAGAGATAATCCAGTGGCACCCAACCGTTCTCCAAACAACCCATGGGAACCCGCCGGAGACATAACTTTTTCAAGAAATTATTTATACCCATCTGCCTAGGAGCTGCAGGTCTCATCTTGTGCAAATCTCTTCCGAGTCCTGTGAGTCCGCCCAATTCTTCCAAAGTGGGTGTCATTTCGCAATCCCGGAATCTGAACACATTGCTTGTTGAGTCCCAAAAACTCACTAATGCTCTGATCACATTTTTGTCCGGTTTTATCATCATGATGTCCGGAAGAAACTTGAGGTGCTTGTGAACTTGATTTCTTTCCAAAGCCGAGAAACTAGTCCACCATTTACAAAGCCGATCTGGGGTCTTGTCTTGGACCATGAACATGGGTGGCATTTCGTCTCTTGCCCTTTTCTAGCCGATTCGTTGCGAGGAAGTCATGCTGACCCTAAAAAGGATAAAAATGAACTTAAGATTTTTTTTCAAAAATTTTTATATATTTTTTTTTCATTATGTAAAAAAAACGAGTCTTGTTAATACGGCCTTTCAGCACTTGAAGAAGATTTGAAGGCTGTATAACAGGATACCAGCGTGATGTCTATATTCCGTTTTGCGAAATTAGTCCTCCGGCGCCCATTTTGAGGCGTTTGGCTATTTTTGCAAAATTTCCTAACTATCGACTAAAACCAAAAATCCTAATTCTAATATTTTTATTATTGTTTTCCTAAAAAAAATCAGTATTAGTTGAGCCCGATATGGGTTGCCTACGTATCTCATGTTTGGTGAGAATCAAACTTGCGTAGTTCGAAAATAAAAGAACTAAATCATTTTAAGAAAAGAAAACAAACTATTTTTAAACATCATTTCTAAAACAAATTATTTTCAAAGGAACTAAGAAAATTTTTTTGGAAATTTTTTTTTCTTTTGCATTTTTTCAAAATTTATTTTTTTAAAGAACTAACTATTTTCGTAAAATTAAGAAAATATATTTGGAATTTTTTTTTTTGCATTTTTCAAAATTTATTTTTAAAGAACTAACTATTTTCGTAAAATTAAGAAAATTTATTTGGAATTTTTTTTTTGCATTTTTTCAGAATTTATTTTCAAAGAACTAACTATTTTCCATAAAATTATTTTGACTATATACCCTGACGTTTTCTACTTCTTCCTCTCTTTTAAACAAACCGGTCGGCATGTTAGATCGAAACAAATAAATGCACACAGAAAGATGCAACAAGTTGGTCTTTTTATTTCAGGTACACCTGTCCTAGATAGGCCCAACCCCTGTGTTGAGCCTCCTAAATCAAATATGCACATGATGCAAATAAACGTTCCTATCGGGGATCCGGCATAAGGTTTTGTTATTCTAAGTCATCATCCTGTTGGAAAAGTGTCTAGACCGGCTTTAACTCGAGCGGACAACTCGAGCCGAAGAGTGTCGGTGCACCGGTAGCATGACTTTCCGGCTTAATTGAAAAAACTCTCCGCCTAAACATGTGCGACTACAAAATCCTTCACCGGGTGCCAAGCACCACAGCTATCTTGAGAAAAACGGGCTATGTCCAGCAAATACCCGGTATTGTATTTCAAAAGACTCAAAAGAGAAAAATGGGTATCGGCACAATTTATATACAGTTCACAAAATATCAAAGCGGTAAAGCAACATTTAGCATATCAAATATAAACATGTAATAAAATTAGATAATAAATAAGCCAAATAAAAATAATTATTCGAAGCTCGAATTCTTAAACCCTGAACTAGTGGCTCTGGGTTTGTTCCCCAGCAGAGTCGCCAGAGCTGTCACACCTCCCTTTTGCGCGCCCCCTACCCCGAGAGGTAGATGCGCGAGGGAATTTTTCCAATTTAAGTAACAATATTCGAAACGGGATTATTCCATTTATTTCAGAGTCGCCACTTGGAATAAATTATGGTGTCCCAAGTCACCGATTTATTTAAATCCCGAATCGAGGAAATTTTCGACTTTCCAAATGAAGCCTGCGAACCAGAAATTCTAAGTAAGGAATTCTGTTGACCCGAGGGAAGGTGTTAGGCACCCCCGGATCCCGTGGTTCTAGCACGGTCGCTTCAATTATTATAAATGGCTAAAGATACCTGATTTTATACATGTTTATAAATTGTATGCTCCAATTAACCTTAAAAACCGCTCTATTAATTTGAAACCATGCCAAAAGAAAAACCAATTATAACATAGACTCGGACTTTTGACAGATAAGTGAATGTATAAAAAAAAAAAAGGTATCCGGGTTATTTATTTGAAACTATGCCGATCAAAACCATTGTAAAATAAAAAAAAATCAATTTACTTAACAGTGTATCTCTTAACATTATTTCCAATTAAAGAATCATACCAAATGATATATTATTTCCTAGCTTTTTGATTTATGGCCGGAGATTAAATGACAAGATATAAACTATCGGAAAATTGATCAAAATATGCGAAATAGAAATAATTCAAATTGATCCAATTATTAAAAGTAAAATTATTTACTATCCTTAATCCGATGTTAATTAGCGAAAGCAAAACTATGCGATTAAAATCGATCTAACATTGGCATAAAAAAAAAACGGGTTAACTTAGCTTGTCTACTTAAGTACAAATAGATTTCAAGGGAAAATCAAATGAAGAAATTCAAAAAATGATTCAAAATACCTTGCATTAATAATTAACATTAATCAAATTAACACCTTAAACATACTTAAGTTACTTGATTTTAACAAATTACCAATTTAACATATCAAGGAAAATCTCAATCCGTGTTGGCTAGTTTTACTTACATGGAACTGAATATATGCTAACAAAAATAGAAAATAGTTAAACACAACGAAAACTAAACGATATTCTAAAATAAATCAAGATTACAATACAAGCCTAAGGGATTTTATTTCGAATTATTCATAACGAAAGTAAGAACTAAATAGACATTCATAACTGTGTGCGCTCTTAAACTCTTAGTGCTTAACAGTACAATCCTTAATACAACTAACACCCCCCAATTTAATGGATATCTACAAGATCATTCATATGATGGCTTCGCGACAATATTCAAAACATGCTTTCATTTTTATTTCCAGTAAAAGCAATAGACAATCCAAGGATGTGTACTTGGAATTCAAAAGCAAAAGAGGAAATCAGTGGCAGAAACTCAGCAGTAACAGCTACGGAACAGCAACACCAGCAGTCAAATTCCCAATAAAAAACCGGCAGAAACAGTAGCAGAACAGTAGGGAAATTCCAGGGAAGGTTTTAAACTCCAAACAGGAAAGCCCAGGAATTTTCAAACCAGTAGAAAGACCAAGACACTAGTGAAACAGTATTCACAAAACCCAACAGGAAGCCCACTAGCAATAAGAAAACTGTTTTCAGAAAACTGTTTTCAGAATCTATCTCAACCTATATATCCCTCTGTATTTCTCAATGTGAGTGTATGTATTCTAAAAAATTGTGTTATTCAATCTGCCAGTGATTCGACTCAACAGACAAGTGATTAGGAAATTCCAGTTCTCTCGATGGAAGATAAACTTCAACAGAACACTACCTCCCTCACAACTAAAATGCATTTGAAGCAAATGAAGAGAGAAAGCTCTTGGTGTAATACTACAGAGATTCAAGTAAGTAATACTACAAAGCTTCTGGCAGTGTGTATTCTTGTGAGTGTCTAATGTGTTTTGCCAATATTCTCAATGTGTGTGAATGTGTTTCCAGAGAGTATTTTCTCTGTTTTTCAGTCTCTCTGAAAAAAAATGTGTTTCTAGAGAGTCTAGTCTTTCAATGTGTGTCCTTATGTCTGTTTTTACTTCTCTTTTTTATAGACAAAACAGATTTCTTTTAAAATTCCAGCAGTTCACTTTTCCAGCTTGTTCATTCATTCCCATGTGCACCCCTTAATCCTTTCATCATTAACATTATGTCTAGTTATGGGTTTTGACCATTAAACAACTAACTAAAGGCAAAATCACTGGAATATACTGCTGTCCAGCAGTTCCAGCAACTCACTCCATGTGCAACACATTTGAAACCTTGAGTATGGTTTTTTTTCAGATTTTTAAACTAAAGTTAAACAACTATATCCAATTCAACATTTCCTAATATGAAATCCAAAACTCAGACCTACAGGCAATCATATCAATTACAGCTACCAAAACAATTACTATGAATCAGACAGTGAAGCTATATATAGTTAACAACTACAATTGAACAACTATATCCAACAGTGATACTACAATCAGTTAACGGGTAATCAAGGTCCAATGTTCGAATCAAAACGAACCGATAGAATTAATCGACGACATTTAATCGATTACAACATGTATAATCGGCAACAAACAAATCTACAGAACAGTGATTCATCATTCTCAGCCAAAGACAAAAAAAGAAATACGAAGCTAACTATTCGACGACGCTAATTGACGCGAACACGTATTTGACAACATTTGATTAGCCGATTACGATATGTGTAATCGATAACCAAAGCCGACAAGCAGTGACCACACAAATTTCGGACATCACTTTGTAATTTCAACATCAAACAAATTGACGGTATTAACAACGAAGTGAATTCGACTCACAATTACCCGTTGACAGCGAAGAATAACAAATAACAGATCGACCAAATAAAAGGTCCCAAAGAGATGAGGAGAGAAAAAAATGGCAGCCGAATCACAACAAAATCAATCAATAATCAAAAACTAATGAAGCGACGAGTATAATTAAACAAAAACAGAGAAGAAACAAGAAATACCTTCGAAGCATAAAAGATGGAGATTCGGCCGCTTGGTTTTTTTGGCATTCGAGGTAGAAAGGACCTTAATTGAAATGTTTTCAAGTGAAAACAAATCAATTAAGGTCTATTATACCTCAATTTCGTGAAACCCGACGAAGGAAATCCCTAAATCGATTTTTTAGGGTTCTTAGCTCGGTTTTGGGGCTCAATGGTTTCCGGTTAGATTTGAACCGAACCAAGTTTGGTATGGACATGGGGGAGATGAGGTGAAGGTGTGGTATCAATTTGGGGTGGTTTGGCGTCGGTTTGGGTTTTGCTCGAATCTTCAAATGAAGATTCGAAACGATAGAGATTGATTCGAGCCAAATGGGTAAGGGATTCGTGTAGAGGGGGAGAAGGGGAAGCTATGGTGTTAATTTGGGAGGGATTGGATCACTGCCGCCGGCGGAGATGATTTCCGGCCGGCGGAGTGCGGCGGCGGCGGTGGCGTTACATTTGTTCTCTGAGGAGACGAAAAAATGGGAGGGAATTAGGGTTTAGGGGTAGGGTTTTGGTATATCAAAATTAAAGTTTTAATTAGGACCGTTGGATGGATGAAAACCAACGGTCCAGATCAAATATCTGAAATAAAAATGGGTTGGTGGGTTTGAACCGGGCGGGTGAGACGGGTCATGGACTGGGCTAACGGTTTTTGGGCCTGGATTTGGCTAGTTTTGGACTGGTTTCATCCGAATTTCAAACCAAGTTTCCATTATTTCCTCCCTCTCAATTAATTTAACTCCTAATTTATAAAAATAAAAATCCTAACTATACTAACAAAAATCAAATCAAATTAACTAATACTAATTATACTAACAATCATTACATACAATTAAATATCAATTAAACATAAAACACACAATTAGGCATTTAAATGCTAAAAATGTAAAAAGATGAATTATTTTTGTGATTTTCATTTTGTAAGATAAAATTAATTACTCCTAATTTCAAAGCTAGATAAAAAATGTAAACACGACATATTTTTGTTTTTTTTATTAATTTAAACACATATAATCACGCTCATACGAATACAAAACAATTGCCAAAAATAACACGAAAATTCACAAAAATACACACCGTACAAATCTATTTTTTTTTTTTGAATTTTTGGGAGTAATTCTCACGTAAGGCAAAAATCACGTGCTCACACCCGCAGAAGGTAGAACTAGGTAGAGTTGATCATGACTACTGCTGACCTTGTGGACGGAAGAGTTGTTCATGGCTACTACTACTTCCTTGCGAGTTGCGACCACAAGAGCATGAATCTTTTATTATTTGGTCAATACCAATCTACTTTAATAGATCATATGGATGTAGAAGAATACATTCACTTCAATTCCTTAAATCCACAAGAGCATAATGCTGATAAAAATTATGTTGAAAATACTTAACTTGAGCATTATAATATAATAATAATATGGGTAGAACAAGAACTTCACTCGCATTCAAAAGATTTTCCAGAACCTCAAAGCATTTGAATTTATTCACTGAGTGCAAATTCAATGTGTGGATTGTGTAGCTTTAGTTTAAAGCAATGTATTTTTTTTTGAATTTGGGTGATATTGGTAGAATCTCACTGTCCATGTAAATTCTTTTCGTTGATGGCTGTCTTACTTCGGGTTTTCTTTTCTATTTATTTAGAAGGAAGATGCCAAGAATAAAATTAGCATGACAAGAACGATTTGTGTTATGATGGAGAAAGCATGGAAGGGAAAGAACGATGAGGAGAGGATGCTTCCCATGAATGTTGAAAGTACATATAATTCACTGCAAGACTATCAAGATCATCAAGCCTAAACTTGAGCAAGTCCAACAGGATATTATTGTTGTTGCCACTAATATTATTGCCGCTTTCTGCATTGTTATTAGTTATAGGAGGAGGAGGCATCATCATTGTCCTCATTGGAGGAGGACATAAAGCTGAATTTCCGTTGTTGTTGTTGTCATCTCCATAACCTATCAAACAGATGTATTTCCACTAGAACCACCCCCTCCATTAACTCTTTGACTTTTTCTTTCTCTGAGTTTCTTTAACCTTCTTCTGTTGATTTTGTTCCTTTTGTTTTTGCCTATGAAATTATAAAACTCCCTAAACATAGCAAGTCTAATTGACCTCTTTTACTATTGTGGCTGATTATAACGAAAGATTACTGTCATTTGAGTATTGTAGTTATGCTCCTATAGATGTAAAAAGTTTATCATTTGGTGATCATACAATATACAAGAGTGGATAATTATTTTAAATTGTATCTAACTAATATCCAGTGGTATTGTTTATATATGTAATCCTTTACAGGGTTCAGATCTTCTTTCCTGTCATTTCATGTCAAAATCCTTTATATGCATTAGATCGTGTCATTTCATATTGGGCCCGTGCTGGCACGGGCTAGCACCACCTAGTACAGTTAAATAAGCAAGAAACCAAATGGAGCATCCCAACTTGCTAATTCTAATTAACAGAGTAAGAGCTAATACTTATTTTAAAAAGCTAGCGCTTTTATTCAAAAGTACTTTATGAAAAAATACTTTCTAAAAAATAAGTAATTTGTGTTTGTTCGATTCATTTGATAAGTGCTTTTTGCAAACTCAACATGTTTGACTAATCTTTTAAAAAAATATTTTTAAATATTAAATTACGAAAAATGACAGTAAAGGTTCCATTTGCGATTAGTATTATTTAGAAAAGAAAAATAAATTTAAACATTTATTAGAAAAGTTCAATTAAAATATAAAACATAAAGTAAAAATATAAATTAAAAATTCTAATTAATATAAAATATAGTTATTCCAAAGCAATAATATTGAGTGTTTGGTATTACTTATTATTTACATGATAATTTAAATATGACAAAATACATCACTCAATATAAACTTAAGACATACTCCTAACAATAGGAGAAAGAGAATAAATGTATAGCAGGAAAAAAAAAGGAAAAGATAAAAAAAAATTAATGAGGGATAATTGTGAAATATAACTTTATTGTAAAGTTAATTTTGTCTTGAATAAATTAACTTCCTACTTCTGCTTCTGGAAGAAGTTATAATTTGTAGCTTTTCCCCAGAAGCAGAAAAGCTGCTTCTGCTGCTACTAAAAAGTATTTTATTATTTTAACCAACTATTTTAAACTTTTTAAAAAGTATTTTTTGACAAAATTTATTTTTGATCTTCTAGAAGCTTGACCAAACAAGCTCTAAAATTAGCTTGGAAAAAAAAGTAGCTGGCAAATAAAATCTGCTTGTTCAAGTAAAAAATACTAGCAATAAAATCTAAAGGTGTAGTTACAATTTTTAACGGCACATTTAGCCATTTAGGGATTGTTTCCAATAATACACAAACCCCAAAGACCGACAAAGTTGGAAGAAAGCAATTTTCAGAAGAATGGGTCAGTAACCTTAATTCAAGAGGGTAATAAAGCTTGATTCGTGTAAATTATTGTATCTTAATTTGACTTCATTGTACTGAATCTCAATGATTACAACTTATAAACTAAACTTAACATTGTTTAGCTAAAGAGTGAATTCTATCATGGCAATAAGAGCCGAGTGTAGGTTACTGCTCGCTGGAAAAGAGGGATGAAGATTTGTTACCTAAACTTCATATTTCTCTAGAGATGTAAGAGCCAGTGAGTTATGTGTCTTCTTTATTTTATTTTACGTAACGACTCGATCCGTCGTTACGGGAGTTATCACCCCATTTTTCCCGTGTTATACTTTCATATATTTCATTATATATGTTTGGAGAATTTTAAGTAATCGGGTAGAATTTGATTAGAAATGAGGCAATAAACCTCTTTATGGGAATGTTAGTTTGGAAAAGTCAACCGAATATTGACCTATGAGTTAGAAGGTTCGGAATGGATTTCTGATAATTCGACTAGTTTCGGGATATGATTTATGACTTAGAAGAATAATCGAAATTGAATTCGGAGGTCCGGTGTATATTTAGGCTTGAATTAGCTAAGGTAGGATTTTCGCGAATTCTGGATGGTGGGTGAGATTTTGATCCGAGGGTCGGAATGAAATTTCGAGAGTTGCAGTAGTTCTGTTAGGTAATATTGGATATGCATGCAAAATTTCATATCATTCGGAGGTGTTTAGGTCGGGTTTTAGAACAAATGCAAGTTTCAGAAGTTTTAGTTTAACTTATGCTTGAATCCGTGATAATTCGATGATTTTGATGTTTATGATGGTATTTTTATGTTGCGAGCAAGTTTGAATGAAGTAATAAACAAATTTGTGCATTTGGTTGAGGTCCCGAGGGTCTCGGGGTGAATTCGGATGGCCAACGCGCAAATTTAGGATGCAAAAATGCAGCAGAAAATTTGCAGAGCAGATTTGCTCTATGCGATAGCGAGCATGGGGCTGTGATCGCGTAGAATGGATTTGAGGAGCCCGGAATTTTCTTTATGTGATCGCGTGAAGTGGTCTGTGATCGCATAGGCTTAGGTAATTGGTCAGAACGATCGCGTAGAGGAGATTGTGATTGCGTAGAAGGGGAAAAATATTCATTGCGATCGCGTAGGAGTCCCTGCAATCGCGTAGAAGGAATTTTCGGGGCTTGAGATTTTGTACTATGCGATCGCATCAGAAGTATGAGTACTAAGTACTCAGTGAGTAGGGGTGAGTACTAAGTACTCAGTGAGTAATAAATATATAAAAGCAACTGAAAGTAGAAAATCCACAAAATACCACATAATGAAGCTAAACTACAGTTCGAATCTCCTACGAACTAGCATCAACAATACAATACAGCTACCACAGAGTAATTCAACAAATAAAGAGGCAATGCAATGCACATAACCGCTACGGTGTGTAGCCCGATCCATTTAACGTCGACGACGCTTACTAGGGGTGTACAGACTCCGGAGGGGCTCCTACAGCCTAAGCGCAAATATCGCTGGGGCTTGCAGCCCGATCCTCATATCATAATAACCGCTGTGGCGTGCAGCCCGATCCATCCTCAGTCCACAATAATCAGATAAGTCACACACAGTTCATTTTTCTTAATTCCAGTTTCCAGTTCATAATTTATGAAAAATTACTTTAACTTTATTAAATTTGTAAAAGTCGGTGACTTAGCATATCAATAATGTGATTTCAATTTCCAGGACTGAGATTGGTGATTAAGCAAATATAGCTATCACATAAATATTATCCTCTAAGGACGCTACAGGTCGGCACAAGGCCCCAAACAAGGCTTACCGCCCACAAATATATCAAATACAGTGTATTTCCAACACTAATAACATATTATTCACATCCGGGATGGACCAAGTCTCAATCCCCGGTCACAATCAATCCCGCACCTGCCACGGTGTGCGAGCCACGCCTTACTAGCGTCACAATGTGCTAAGCCGGGGTTTCGAACCCTCAGGCTACCATATACACAAACTACTCACCTCTAGCCGGTCGTAGACTCGTCCGCGATGTCTTTTCCTTTGAAATTTGCTCCCTCGTGCGTAGAATCTAGTCAAACCACAATAATTATATCAAATACGGATCAAAGAATCATAACCCATTTCAATTTACATGAAATTCGCATAAATACACTAAGTTGGTAAAACCCGACCCCGGGCCCACTGCTTGTAAAATTCCGAAATTAGTACCAACGCGATCCTCGTCTCGCCACGAGTCCGTGCATATAAAATTTATCGAAATCGGAGTTCAAATAGCCTTCCAAAACTCAAAATCCCGTTTTCAATACCTAGGCTACAATTCTTCAAAATTCTACTCAAATTCATAAAGATTGATGTTAATCCTACCATAAAATTATGTTTTTGAGTCAAGAATCTTACCTCCGATGAACACCCGATTATTTCTTAGTGATTTCCTCGTGTTATCTTCTCTCTAGGGCTCAAAATTATGTTTTTGGGTATAAACCCGCGAGCCCTCTGTTCTGTGATTTTTACTTCACTGACAGCAATTCAACCCAATGTGATCGCGACTCGCCTCACGCGATCGCGATGTTTAAAAAGCCGGCCTCACGCGATCGCGTCTCTCCTCCTGCGATCGCGTAGCACAAATTCCCTGGACCCCATTTCTCTCATACGCGATCGCGTAGGTACTCCTGCGATCGCGATGGCTACCCGGTTAACTCTACGCGATCGCGACTATTGCTCCTGCGATCGCATTGGTCTAGCCCCTAACCCTACGCGATCGCGTCCCCCGCCCCGCGATCGCGGAGAGCAAATCCCTGGTGCATTTATGACAGCAGCCAGCCTTCTCCTTTTTCCCAAAAATGGTCCGTTTGGACCCCCGAATTCCTCCCGAGACCCCCGAGACCCCAACGAATGCTACCAACATACTCCAAAACATGATACGGACTTCTTCCAATTACAAAAACACCATCCTAAATATCAAAATCACCATTTACACACGAATTCAAGACTAAGTTTCTTCAAAACTTCCGAAACTAACATTCAATCCAAAACCCGATCAAACGATGTCCGAATGACCTGAAAATTTGCAGACATATCCAAAATCACATAACGAAGCTACAGAAATTGTCGGAATTCCATTCCGACCCCGGATCAAAATCTCACCTACCATCCGGTTTTCGCCAAAATTCAACCTTCGCCAATTCAAGCCTAAAACTACACCGGACCTCCGAATTCAATTCCGATTGCTCTCCTAAGTCATAAATGATCTCCCGAAACTAGTCGAATCATCGGAATTCGGTTCCGAGCACTCTAACTCAATAGTCAACCTTAGATTGACTTCCCAAATTCAAGCTTCCTTCAAACATGCTATTTGCTTCATTTTCAACCCGAATCACTCCTAACTCACCCGATATACTCTAGTACGGATATAAAAGCATACGATATGTAAATGCAAGGTAACGGGGTGGTAATTCTCGTAACGACGGGCCGGGTCGTTACACTTAATGTTTAAGGTTTGTGTTAATTACATTTCAGCATATCAAATTACTATTTATATACCATAATTCAAATTAGGGGTATAATTAATGCTTTATTTATATTAGGCGTTAATTTAGGAGCGTATATTTTCAAATTTACCTTTACCCGTCTCTCTCCCCACACCCCCCACATTTTACCTTCACTACCTTCATCTTCTCTCCCCTCCCCCAATTAGGGTTTCCTTCGGGTCAGAGTATTCGAGTGAAACTTTCTGCTTTGTACGATATATTTGCATCATCAATACCTATACTTTCATAAAGTGGAACTGCTGGATACTATCCAACGTAGCCATGGAAAGGTTTGGTTGAAATGTTTCTTTTTTTTTGTTTGTTTGTAAAGGGATATCAAAAAGCTCTTTTAAGGATTCAAAAATGGATTTTCGAATATTTATAGGAACTTTATCAAATGATGCTTCAAAACACCCATATAAATTTTGTAGCTTTTTATCATAATTTTTAGATGTTTACCTCCAAGTTCTATATAATATTTGTATATTACTGTCAGTTGAATATAGATTACACAATAAAAAATATTCTGTGTAATATTTATATATAACTATCAGTTGAATATAAATTACACTACAAAAAATAAGAAATAGATACTCCAATAGTAGAAATATGTTATCCACATTTAATATGCAAATTGTCTACAAAATTTTATAAAAACTACGAACTAATTACATTTAACCTACATTATAACTACAATCTGGAAACAATTTACACATGGAAGTTCTTCAAGTTGGAATTGGCCACAACTACATTTTTTATTTTCTAGACATACAATGTACCGCTTTACACCATCCAACACAGTATGTATATGATAGGTTGAAGCTCTCACCTACATTTTCAGAACAAACACAAAGAAAAAAATTTACAATATCAAAAATATAGTATCTGCAATATATTTATATTTTATCTATAATTGTTTTATTAATAAACTACAAACTACAAGTAAACTACAAGTTGCCTACAATTTATCTACAATCTAGAGACACTGTATATTAAAATATTTTTTTCCTGCACCAAATAAAAAACTTGTAGTCAAATTAAAGATATATGTAGTAAATTTGTAGATAATATCTTAAAACTAAAATTCTAAGCATTTTTGAACTACACAAACCTGCATTCTCATCTACCACAATTGCATCAACTTCAAAATATCTAAATGTGCCATAGTTATCCCAATTGCCATTAAATTGTAGTATAATTATGATTTTGGACATGATTTATTGTTATTGTTTATGTTTTTTTGGATTTATAGATTGAGAGAAGAAAAGATGAAGAAGAGATATATATGAGCGATAATTTGATAGAAGAAACGATGAAGAACATATTTTGATTTATACAATTTGATTTCAAATCTTCGAAGCTATAAGTAGTTGAATCTATTCGAGTTTTAGTAGATGTTTGATCATTTTTTTCGAGAATTTAAATTGTAGTTTGGAAGAAAAATACGCAGATGAGAAATTTCTTTCCCCTTTTAAAATTGAATTTAATGTAGAATCAATTAGCACCAAGAGTCTTTCCTTAATTTTAGGGAATATTCTGTCCTTTTAATGCCTAATAGTCGAATGATAGGCAAAACATAAATTAAACGAGTAATTAACAAATAATATACATTTTTGGTAACACTATTTGATATAAGGTATAGTTAGGAAAAAATTCCAAATTTGAATTGCTAATCCGGTTTAAATGTTCATTGAAATTGGGCTCCTTGGCGAGCTTTTGCAAAAATAGCAACGTATTACAAATCTGTCCCCTATTTACCCTTAGAAAATACACACTCTTCGATTCTCTTCCCAAAAGAACCAATTTCCTTTGCACGATAACTCAAATGAGCACTGCCTCTAGAGCCCTCTTTCTCTTCAATAAATCACTCACAACAGCATTCACTGTAACAACAACATCAAAGTCCCAAGATTGGAGAAACCAATTCAGACAAACCCAATTAGTTTCCCAAATTTCCTCTATTCTCTTACAAAGACAAACAAACCACTGGCCTTCACTTCTCAAGAACCTCAAACTTTCTTCCTCACAGTTAACTCAATCTCTCTTCCTTCAAATCCTCCATAAAACCCAAAAAAACAACCCACACGTCTCTTTACGTTTCTTCCACTATGCAAAGAACAATCTTGGGTTCCAACCTGATACCAAAATTCTTTGTACACTTGTCCATGTACTTCTCGGGTCCGGACTATCCAAACCCGCAAAGCCCTTCTTGGATTCTCTCATTCAAATATACCCACCAACCCAAATTGTCGATTTCTTGATTCAGTCATTCAAAGCTGCTGACTTTCACATTCAGGTTTCAGTCTGGAGCTCAGTTCTTGTTTATTATTGCAATAAAGGTTTGTTCTTGGAAGCTCTTCAGGTTTATAGAAAAGCTAGAGAATATAGGTATTTTATGTCTATTGATAGTTGTAATGCATTGCTTAGTTTGCTGTATAGAAAGAACGAGTTAAGACTGGCTTGGTGTTATTATGGTTCTATAATTAGGTATGGGGTTCAGGAGAATGTGCTTACTTGTTCCTTAATTGCTCAGATGCTCTGTAAAGATGGGAAAATTGAGAAAATTGTTCCTATTATTGACAAGGGTTTATGTAGTCCTATTATGTATAATATACTTATAGACTGTTACTCCAAAAGAGGGGATTTTGAAGCTGCATGTGGATACTTAAATGATATGTATAGGAAATGTATTGATCCTACCTTTAGTACGCTTAGCTCAATTCTTGACGGTGCTTGCAAATATCAAAATGCGGAAGTAATAGACTCGGTGATGAGTTCCATGGTGGAGAAAGGACATTTTCCAAAAGTTATGTCGGCCGATTACAATTCTTTAATTCAGAAGCTGTCTGATTTGGGAAAGACATATGCAGCTGAATTATTTTTCAGGGAAGCTTCTGAAAAAAAGATTGAACTGCAAGATAACACTTATGGCTCTATGCTGAGGGCACTGTCCAAGGAAGGTAGAGTTCACAATGCTATTTCGATGTACAACATTATACTTGAGAGGAAAGTTGTCATCAATGACAAATGCTACAGTGCCTTCATGAGTGTCCTCTGCAATGAAAATCCATCAGAGGAAGTTAGCAGTTTGTTGAAGGATTTAATAGGAAGAGGATTCACTCCTCCCATATCTCATGTGTCTAAGTTTATTGTTTCTCACTGTGAAATGCGTAAGTGGAAAGAAGCTGAGGAGCTTCTGAATGTTATTCTTCAGAGAGGACTTCAGATTGAATCTTCTTGTTGTAGCTCTTTGGTGCGGCACTATTGCTTTAGCAGAAGGATTGATTCTGCCATTTCTTTACATACTGAACTAGAGAGACTTGGTGTTGCTTTAGATGTAAAGACCTACACTATACTACTTGACAGGCTGTTTAAATCAAGACGGCGTGAAGAAGCTCTAAGGATCTTCGATTACATGAGAACTCATGACATGTTGAACAGTGAAAGTTTTTCAATCATGGTTAGGGGGCTGTGTCAAGAAAAGGAATTCAGAAGCGCAATGAGATTTCATGATGAGATGTTGAAATTGGGGCTTAAACCGGACAAAAAAGCATATAAGCGTTTGATTTCTGGGTTTGGCTAAATAATATATTTTGGTTTCAGTTATATTTTATTTCTTCCCTTACTATATATACTGTACAGCATGGCTGCTCATTTCGGAGAAGATTTGGTGATGCTTGCTTTCAGTAGCCATCCAAATTTCACATCCCTATATGCACAACTGGAACAGCATACGAGGAGACATATGAATCTGTCCTGTACTTACAAAAGGTAATTTCTGTTCCTTTTTATTTGCCTTTGATGCCATATTGTGTTCAAAGGGAATTTTCATGCATATAGTTGTACAATTGTTTGATAGCAGAAAACTTCGTATTCTTGGCTACACTTGAAAGTTGATTTATTGATGTCATGGTGGACTTGTTTTGTTAATTGGCAGTGATGATGATTCAAATTTATTATGTCAGTTATCTGCATCATTGCCTAAGGAATTCCTGAGACAATTGCATGTTAGACTGTCTAACACGTATGTTCTTAGCCTGGGAAGTGTTTCCAGGGGCTTCCTTCTAAATGATTTTCTTTTCCGCCAGTAGAGGTGTCATTGTTCCATTGTATTTCAGCTCTCACTCTTTCTGAAGTGATTCATACCATCTCTTCTGAAATAATTAATTCTGTTTCCTAGCTATGCTGCTCTGCTTTACGAATCAAAATTAATGTGGATATATCTTAATGGACATCTACTACCAGTGGTAAAAGGACTGGCATGCCTCATAACTTTCTTGTTATTTTGGATAAATCTGGCACTTACGGTTAAACTGAATCCATTTTTGTCTCTAATTATTCGTGGATTACATTTGGGCTTCTATCACGAGCAAACAGAGTCCTTAGTGCAAATTTTTATGTGTCTGGAGGTATTTCGTAAATAACTTACAACTCAATGAGATGATACAGTATGCATAATGAACTTCTGCACTTGCGAGCTTTTAGGAAAAACTTGCATGCCAACAATCAGGATTAATAACTAAGACATGCATATGCCGCACTTTTTTTACCACCCTGTCCCCCTCTCTAGTTTGATTTTCATCGTTATAGCTTACCACATTCATTATGTAAATTTAACTGAAATGAGATGTCAGTCTTGCCTTTTTTTTTAATTTTGCACCGGGTGTCCGAGTCTCTTCGAGCCCCGACTAATCCCGGGGGTGCACAGGCCCTCGGCAAGGAGTTTCCCGCAAGTGCACCACGGTTAATTCAGGTTTTACCCAGTCCGATGGCCCTCAGAAATTGTTTGCACCCAGTGGGTTTTGAACTTGAGACCTTGAAAGGGAGCAAACCCCAAGGCTCAAGTCAATTGCCACCAGGCCAACCCCTTCATCTATGATTTAAGATATTGTAAATATATATTAAGTGGAACCCACAATTTCCTTTTGCCGTTTAGTTTATCCACTTATACATCTCTTCTTCATTGATAAAGACATAAAGTATTTAGGATGCGGAGTGTCACAACAGTTAATGATATGCGGTCTGAAGTTGTTATAGACTTATAGTATTAACGAAAATTTATCAAGTGTAATCTCAAGTCTCAACATTGAATGCCAGGTGTCATAACCTTTCTGCTGCTGATATGGATGATCTGATCAATAGGGTATCTCCCCTTGTGCTGATTAGGGATGAAGGTATTACATGCAGAAAAATGGTGAGGAGTTCTTCCCAATGCAGTTCAAGCGTCAAACGTAAGCTAGAAGATGGACCCTTAGTGATGTAATTAGTGCTGAGATTGATGTCGAGAAGTGGTTCAGTTTCAAGTGTTACTCCTGCTTCCTTTATATGGTTTTCTTTTTGTAGAAGATTATTTGGGATCCATGTGCTTAGAGTTACCCCAGAAAGAGGTAGCCAAGGGTTCTCTAGGGGAAAATAAAGAGCATCAAGGAGATGGTAAGTGGTAACCTAGATGATCTGATTGGCAGGTCTAGTCTAGTTATGGTTATAAGGAGTTCTTTTGATGGCAAAATTGAACCCTGAAGTCATGGTTACCAAAGCAATCACTTGGTGTTAAAACCAAAAGCTGGAGTATCGATGCATTGTATAGGCTTGAGCTTAACGGACGTAAAAGCAGATGTTTTTACTTGACGAAAATTTGTGCCCCTGTAAATTCCAGAAGGTGCAAAATCTGATTTCCATACAGGACCATGCAATTTGCTTATATAATACTTGCCATAAATTGAAGAAAGTCACTGTGCCGCTTTTTTGACATGGGAGAAAGTGGTGATTCAAACAGAAAGCTAATGCTTTCATGGTCCAATTTATGAAGAACCTCAACAGGGGTTGGAGAAACCCATATTCTGCTGCTGGATAAGACATATTACTACTCTACCAGGAGATCAGAACTATACACTTCATGTGCCATAATTTCTGAAGTGCTGTGGATCCAAATTTATGCTAAATGAAGTTCCCCTTGATCTTGTAGACGTGTACTGCTGCAGCTTATATTTTGCCACTGATTTTGATTACTATTTAATTTTTGGGATAATATGTTGGTATTTATTTGTACTGTTTATTGAGGTGTTTTTCATATATTTGTCTTCAGTAATTGATGTTTATTTTCAGACTCTTAACCAGTTCCTGTCACCATAGATTTACAAAAGGTTAGATGTTGCAAAAACAACCGTACGATCAAAGAAGAACATTGGAGCTGAAGTCACTGACATTTTATATTATATTGGAAATAAAGGAATGATCAAGCTTATGATTAGATAATACGCATCCGCAACTGCATATGGCTTTTCCTCTTCATTGATTCTGATATTTCCCTCCTTCCTTGCAAGATTTTTTATTTAAAGCACTATCTTTTAATAGTAATTAGCCATTTATAGATATCATTTGCTATATTACGGATTATAGATACTTTTTATGTGGTTATAAGATGTATTTGATGTATTTAAGTTATTATATTCATGAATACAATAGCAAAAATTGACAAGAATCAGGGAAGTCTAGTTAATCAGTTGTTGTATTCGACTAAATTTGACTGTATTCATGGAGTAAAACATGATATTACAGCTAGACAAATTATTGTATTCGACTGTATTCACAGCGTGAAACATAGGATTAGACTATTTTTAAAACAAAAAGTGAATCAATTAAATAATAGACTCCTAGCACACAAATTTTGTATTTTTAGTTATAAAAAATATTCTCAACCGAAAAATACCCAAATTATATAATGCATCTGAATGCATAAATTATATTAATTAAAAAAAACATATGAATACATTCATGACATATAGCGAGACAGTGACTACAATGAAATACATATAATACAGCAGGATACATTGAAATACAATGAAAAAAAAGACAATGAATACAATGAAATACATGAAAATACATTATAATATATTACTGTACTGCTTGTTCACAGCTTGATATATAGATCCAAAGCAAAAAGAGTTTCGGTGAGTTTTGGATCCAAAGCAAGCACATTACCACCATATTGATAATTATCTCTCGAATCTATATCAACTGAGACCGCCATAGTCCAATGGTATTAGCACAAGTTTTCTGCACAACAAGTGTAAGTTCGACTCCAATTACCTCCAAAACATAACAAGTTTCGGTAAGTCAAAGCAAGAACGACGATGTTCTATGTCGTCGTTAGCGACAGTCGGCGAGCTTCGTGCGGGGGTGATAATGGCGCACACCTAGCGAATTTGGGTGGGGGAAGAGGTATGATTCGTGGGTTTGTGGGAGAAGAGAGTAAAGTGTATGCAAAAAGAGAGAACGTGGTTAGTAAGATTTAGGGTGATTATGTGAGAGAAAAGACTAAAAAGGAGAGAGAAAAGTATTATTTAGCATATATGGTGCCTTAAATGTAGGTTGTAACTATAATTAGATATTTTGCTATAAAGTATAACAACTATCTATATGATATAATATTTTTAAATGATATTTATTTAAAATAAATAAGGTGTTAACCTTTTGTACAGGGTGTAAAATATCCTTTTTTATTCCTTCCAATTAAATAGGAATAGACTCAATTTAGGTTAGCTAAACAATAGTATCTTTTAAACACCAAGAATGTTTGGGCAGGGGTGTTCACAGTTCAGTTTGGTCATTTTTTGATTAAAACCAAAATCAAACTAATGTAATCGGTATTTAAAATTTTAAAATAAAAACCAAACCAAATTAAATACAAACCATCGTTTTGATTGTTGTTGGTTTGGTTCGGTTTTTCGGTTCTTAGTAAGCTAATGATAAGTCGATAATATTAAAACAAGTGGTTTGGTTCGGTTTTTCGGTTCTTAGTAAGCTAATGATAAGTCGATAATATTAAAACAACGCTAGACAACAATCTGAAAATAATCTGTTAAATTTATGCTTTTTATATATCTCTTTGAGAAATGAAAGTTTATTTACATGTTTATATGAAAAGAATGAACGAAAACAAACTAAAAGTTTGCTTTCTCAAGCTTTAGCCATTGTTGTCTTGCAATTTGAATGTGCTTTTTTTACTTTTGTGGTGGTTTTTTTAACTCTTCTTTTTGGTAAAAGTATGTGCGGGGTTAGAGAATTAGAGTCTATTAATGAAAAGAAAATTGGTCGAATCCTATTGTTTTGGACTTAGGCAATCTTTTAAGATATAACAGGATAAACTAAAATTCAAAATAACAATTAAAATTATTAACGAAATAATATTATTATATATAAATAATTATTAAAATTTGTATATAATTAATCGATTTAGTTCGATTTATTTTTTAATTTTTTAAAATAAAATCAAAACCAAACCAAATATTATCAATTTTTAAAATTTAAAATCAAAATCAATCCAAATAAAAAAAAAATCGATTTATTTAATCGACTTGATTCAATTTTGGCTTTGTATCTGTCAAACCGTGAACCCCTATGTTTGGGTGCTTGAGCGATTTTATTAAATGGACAATTACGTATTGATGGAAGTATTGAAATTAAAAATGAATAGGTTTGCATTCACTAAAATGAAATATATTTCAATACTCAAATTCATTTTGCAGTGTAGTAGGCTAAGAATGCAATTTCAATAAATTTAATAGTGTAAATTTTGTTTTTAGTGTAAAAGTTTTGAAACCAACATTCAGGTTTTCTTACGTGTCTCTAATCTGTGTGTCCACATACAATCTTACTCAGTAATAAAACCCGACCCACAATCAAACCACATACACTCTCAACATTCTGCTTCTTCTGCATGCATGAAACCCTCCAATATTTTCTCATCAATCTAACAATGGCAATCTCTCCATCTCCATCATCTCTTTTACTCATCACTCTCCTCTTTCTCCTTGCACCCATATACACTCATTCCAATTCTTCCGATGCATTACTCTCCGAACTGATCAACCTCCGATCACAATCACCCACCGGCGTCATCCACCTCAATGACTCCCTTCTCCAACGCATTCTCTCTATCCCTTCCCCTAAACCTTTCTCTTCCCTCATTTTTTTTGACGCCAAACAGCTCCACTCGAAACCCGAGATCAATCTCCCTGCTTTCAAACGTGAGTTCTCCCTTCTCTCCTCTTCTTTCCTTGTCAACCACCCCAAAAACAACAACAACACTCACATATTCTTCTTCGTTATGGAGTTTCAAGAATCTCAATCTTCTTTCGTGTTGTTTGAACTCAAGTCTTTACCCCATATTCGGTTATTACCCGATTTTTTAACGGATTTGAAAAGGGATAGTGTTCCAATGGACGCTTCCGGTTATTCAAGGGGAGCTGAGTCGATGAAGGAGTTTGTAGAAGCGAATGTGGAGGTTAATGTGGGTCCCATTCATCGACCCCCAGCAATTTCCAAGAAAATGATGGCTGCTATTGGTGGTGTATTCTTGATTTGGAGTCCATTTTTGGTGAAAAAGATTATTTCTGGAAAAACCCTTTTGCATGATAAGTATATGTGGATGACCGGATCGATTTTCGTGTACTTTTTTAGTGTTGCAGGGACAATGCATAGTATAATTAGGAAAGTACCGATGTATTTGGAGGATAGGAATGATGCAGGGAAGTCAAAGATGATTTTCTTTTACCAAGCATCTGGGATGCAGTTAGGAACTGAAGGTTTTGCTGTTGGATTCTTGTACATGATTGTTGGATTGTTGTTGGCATTTATGACTCATGTTTTGGTCTATTTGAAGAACAGGGGAGCACAAAGGTTGTTGATGGCGTTTGGGCTCATCGTTTCATTTTGGGCAGTAAAGAAGGTGATTTACTTGGATAATTGGAAGACTGGGTATGGTGTTCATGCTTATTGGCCTTCAAGATGGATATGATAGCAATGTAGTTTCTCTATCTGATATTCTCTTTGGTAAGAGCTTTGTAGTAGTAGTTTATACTACATGCGAGCTGATCCAGATCCAACAAATAATAGTTGACAAAAAGTTTCAGCTTTTCCTTTTTAGATTTATGGATCTTTGTACCTGTAGTGAAGCATGTATGTGCCAGTTGAAGTTTTGAAATATGTTTTTCTTGAATTTGCGCTCTGTATATCAATAATTACACGTTTTACGTCTCTCAAAATTACTGTTTTTAGTTACTTACATGGTCATCACAAACTGTGATCACCACTTATTAGCATCCATTTCAGTGCCTAATATGTAAAATGTTGATCATAATTCAGGCGAGATGAGGGTGATTATTGTGTAAAGAGTTAATGATCTGGAGTTGCCACCTCTAAGAGGTGAGAGGCCTTCCATAAATTTATATTGGTTTTTAGCAGACATTAGCACCATCAAAAGATTATTTACCTTACAACCACCAGCACAAGCCTTTAATAAGTTAAACTATATAGTATGAATGTATGATGATGGAGAGCAGCCTGGCTTGAAGAGCTAAAGAAGTTAGCATCAATATCAGACAAGGCAAAGAATCTGATATCTGGGACAAAAATAAGAGCAGAAAGTATAGAAGATTGATTAATTAAAATAAGAAACAACTGATATATTTTGGTGGTATCACATAGACTTTTGAGGTATAGAGCCTGGAAGTTGCTTTTCTTGAGTTTTAAGGAATAGACACTTTCATATTCTTTTCCCGCAGAAGGTAAATCGATATGCAAGTGGCATAGGAATTTAATCTGCTTGATTCTGATGCTGCGTATATTGGATTACTTTGACATAACATTTGCTGTGGAAAATGGTACACTACACTTCAATTAAAGCAAAAAGGGGGTGATAACTTGAATAGTTGTTGACATGCTCCTTTCTTCTCCATATGTCTAACAAATTTCTATGCATTTAATTAATTGCAATTTTGCATATACTACTTTGAAGAGCCGGCTTGGCTCAGCGGTAAGCTTGCTTGCCGTGGTGTGTCAGGTGGCGGGTTCGAATCAGCCTCTGTGCAAAAGCAGGGGGAAGGCTGCCTAGAGTATTCCCTTCCCCAGACACTCACGAAGTGGGTATTGAACTGGGTCGGCCCTTACTTTGAAAGGTCCTAGACGAGATAAGGATGGTCGTCCTTGGATCTTTTACTTCTGAACTGTGACTAATATTTCCTTCTTTAGCTTACTAACTCAAAATTACTGCTAGTTATTTCTGGCTGTCATAAATTGAGTATGTAAATTGAACTTAATATAAAAGAAAGGAAAGCTAGTGTGTATCTTTAAGGTACTAAGGCGCAAAATAAGGTTGATATAATGTTCTCGTTAACAGAACATATATATTTCTCCTTGGATGACACCAAGAAGGGGTAGGTAGCTTAGCTAGATGGGATATAAAAGAGGAAATATAAGTGCTATTTCCTCTGGTTACGATGTAAAAGTGGAGGATAAGCAAATATTCCATGTACACTTATCAGCACTTTCAATTGTAATAGCAATTAAGGAGGAATTGTTAATAAAATGACTTGAATTATAAGCACTTTCATATAGGGGGATTTAGTGTCTTATTGATTGTTCATTCATAAGATCCGGGGGAACCAATGAACATTATGTTGTTTCGAAACCACTATTTTAATCTCATTTGAACAATTTTTGATTAATAGCTCCAAAACCTCGGCGATCATATAAGATTATCTTTTATCGCTTCTTATACTTGGTCACAATATTATGGTATTGTTGCAGAGAGACCTTTCGACATGGCTATTGACGGATAATAGAGTAGTTATTGTCTTTCTTGAACGTGGTGATATAAGTTATTTAGCTGCATTATTTTTTAAGAAATGTTGCTTAAGAACTACTCTACCATCAAGAAAGATAGAGAAAGATGAAATGTTATATAATTAACTTTGATCTTGGATATGCTGATTAAGCTCTTGAGGTCCACCGTGACACCGTCCACCTTATGTTTTTTTCTGGCATAAAAGGGGAAGTGGGTGGCAAGCGTGTTTTCACTTTTAGATATAAAGTTGGTCATTGTTCAGCAAAGAATATATTCCCTTGAACAATCTTTACTGAAATCTAGTCATCATTTCATGTGTAGCCTTCTGTTGTTGCTCCCATTCTTCCTTCACACATATTACTATTTGCTTACGTACATTGAATCTTGATGGTCGGTTTGCTTCAGCAGATCTTGCTAGTTTTTAACAACCCCATCTTTCCTTTTCCTTCCTTGTGTAAAAAAGGTGCATATGAATTTCAATTCTGTAAGTCTTTTCCTGTTCTTTTGTTTCCCCCTTTTCATGAACTTGCGTATCCATGCAGCAGCTTAGATTCTCTTTTACATTTTGCTTTTTCCTATATATATTCTTTCCTTGATAGCCAAACCATTTACATTCTTATATTCCTTCAAACCTTGCCCTCTTTGTGCTTGAAATTTAAAATAGGACATTGAAAATTAGTTGAGAATTTGAAAGAAGAAATGGAAGAACAATCAGAAATAGTAGGAAGAGCATTTGTGGATCACTACTACAATCTCTTTGACAATGATCGATCATCGATTGGTACTCTGTATCAACCAAGCTCAATGCTCTCATTTGAGGGCCAAAAGTTGCAGGGAAGTGAAGATATCTCTGCTAAACTTAATGCATTGCCATTTGGACAATGCAGGCATGCGATTAGCACCATTGATTCTCAACCTTCGTCCTTTTCCGGAGGGATTATAGTCTTTGTCAGTGGTAGCATTCAACTTCTTGGAGAGGACTATCCCCTGAGGTTCAGCCAGGTCTCTCTTTCCTCCATATATGTTGTCAAGTGTATGATTTAATATATGTTGTGTGTGCAAACAAAATACTTGTGTATTTGAACCATTTGGGTTTCACTCTATCTGAATGGAATGATGAACTAGTTGGAAAAAGTTAAGGCTAAATACTTTGTTTGCAATGCATTTTTTTGCAGATGTTTCACTTGATCCCAACTGTGGAAGGAAGTTTCTTTGTTCAGAATGACATATTTCGCCTCAACTATGGCTAGTCTAGCGTTTGTGTGGAGAAAATGTTGATCAAGAGAAAAGAAAACTAGTGTTAATGTGAAGGATACGTTGAAGGGAGAAAATCATTTGCTGTAATTTGAATTGATGTGGTGCTTCCTTAACAATGGAATTGGAGCATCACATTGTTGATTTGCTTATTGCTTTTGTTATGAGATGTCATTTATCCAATTTGCAAGCACTTCAAGTTTGTCTTTTACCTTCATATTCTGGGCAAAATTAAAGCAAGGAGTCATTTCCTACAAGACTATACAATAATTTGACTGAACAGGTCAAGACTTGTGTGGTGAGATGCTAAGATATGCTAAGATCAAAAGGTCCAAATTCAAGTTTGGTTGAAATATAAGCGTATGCACCATTTAATTTATTGGTGACATTCTTATTTCTTCACCGTGCCACTCTCTGCTAGCGGGAGTGTTTAACAGTACAATACATTTCCATATCTCTCGCAAAAATCACTTGAGTTAACCCTTTTTTCTTCAAAAGAAAGAAAAAGTAGTGGATCATAGCTGCATATATTGGATAAAGATTTTGCAGTTGAGTATCAATTTATGATCTTTTGGCCCTTAATTATTTTATTTTTAATGTTCCATCGCTTTTTGCATCATTATATAAACTAAGACATATTTCTCAATAAATATACCATGATTAGTGAAACTGTGAAAGTTGTTTACTTTATTGTAAGGGGTTCGTCTATCAATACGGTATTTAGACATTATATTTCGGTACGGTTTTGATTTTTTAAAATGCTACACCAATACCACACTTAATTAAATTCGGTATGGTTCATTTTTTTTCCTTTCGGTTTCGATTTATTCGATTCAGTAACTTCGATTTATCCGATTTGAATACTAAGTAGTGTATAAAGTCATAGACTGTAATATTCTTAATTAAAGTACTCGAAAGTACAAAACTAAAAATATTTGTTGTCAAAAGTTTTGTCAATAACCATCAAATATCAACCCAGAGAGAAAACTGTACATAAAAGAATAAAATTGATCATTAGAAATATCTTTTTACTTGCTTAGAGTTAAATGATCAACTTAGAGTATAAAAGAAAGTAAATTTTAGATTTTTTAGGGTGTGTTTGGTATGAAGGAAAATGTTTTCCATGGAAAATGTTTTCCGAGAAAATGTTTTCATGGAAAATGAGTGATTTTATCACCTATTTTCTCTTGTTTGGTTGGTAAGTGGAAAACATTTTCAGGAAAATATTTTCTATGTTTGGTTAGAGAGTAAAAAATAATTTTTTTAGAAAAATATTTTTTTTGCAACTCTCCTACCCCTCCCCCTCCCACCTCCCCCACCCTCCCCTTCCCGAAGTCTCTAAAAATTGACACAATATAAAGGAACTAATGTGATGCTTTACTTTTTAACGCAAAAATCGCGTATTTTCGAATCGGTAAATTTATAATTTCTAAACCCGTAAACTTTCGAACTCATAATTTTGGAACTTGTAAAATATTGAGTCTTTAAATGATAAATAATAAAATTAAAAACTGAAAAATATATTTTAAAATTTTTTCGGGGGGGGGGGGGGGGGGGGGGGGGGGGGGGGGGGGGGGGGGGGGGGGGGTGGGTGGTGCGGAAAAATAAGAAAACAGAAATTTAAAATTATAGAAAAAAAAATTAAGGTAAAAGAATTTTTTTTTTTGCGGGGTGGGGTGGAGGGGTAGTAGGGTGGATGGTAACGGAAAAACTGAAATTTTTCTAAAAAAAAAAACTGTTTTTTGGAGAGGGGTGGGGTGGGTTGGTGAGGGTGAGAATGGTTGAAAAGGAGCTTTGGAAAATGTTTTCTCTTCTTTGGATAAGGAAAACCTTTTCCTCCAATTGGAGGAAAATGAATTGATAAGGAAAATGTTTTCCAAAACATTTAAGCCAACCAAACATGGGAAAATTGGAAAACATTTTCTCCTTCATACCAAACACACCCTTATAGTTATGTTATAATTAATAATATGTGTATTGCATAATATAATATATATTTCAATACGGTATTGGTATTCGGGTGTTTCATTTAATTAAAATACCAAATACTAATTTTTTTTAAAAAAACTTAAACCAAATACCATATCGAATACCAAAATATCAAATACCAAATACCAAAAGTTTTGGTTTCGGTGCGATCATACGATATTATACACCCTACTGTATTGAACCAAAAACAAAAGCAGAACGTGTTATTCCGAAAAACAACATTACAACCAACAACCGAACATACTAGGGCTCACAAACTAGCAATACATGAAGATGGTTAGATTAACAAAGTTTCTCACAAGCCCTCAGTGTAAGCCACACCAGTAGATTTCAACCATGCTCCTCCTTGAATCAGCTGACCCACTGTGAATTTCGTCGCTTGTGCTGTATTTAAAATATGATAACCAGGCCACTTTACTCTCTTACTAGTTCCAGCACCAGGTCCTTTGTTCATATACTCACCATAATATAAAGTTTTCAAGGCAAAATCACCTTGCCATACTGACCAGCCTTCTGGATCAATATGGTCTCCAATATTAGACTGCATAAATACAGTTCGTGAGTACGCTTTCCACGGACGTCCCAAATATGTCTTAACCGACCCTTTCACTGGTGCAAGGTCTGAGGTAGCAATGATGTCACAATTTTGGATTGAAGTTCCTGTATTTTGGTTCGGGTCTTCACGACCTTGGGCTGTAATCATGTTCTTTTGTCCAGGCCCGGGCTTTCGTGCTGCCATTTTAGAATTTTGGAACACAACTGCTGCATTACCAAAGATGAAATCAACAGTGCCAGCGATGTAACAATCTCTGTAGAATTGACGGAGGCTGTGAGTATAAAGAGTATCTTGGAATGCATCTATTTTGCAACGATTAATGACTGATTGATCTGCTCCAACACGAAGTGCTACTGCTTGGTGTTTTGCTGCTCCTGCTGTGTTTTGAAACTGCAGATCTTGGGCTATGAATCCATCCCCAACAGCAGCTGCATTCAAAAGAAAATGTGACGCAACCACTTAAAAGTCAAGCCCCAATTGAGAAAGAAAGTTTTCATTAGCTGCACTAACATAAATTAGGTTCTCATGAGTTGAATGTGGAATTTAATTTAGATCTCTTAATTAGATTCAGCCTAAAGCCCCTGGTGGCATTTTAAGATTAAAGGTCATGCATATGTTATCACCACCAAAACGCTGTTCAAGTCCCAATTGATGATAATGAAGCGAGTACTAAATAAGTCAAGTCAGTATGGGGAGAAAGAATATACTTACCAACAGTTGCAGATTTGAAGGTTGTTGAACCATCGACAACATTCAAGTTGCCAGTGATAATAGTAGCATCCATACCATCACCAACAAGCATCACATTTTTCTTCTTTTTCCCAATCTCAACATTTTCTTTGTATATTCCTTTTTTCACATATATAACATAACGAGTCTTGCTGTTATCTGGAGCCGAGGCAACTGCTTCCTTTACAGTCTTGTATTTTCCGCTGCCATCTTTTGCCACTATTACATTAGCTTTTATGGCATTTGCAGAAAGTTGCAAAAGCCTTCTATCATTAGATGTAACCCATGAGGGTAATCCATCAGTAACTGATGGAAGATCCATGGTATTAGATGGTGTCATTTTAACCATCAAGGCCAAGGAAGTCTTTGCTCTTACTATCAAATCCTTCAACATAGGCTTCATAATGGACTGGGCCTGGCCATTTAGCCCATCTATGCATGTACCATGGTTTGTTAAAATGCTACTTAGCCATGTATGGACATCAAAATGGGCTTGGGCCGACAAGTTCCCATGTAACATCATGGAGTCCATTAATCTGTCCCTTGACAAATCCATTAACTCTAGACAATCTGCTAGAGCTGCTTGCTCGTTGTCATTATTAATCCGAACGTTCACATTGCTCACTAAATCGATCGTCTCCTGGATTTTTAACGATGATTTATGCAAAACCATCTGTAACAAATCCACTGTAGTGGTTTCTATCATACCAGCAGGTGCAACCTCAGACACCATAGCCAAGCAAGATGGCTGATCATGGGCCTGATCACAAACATGGGCTGTCAGAGAAAGAGATGGGCTGCTGCTATTGATGGCCCAGATTGAAACTAATCCAACTGAGCCCACAATAGCAACTAAGGACAGAAGAACATAGAGAGGTTTGGAAGAGGAGGATTTTGTTTTGGGAGTGTCTAACAATGGTTGAGAGGAATTAGTAGCCATGACTTAGTACAAGTAGTGTTGTGTGGTGAGCTTCAGTTGTTATATGGATCTTCTCATTGCCGGTGTTCTTATATAGACACCAAAAACCAAGAATAATGGCCAATCCTCGTTACTTTTTTAACATACAACTTTAATAAATTAAAGCACAATTTTAACAAAGTTACTTTAGTTTACTTTTAGGTGGCGGAAAGGTTCAGGTTTTTATTAGTATTATTATAAATGGTTAACACACGTGAGTATAAAAATTGAAATACAGGCAATCGGTTTTCCTAACGCTAAAGTCAGTCATTAATTGAGTGCATTTGATATTTTTCTTTCTTTTCATGACTAAGCATGTACGTAGGGTTAATCTATAAATGGACGCCTAGTACTCCATTTTAACCGGATGTGCATTGCTACTTGCTAGTATTAGTGTATTTTAATGTAAGCTATATACACTATAACAGAAACATTTTTTGTAGTTTAACATGTAACAATATGTTACTATTATTTTTATCAGGTTAAAAATTTTATTTTTTTCATAGCGATTTTACATATATACCTTACAAATGGCTTAATTTTGTAGATATAATTTTATTCTACTGTTACTACATAAAATTTAAACACTCTATATGTAGTACTAGCAATTATGCAGTCTACTGCAGAAACTGTTCAAATCATAAGCACTCGAATTATTATAAAGTATCATAAACTATATTCATAATATTAGCAGCGATAAAAAATTATATTTTATAATTATATCTCTAAGATAAGATATTAAATTGGATGTAGTTGGCCCTTAAAGCATTAGAGAGTCATTTGAAGCATATAAAAATGAAGAACTAGGGTCAGCAATGTAAACCAAACCATCATTCACACTAAGCAAAATATTCTTTGATTGGAAAAGTAATATCCACGAGGGTTTCCCTATGCATGTAAATTTAACTTTTATGTTTTAGGAGTAGTATATTTGAATAAAGGAGCAGAGTCCCAATGCCCATTGTTTAAGCAAATATACTCTGGTTGGAAAAGCATGTCGTTTTGTCACATCAGTTTTAACTTTGATTTCTCCGAAATTGGGGTGTTAGAGGAAAAGCATATATAAATGCATACTTAAATATCGTTCAGGGATAGTCTCAAATATCTCTCTCCACGTACGTTTTCATAATATTAATTTCCATTGTAGTTTGCAATATTACAATTTACAATTGCCTCCCTTGTTTTATTTTCTTAGTAACAATTATTTTATTTTTTTAATAATATAATCATGATTTTCCGGATCATGTTAGGTAACTTTAACTAATTTTACTGTATAGCTACTACTCCATCCGGTCTAAAATAAGTAATTTTTTGGATGATTCACACAGATTAAGAAATTTACCTTTTAGTATTAATTAGCAATGTAATTAACTATATTAACCTTTACTATCTCACATAAACACTCATAACACATATTCCAACACTATTTACTCCAAGTACAATGTAGGAAATACATAATTAATTCACTCTTGAAATTTGGAAAAATAACTTATTTTGGACCACAAGAAAAAGGCTAAAAATCACTTATTTTGGACCAATTCAAATTTCAAGAAAAATGCTAAAAATCCTAATCGGTTTATCATTAATGTAATGACTATAATTTGACCAATTTGTCCATTCTAATTTATCACCAAGTTCAAGTTTTCAAAACTGCTTTTTAGGAGTAAGAACTAAGAACATCAATGACAACTGAGAAGAAAAAACTACTTCAGTAATATCCAAAAAAAAAAAAAAAATTAAATAATTTTGTAATTGATGGGCTAATGCATTGAGCTAAAGTTTCTTCACTTTCATTTTGGACAGATGGTGCGCATTATCTATGAAGTAATTTCTTTTCTATATATAATGAAACATTTAGTTGCTAGTGGCTAATAATGTGTGGGTAGGAAAATAAATATATCTCAGGACCAGTTGACGTCCCATTTAGGCGTGCATCTTCTCTCACGATAGTAATCATGAAATAAACTTTTTCATGTTGGATACATGACTTGAATTTAAATAAAGAAGTAAAGATTTATACACTTAATTTCAATTAATTATTTAGAACTGATGTATAATTAATATTGTCACAAGAGCCATTCCCCAATGTGTTATAATAATACACTAGTACGAAATATATAAAAAATTATTTTGCTCCGAATTGGTTGGATTATGTTCCTATCCTATGTAACACGATTTTGGTTTATGTGACATATCGCTGTGATGCATGTCGAAAATCATTTGTACAAAATGATTATTCTTGTTTTTCATATTTGTATATTATTGTCTTCCAATTTAATGTGGTAGCATAAAAATAACTTACGGGGTTAGCACCTAGTATCAACTTGTTCCTAAATCTGCGGTCCAAGATGTATAGACAGATATTCCCTGTGCGGGTGGCTTTCATGATCACTTGGAGTTATTGGCCACTAAAAGCAATCGATCACGTTTTTTTATTTAAGGTACTAAGGGCTCATTTGTTTTTTTAAGATTAAGACGTCTGAATCTGAATACATATTTCAATATTAAGATGTATATTAAGATTAATACATCTGAATCTGAATATACATCTGAATATATTAAGATGTGTATTAAGATCTGAATAGAAATAATTAAGACTGTTTGATTTTTAACATCTGAATGTACGAAATATATTTATTTGAAAATTAATAAATATAAATTTCAAATAAAATACTAACTAATCTAATATTCTATCAGTAGAATATATAATTTTTAAAATATGATAGTTATTGGTGGTGATGGCTAACGGAGGAATGCCGACTAGAAGCGGTGGTTGATGATAATTTTGGTTGATGCTCGTGGTTCATGCTAGTAGCTAGTAGACCTGGGCCACAGAAGATGCTTTTTGCCCAATAGCTACATAAACACATATTTGGTAGTGGTGACAATTATGATTGAGGATAGTGGTGGTGGGTGGTGATAGTTAATAATATTGGTGGTGGTATTAGTTGTGATTGAGGAAGGTAGTAGGTGAATGGTGGTAGGTTATATTGATGAGTTGTGCTGGATGTGGTTGTTGATGGTGATGGGGTGGTCAGTAGTGGTAGTGGAGGCGGATGAGCGTAGATTGTGGGCGAGAATCATGGTGGTCGGAGTAGAGGGAATAGTATGTGATAATGGTCGATAATGGAGGCTATGATTTTAAGCATGATGATGGCGTGGAGGTAGTGGTGGTGGTGGTGGTGGTTAAATATGGGGGTGTTGGTGGTGGCATGGTGGTAGTTGATAATGGTAGATGGTGGCGGCAGTTAATAATGAATATATGATAGCATCTTAATGAAATTAAGTCTTTGTTATAGATCTTAATCAAACAGACCTATTCAGACCAATTAAGTGGTCGTGAAGTAAAAAAACAAACGCACTTAATGATTAAGATCTGAATAATTAATATTCAGACTTTAAAAACAAACGCACTTAATATCTCAGATCTGAATGATTAAGATTCAGACCTCCATTAAGTGCAAACAAATGAGGCCTAAGGTCCAACAACCCCATTTGCCAAAAAAAAAAAATTACTACATAAAAAGTACTCATGTTGCATATTGTAATGGCAAAAAAATTCATATCATGCATTTGACCTGGTCAACGCTGTGATGTGTTAACCCGACCCCGAAAGATCGGGATCATGAGAAGAAGAAAAATTGTTGCCGAGGTCAATGTGGCTTAATGGAAAATAAGGACGAGGATGAGTGTTCGCCCGCAACGTGCTGTAACAGCTAGTTTTAGGACTTAGATTCCCCAGAGAATATTTTAGTGAATATTCCCTCCCGTCGTGCTATCTAGGATTTTGTGCCCCATGTACTCATACAAATTGGAAGAGATGTAAGTTTAGAGGGAGATCGAATAATTTTGTTAGGAGCATCATGGACATTGTGTTGGAGACTTTATGCCATTTGGCTTTAAAGTAGAAAAAGTGTGAATTGGAAATGGAGGGAAAATGAAAATTTGAAGAAGTGAACTTTTGTCTTGCACTTTATCCCTCATTAGTGAGGGACAACCACATTTGTGTGCTTATATATAGAATCACTTCTTAAAGCTCTTAAAAGGAGTTGAAGAAAATGAACCCTCGCGCTGACGTTGCTCGCTCGGCTCGATTTTGGCTTTGGCTTTGAATTTGAATGGATTTGGATTAGGATTTAATTAATTATTAATTATTTAATAATTAATTAAATACCAAATTACTGCTGAAAATACGCCAGAACCCTGTTAAAAGTTCAGAGAACCTCGCTAGCTGCGTTTCTGCTATGACCGCGATAGAATCGCGGCAGTCAAATTCAGAGAGCATCTCTGGCCGCGGTTCTGCCGCGATCGCGGTAGAACCGCGGCAGGCCGCGTATTTTCTGAAAAGGCACATCTTCCAGACACATCTTCTGATATTTGCCTATAAATTCTGAGTAAAGGCTCCATCTTCCAGATACGAAAAACACTCCAGAACTTCTTTCTTTCTGAATATACTGCATCCTAGTTCGCAATATCTCTCTCTCAAATTCGTAAGTGTGATTTTGTGTAAGGCCCCGAAATTTTTTTTTTCGAGTTATTTAAGATTTCGTCGTGCTAATGTTGGCTACATTGTTTTATCTCGTGTGCAAATAAGGATTCATAATATTATGGATATTAATTAGATAGTTTAATAAGGGTATAAGTCTTATTATAAGTGATTTGGGGTCTAAGGAGAGGCCTAAGCCTAATCCAAGATGGAAAATTGCATATTAGACGAAATCTGTAAAAGAGTGCGCACAAGACCTCACTTTGAACGATCATATCTCCAGTTATATAAGGATTTGTGTGAGGATCAACCTATCAAATTAAAGCCCTTTGAGTCTAGTTTCCAACGCAACAAACCGTTCATCATTCGGAGGTGTATACAGAAAGTTATGATCATTTTACTCGTCAGGTGTCAGATGCGCGAAGTCCTGCGCGAAGTGGACTTCGCGCACACTTCGCGCACCTTAGGCAGAATGCTCAGGTAAATGCGCGAAGTCATGCGCGAAGCATGCACACTTCGCGCATCTGGGCAACACTTCGCGCACCTGGATAGTTTTAATACCCTAAAGACCGGCCTAGAGTGTTCCCAACTCATTTTTGGAGTTTTGACTTGCTCTCTCAAGAGGGTTTCATCCCAAACTTCATCCCTATAATCTAAGGTAAGATTTTTATAGTTCTTTGAGTAATTTCTACCCCTTAAGCACTTATACTAACAAGGATTAATCTTCAAAATCCTTAGGTTTTCCTTCTAATTCTTGAATTCTTCAAGAACACCTCAAGTGGAGATTCTTAAAATTCTTACTACAAGAGGTATGTTTATCATCTCCAACTGCTCTATGGTGATTATTTATGTAAGATACATACATTAGAACTCATGGGAGGGTGATTGGGAGCCATGGGTTCCTAACCTAGGTTATGTTAGTATTGTAGAGGTTGTGAGATGTGTTATTGAGGTGTGATTCTTGGTATGGTAGTGTTATGTATGCATGCTTGTGCAAATAGAGTTGTGGGAAGATTGATGAACATAAATAAGTAAAGATTGGGTTAGGGAATGAAGTAATTCTTGAAAAGGGGATTTAAAATCAAGATGCACAACTAGTATTTGATAAAATGCTCAAATGAGCTAGTTTCATGAATATCTTTCTAATATGTGTTTAATTTTGTTATGTCTCATAGTAGATTGGAATTGCTAGAGTTTTTGGAGTGTTGTAGTAACTTAAGGAAAGCTCAATCGAGGTATGTATGGCTAATTTTGATTCTTGTGAAATCGCCTATATGTGTGAAATTTGTTTGGTTCGTGCTAATTTGACAAATTGTGTGAAATTCTTGATGTTGTTGTTGGATATTCAAAGTTGTTGTTGAACTATGAGTGATGTGGTATGGAATATGAACCGAAAGGTAAATGAGAGTTGAATTGGGTAAAGAATTATGAATAATGGTTATGATGACCTATGTGGCACCTTGTGGAAAAGGAACGAAATACTTGAGAATTGGTTTATTGTGGAAAGAGATGAAACACTTGAATTGTGGAAATATTGTAACATGGTTGTGATATTGGTTTGAAAAATAATTGAGAACATGAAACAATGTGCAAGTTGCTTATTTGAACTTGTTGAAATTGTGTGTAGTACCTTATCTGCTGTTTGAAATTGTTGTGTTTTAAACTGTAAGGCGGGATCGTGTTGCGCGCCGCAACGTGAGGAAATAAGGTGTGGGTTGGGGTGATAAGGGTGGCCGAGGTAATAAGGGTGGTCGGGGGTAATAAGGATGGAAAGCGATCGAAATCGCTATTGAAAATTGATATAAAAATCAATAATGTGAAATTGTGAAAGGAGACAGCAGGAGAGTTTGCAACCTGTGGGGGCACTGATTGCCCCTATGTTTGACTACTTGCAATTTATGTGATTGATTGGTTATTGTTCTATTTGTTGACCTTAAACGTGCTTGTGTTGAGGCTTTTCTGGAATGAGTAAAAGGTGGAAAACATGGTTGGCTGGCTTGATTAGTTTTGATGTAATTAATGGCTTGAGTTTACTTGGGACAAAGTTTGTCCATACATACCAGTACAATTCAAGTGTACTGACGTCCCTTTTGCCGGGGGCGCTACATTCGTGTTATGATTGTAGGTGGATCAGTAGCAGGCACTTGTACTTCAGCTCATCGGCAGTAGTATTCTTCATCTTCCACTGCCCGTTTTGGTGAGCCCTTTTCTTCCTCGGGGCCTAGTGTGGCTCATGCCACTCTTGTTTTAGACTTCATTTTGGTTTTGTAAGGTATAGCCGGAGCCTTGTTACCGGCAAGTATGATATTTCCTTTTGTATCCTAGAGGCTCCGTAGACATGTAAAATGTGGGGTTGTGGCCTATGTATATGTATGTCGGGCGTTGTAATTGTAAATTGTGAACTTGTTAGTAAATCAATCACATGGTTATGTTTATGCATTGTGAAATCAGTCATTATTGGAAAGATATTTGGTTAATGAGTAATAATCGACACAGGGGTAACGCGTGGGATATAAAGGCACCCAGGTCCGCTTGACTGGGGCTACTCGGTCAGGCGCCGGTCATGTCCCTCGTTTTGGGGCGTGACAAACTTGGTATCAGAGCCTATGGTTTTTAAAGTGTCCTAGGATGTCTCGGAGCCGTGTCTAGTAGTGCTCTTCTTATAGGTGTGTTGTCGACCACATCATATAAGTAGGGGGCTACACGGACATTTAGGAATATTACCCTTCTTCAACATTCCAAATCGTGCGATAAAGCTTGACTATAAGATTGTTTTATAACCCGTGCGTTGAGATTCAAGGTAAGTTTAAATGCTCTTTCGTCTGTTTCATGTAGTGTTGTCATATGTCATGACCAATGGGAAAAGACATGGGTATTATGGAGATTGCACATGTATCTTGTTGAATAAACAGTATGAATATAAATAGTATAAGTACATAGTACTACAAGTATGCTTTATTTGAGAAAAGGATTAAAAGTGATTACCCGCACGAAGAGGCATTGATTTGATAATTGATATGTAAGCTTGAGTAGCACACGTGGTTAGTGCGAGAAGTATATAATTGATCGCAAGGTGTGAAAGAATATTGGTTATATAAACACGTGATATATGGGAGAAAGACTAAGAGATTAATGGTGAGAGTGTAAGTCTCTCACATGAGTTAAAAAGTTATGAAATGAGACTCAATTGGACCCTAGGTGAGAAGACCCTTGTCTTACGAACGTTATAAGGACCCAGAAATGTATGAGGTTGCGTTACACTCATAAAGGATATGCGTGGGGACTTGGAATCCCATACCTACGTGGCTGAATAGGAATAGGGAACTTATGAGATCAATACTATGGTGACTTAAATTTTCCTAATAGTCGAGTATATATAAGAGGGATAGATATATGAGGCATATGTTCCTAAAGTTTCTACACTCAAGACTTGTGTCAAGATCCAGGACATTCGCCCCATGTGGGAGAGGGAGGGCTATCATGAGGCTACTTAAATACAATGAAACAGGAGTGAGACCATGTAGCTATGATATTTGAATATTTTGGTGAAGACAGGTGTGGTCTAGAAAAGAGATAATGGGTAACATGACTCTCTGAAAGAATATGCTAATGATAGACAACTAGCATCCCAAGAGATTAAGGAATGTAAATTCTTCACGCATGGCAATGTGAATGATAGGGTCAACGATTCTAGAAAATAAGAGTATGTTTGTAAAGAGACTTTTACTTGTTAGAAGGACGGGAGAAATAGAACCCAAGGAAGTACCATATTTCCAATGTGAAATATTGTGAGTACTTGGAATGGGCTAATCATAGATTTGTGATTTAAACAAAGTTTCGGGATACTAAGAAAGCCAGAACGAGTGGGAGAAATAAATGTGTTGCCACAACAACCCAAGATGGTAATTGGGGCTTGATAGAGAGCCTCTAAAGAGTCTTACAAATAGATAAGTGTTGAGTGATGTTCAGACGAACACTCTTTGCTACATATATCCCAATAAGAGTTAAGAGGTGAGCCGGATGAAATACCTAAGGTAATGGACCACGTAATATATGGAAGAGTGCGTGGCTATTCACTAACTAGGAAGAATGAGGTGAGAAGAAATGGGGAGAAAACCTTTAAATTGAGATGGTCATGGTTATCTAAAACAATTTTTGCACCAGAATGGTGGACCCACTTAGGGCACAAGTGTTAATAAAAGTTATAAGGGACTAACCGCAATGCAACCGACTTGGGTGACATTGAATATCAACTAAAGGGTCTAGAGATAGTTCATGTCTACACACAATGGGAAGTGAGATTATCGTTGGTGAAGTTGTGGTACTGTAAAATGATTAAACAAGACATAATGATTTTTCAAGTTCACGGGAGGCGGACAAATGTGTGGGACAATAAAGCTATTAACTATGCACTATCCGCAAAACAGGATGGGAATGAAAGGTTCGGAATAGATTGAAAGAGGATGAACACTCGTGACGGACTAGACATGTTTAGCATGATAAATCTTAAGCCGCAATATCAGGGAACTTTATTGGTAACTATAACATGGGGAATAAGGCGAGTTATTCATCGGAGATAGAATCAAGTGGACTAAGCCTTACACTTAAGAGTAAAACCAAAAGTTGTTGTTGAAGGATTGAGGAGGATTTAAAGTTTCAGAGAATACCCTTCTCGGGCTAGTGACCCTTCCTAAATCATATGCATATAAAGGTTGTTGATATATGTTTTAATAGGTGTTTAACCGTAAGGAGGGATGGTAGGAATTTTCATTCGCGGGGGAAGTAGTGCAGTTTCTTAAATTCTATAATGTACATATGGGGAGAAGAGGTTGGTTAAGAAAAGTTAGAGCACAATGTTACCTTATATTTGATGCAATGTCGTGCAAGATAGTGTTATTCGGGGTACGTGTGCAAGTTAGCCAGTGCTATTCATTTGAGATAGGAGGTCATACGAGAGAACTCATATAGTAATGCCTTTTGTTAAGAATTATGAAGAGTTAGTAGAAATTGTTCACATGGGATCGTAACCATATCAAGGAAATTATAGTAGAACTCAATTCGTGGAAGGTCTTATGTAAGAGGAATATAATAAAGATGTTCCGCTAATGATGTAAAGTGTTAAGGTGATAGTTATGCCTCCAAGGTTGGTTTGGGGTGTGTGTTGATGTAACACGGAAAGGTTATAGAGTATACTTTGAGATAACTCAAGAATCACGAGAAGAATTATCCGACACATGATTTGGAGCTCGCGACAGTTGTGTCTGCTTTGAAATATGGCGGTATTATCTTTATAGAGTTCATGTAGATGTGTTTTCAAACCAAAAGGGCCTCCAGTATTTGTTCAAGCAGAAGGAACTGAATCTGAGACAGCGGCGGTGGTTAGAATTGCTTAAGGACTATGATATGAACATATTGTACCATCCAGGGAAGGCAAATGTGGTAGCCGACGCTCTTAGTCGAAAATCCATATGTAGTTTGGCTCATTTGGGTGTGGATCAGAGACTCCTAGCTCAGGAGGTTTACCAATTGGCCAGTTTAGGGGTTCGTATTTTGGCGTCAGACGAGGAGAATGTATTGGTGCATAATGGAGCAGAATCATCATTGGTTCCAGAAATCAAGGAAAAGCAGTTCATGGATCCAGCATTGGTTCGAGTGAAGGAAGCAGTCATGAATGACAAGACCTCGGCATTTGTACTCAGCAGCGAGGATGGTGTATTACGGTGTCAAGGTAGACTATGTGTTCCGGACATAGACAAGCTTCGGGAAAGGGAAATGCCAGAGGCTCATGTTTCCAGGTATTCGGTACACCCCGGTTCCACTAAAATGTATCATGATCTCAAGGAGATTTATTGGTGGAACGGTATGAAAAGGGATGTGGCAAGCTTTGTAGCTAAATGCCCGAGCTGCCAGTAAGTGAAGGCCGAGCATCAACGGCCCGGTGGATTAACTCAGCTTATAGAAATACCAAGGTGGAAATGGGAGATGATCAATATGGATTTCGTGGTGGGGTTACCTCGCACTCGGCGTAAGTTCGACTCAATATGGGTGATAGTGGATCGACTCACCAAATCAGCTCACTTCCTGCCAGTCAAGTCCACTGATACTGCGGAGCAATATGCAAAGTTATATATCAAGGAGATAGTAAGGCTTCATGGCACTCCACTTTCTATTATCTCGGATCGCGGGGCTCAGTTCACGGAAAATTTTTGGAAGAAGTTTCAGCAAGGTTTGGGAACTCATGTGAATCTCAGCACAGCCTTCCATCCGCAGACCGATGGTCAGGCCGAGCGGACTATTCAGACGCTTGAATATATATTGCGGGCTTGTGTCCTGGATTTCAAAGGTAATTGGGATGAACACTTACCATTGATAGAATTTGCTTATAATAATAGCTTTCATGCTAGCATTCATATGGCCCCATTTGAGGCATTGTACGGGAGAAGGTGTAGGTCGCCAATCGGGTGGTTTGAGGTAGGTGAAGCGGAATTGCTAGGGCCAGATATGGTGTACGAAGCTATGGAAAAGGTCAAGGTTATTCAGGAGAGAATGAAAACAGCACAAAGTCGTCAAAAATCCTATGCAGACGTTCGCCGAAGGGATTTGGAGTTTCAAGTTGATGATTGGGTGTTCTTGAGGGTATCTCCTATGAAGGGAGTCATGCGATTCGGAAAGAAAGGGAAATTAAGTCCTAGGTATGTCGAGCCATATCGGATTGTTCAAAGAATCGGGCAAGTTGCTTATAGGCTGGAGTTGACTCCTGAAATGTCATCAGTGCACCCCGTGTTCCAAGTGTCCATGTTGAAGAAAGTGATTGGAGATCCATCCACCATCATGCCGGTCGAGGCTATTGAGGTTAATGAGGATTTATCATATGAAGAAGTTCCGGTTGCCATCCTTGATAGGCAAGTTCGTAAGTTGAGAAATAAGGAAGTTGCCTCTGTTAATGTATTGTGGCGAAGTGAACAAGTTGAGGAGGCCACGTGGGAGGCAGAAAAAGAGATGAAGGAAAAGTACCCCTATTTGTTTGATCAAGCTTAGTAGAAATTAGGCGATCCTTCTACTCCTAGTAACTATTGCCTTGTCCAAGTTGTTTCCCTCTTAGTGTTAGTCAAGTTTCCTTCATTTGGTAATGAGTTGTATGTGTTGTTACCTTGGGTCACTTAAACCTTTCTTGATAAATGGAAGCCTTATAAAGATTCATGTGCTAAGTAAACAACTAATAGTAAGTGTAGATTGATAATGGTTTGTTTATGTGTACATGGTGTATTGAGACAGTTAAATAAGGTAAGGACTCATTGAATTAGCTAGTTTATGCGCAAATGTAACAATGTGATAGAATATGTGTTATCGTTGAGGTAAGGAAGTGTATACAAGCTGTGGAAAGTGTTGTAATTGTGTATTGTTGTTGGAATGTATTTCGGGGGCTCTCTAACAGGTGGATATGTCCATATTACAAAGAAAACTCTGGCGAAAATTTCGGAAATTTAAGGAGTTAGCCAAATTCGTGGCTATTGATATATTTCATGATGTGAACAAACTGAAGTTACATAAGGAAGGCTAGTGAATGGACCTCAATCCTCATTCGAGGACGAATGCTCCTAAGGGGGGGGAGAATGTAAGGCCCCGAAAATTTTTTTTTCGAGTTATTTAAGATTTCGTCGTGCTAATGTTGGCTACATTATTTTATCTCGTGTGCAAATAAGGATTCATAATATTATGGATATTAATTAGATAGTTTAATAAGGGTATAAGTCTTATTATAAGTGATTTGGGGTCTAAGGAGAGGCCTAAGCCTAATCCAAGATGGAAAATTGCATATTAGACGAAATCTGTAAAAGAGTGCGCACAAGACCTCACTTTGAACGATCATATCTCCAGTTATATAAGGATTTGTGTGAGGATCAACCTATCCAATTAAATCCCTTTGAGTCTAGTTTCCAACGCAACAGACCGTTCATCATTCGGAGGTGTATACAGAAAGTTATGATCATTTTACTCGTCAGGTGTCGGATGCGCGAAGTCCTGCGCGAAGTGGACTTCGCGCACACTTCGCGCACCTTAGGCAGAATGCTCAGGAAAATGCGCGAAGTCATGCGCGAAGCTTGCACACTTCGCGCATCTGGGCAACACTTCGCGCACATGGATAGTTTTAATACCCTAAAGACCGGCCTAGAGTGTTCCCAACTCATTTTTGGGGTTTTGACTTGCTCTCTCAAGAGGGTTTCATCCCAAACTTCATCCCTATAATCTAAGGTAAGATTTTTATAGTTCTTTGAGTAATTTCTACCCCTTAAGCACTTATACTAACAAGGATTAATCTTCAGAATCCTTAGGTTTTCCTTCTAATTCTTGAATTCTTCAAGAACACCTCAAGTGGAGATTGTTAAAATTCTTACTACAAGAGGTATGTTTATCATCTCCAACTACTCTATGGTGATTATTTATGTAAGATACATACATTAGAACTCATGGGAGGGTGATTGGGAGCCATGGGTTCCTAACCTAGGTTATGTTAGTATTGTAGAGGTTGTGAGATGTGTTATTGAGGTGTGATTCTTGGTATGGTAGTGTTATGTATGCATGCTTGTGCAAATAGAGTTGTGGGAAGATTGATGAACATAAATAAGTAAAGATTGGGTTAGGGAATGAAGTAATTCTTGAAAAGGGGATTTAAAATCAAGATGCACAACTAGTATTTGATAAAATGCTCAAATGAGCTAGTTTCATGAATATCTTTCTAATATGTGTTTAATTTTGTTATGTCTCATAGTAGATTGGAATTGCTAGAGTTTTTGGAGTGTTGTAGTAACTTAAGGAAAGCTCAATCGAGGTATGTATGGCTAATTTTGATTCTTGTGAAATCGCCTATATGTGTGAAATTTGTTTGGTTCGTGCTAATTTGACAAATTGTGTGAAATTCTTGATGTTGTTGTTGGATATTCAAAGTTGTTGAACTATGAGTGATGTGGTATGGAATATGAACCGAAAGGTAAATGAGAGTTGAATTGGGTAAAGAATTAAGAATAATGGTTATGATGACCTATGTGGCACCTTGTGGAAAAGGAACGAAACACTTGAGAATTGGTTTATTGTGGAAAGAGATGAAACACTTGAATTGTGGAAATATTGTAACATGGTTGTGATATTGGTTTGAAAAATAATTGAGAACATGAAACAATGTGCAAGTTGCTTATTTGAACTTGTTGAAATTGTGTGTAGTACCTTATCTGCTGTTTGAAATTGTTGTGTTTTAAATTGTAAGGCGGGGTCGTGTTGCGCGCCGCAACGTGAGGAAATAAGGTGTGGGTTGGGGTGATAAGGGTGGCCGAGGTAATAAGGGTGGTCGGGGGTAATAAGGATGGAAAGCGATCGAAATCGCTATTGAAATTGATATAAAATCATTAATATGAAATTGTGAAAGGAGACAGCAGGAGAGTTTGCAACCTGGGGGGCACCGATTGCCCCTATGTTTGACTACTTGCAATTTATGTGATTGATTGGTTATTGTTCTATTTGTTGACCTTAAACGTGCTTGTGTTGAGGCTTTTCTGGAATGAGTAAAAGGTGGAAAACATGGTTGGCTGGCTTGATTAGTTTTGATGTAATTAATGGCTTGAGTTTACTTGGGACAAAGTTTGTCCATACATACCAGTACAATTCAAGTGTACCGACGTCCCTTTTGCCGGGGGCGCTACATTCGTGTTATGATTGTAGGTGGATCAGTAGCAGGCACTTCTACTTCACCTCATCGGCAGTAGTATTCTTCATCTTCCACTGCCCGTTTTGGTGAGCCCTTTTCTTCCTCGGGGCCTAGTGTGGCTCATGCCACTCTTGTTTTAGACTTCATTTTGGTTTTGTAAGGTATAGCCGGAGCCTTGTTACCGGCAAGTATGATATTTCCTTTTGTATCCTAGAGGCTCCGTAGACATGTAAACTGTGGAGTTGTGGCCTATGTATATGTATGTCGGGCGTTGTAGTTGTAAATTGTGAACTTGTTAGTAAATCAATCACATGGTTATGTTTATGCATTGTGAAATCAGTCATTATTGGAAAGATATTTGGTTAATGAGTAATAATCGACACAGGGGTAACGCGTGGGATATAAAGGCACCCAGGTCCGCTTGACTGGGGCTACTCGGTCAGGCGCCGGTCATGTCCCTCGTTTTGGGGCGTGACATTTTGCTCCGTTTTTTAGTTCGTTGGTATCCTGCAGTTTGTATTGTCACTATTGCAGGAAGGTTTATTCCGTTTTATCCTGGGAGAATTTAATCCATTATCTTGGCAACGTGTGGGGGGTTAAATTTCCTTAAGGACACACAAGAAAATTACAGAATCGGAATATTTCTGATTCTTCTACATTTCTTTATTCTTCTAACATTTTTCTGCTTTTTATTTTTAACACAGTAACACTAACAAGCTTAAGGAATTTTAATTTAGTACTAACGTTTTTGTGTTGATTATTAAATTGTTTTCTACATACTTTGTTGGAGACTAAAGCCTTGTTGATTTCTACTTCATTAATTATTTCTGTCCGAATTAAAGTACATAAAAACTTTCCTGGAAAATAAAAGTACGGATTTGAAGTATATAAAAGCTTCACCGTTCTTACGTGTTGTATGTTTGGTTTGGCATTCACTTTGAAGATATCAAAACTTCACTAATTTAACAAAGTTCTGTATTGTTTTTGACTTTACAGAAATATAATGAATGAGAACCAAAATAATGGAAGTGTTGGGGGAAAGGGTGCTACTATGACGAGTGTTGCTACCTCATCAAGCCGTTCTACTCCTGCCCATGCTATGGCACCGACAGAAAAACCTGAAAATTTTTCCGTTATTGACTTCAAATGCTGGCAAATTAAGATGCTCTTATATCTTACTACGTTGAGGTTGCAACGTTTCATCAAGGAGGATCCTCCGGTCATGGCTGTAAATACTCCGGAAGATGAACGACTTGTTGTAACTGAAGCATGGAAACATTCTGATTTTCTGTGCAAAAATTACATTTCGAGTTGTTTGGAAGATGGTTTGTACAATGTCTATAGTGTCATGGAAACCTCAAAAGCGTTATGGAATGCGCTTGAGAAGAACTACAAGACTGAGGATGCCGAACGTAAGAAGTTTGTGGCTGCAAGGTTCTTGGACTTCAAGATGATTGACACTAGGTCGGTCATAACTCAAGTCCAAGAGTCAATAATTTTATTAATAAGATTTATCTTATTATTAATTAAGAGTTTCTTGTTGAAGGTATGTGTCACGACCCAAACCCTGGTCGTGATGGCGCCCAACACAATGCTAGGCAAGCCCGACCATATTATCCCTTAAACCAGCCAGTTATTAATCAAATTAATCTTAAACAGTAAATGATCATATCAGGTGATAACCGAATCATAAAACATACAAAATACGGTCCCAAACATATCGTGGTGTCACGAGACTGAGCCTCTACAGAATAGCATCCTAATACAATCAAGTCTAGGCAAGTAGGAAGTCAACAAGATGATAAAGAAGGAGAAACAAGCTCTGCGGACGCTGGCAACTACCTCGTAATCTCCGCAAAAGTAGACAAGGATCAGCAGCTACAATGTCTCAACTGCTCTCGGGCACCTGTGGATCTGCACAGAAAGTGCAGGGGAGTGGGGTGAGTATATTTCAACTCAGTGAGTAACAATAATAAATAATAACTGAAGGTAAGAAATCCTGTGCTATCACTTAGCAGTTCTAAGGCAACCCTCACAGATACGTCATCACTATAGTAGTATTCTAACCTCCAATCTACGTTTATTTCTACAAGATTTCCTCTCTGAACCAACCCTCACTCGTACCCCCTACGGTGTACGGCCATCTCAACATATAAAGACACATACCTACGTTTATAATGTATAAGTATTTAAGTAGATAATAGGATATGATTAAGTATAATGTTGCGGCGTGCAGCCCGCTCCAATACATATACCGCTGCGGCGCGCAGCCCGCTCCATTTAACGTCGACGGCGCTCACTGGGGGTGTATACAGACTTCGGAGGGGCTCCCTAGGTCCAAGCACTATAATACTGCGGCGTGCAGCACGATCCACACAAATATTACTGCGGCGTGCAGTCCGATCCAATATATATATGTATATATCTCTATACTGCTGCGGCGTGCAGCCCGATCCCATCATATACACCAGTGCTCACTGAGAATGTGTGCAGACTCAGACTCCGAAGGGGCTCCTACAGCCCAAGCGCAATAATACTGCGGCGTGCAGTCCGTCCCACATGTATATTACATGTATATTACATGCATATTACTGCGGCGTGCAGTCCGATCCAATATATATATACTGATGCGGCGTGCAGCCCGATCCAATATAGGTATATGTATATAATACCTCATAATGGGTCCTCGACCCTATCCCGGTCAATATGTGCTTGGCCTCTCAGGCCCAATATAATATATCACAGTGGGTCCTAGACCCTGTCTCAGTCAATATAGACTTGGCCTTTCAGGCCCACTCAGCTAGAACAGGGAATTCCACCCTAGATAATCTCTCTCAATGTACATATCTAGTACGGGCTCATATTATGCTATACAGCTAGAGCTATGGCTGAGTGTATGTTTCCAACATAATATAAGGGTCACCTAGCTTTATAGGTTCCCTAATGCTCTACAGATCGGCACAAGGCCCCAAACATGGCTATTAGCCCAATTGTACAGTTATAATCTCAGTAACAGTCATACAACAAAGTATTCTATTAGCCGGGAAGGACTAAGTCCGAACCCCCAATCACAATGTCACCACGCCCGTCATAGAACGTGTGTCTCATCTCAGTATAGCACTGTGAAGTGCTAGTACGGGGTTTCAAACCCTCAGTACATTATTTACTACTACCACTAACCTCGAACCGGTAGAAGCTTCAATCCGCCTTGCGCTTGCCTCGCAAATCAATCTCCTCGGGTGCCAAATCTGCTCAAAATCATAGAAAATGCATCAATATACGCTAATTTCACGAAATTCATTCGAAATAACCCAATTTATATCAAAACCCACAAGTTGTCAAAACCCGACTTTTGGTACACGTGTCGAAAAATTACAAAAATCACATATTCGGAATCCTCGTCTCGATACGAGTCTAGGCATATAAAATTTACCAAAATCGGACTCCATTTGCCCACTCAAATCGGTGTTTTTCTTTAATTTAGGCCTAGGGCTCAAACCCACCTTTAATCTTCCATTTACAGGGATTTAACCAAGGATCTCATGTTAAGATGATGTAATTAAGCCACAAAACTTACCTCCAACGATAACCCGATGTCCTCCCAGCAATAACTCGCCCAAATCGCCCAATTCGCCTTCAAGAACCGAGCCCCAAATGTTTTGCAACTTATGAAATTTTAACCCTTCTGTTAATTTTAACACAGGCGCGATTTCCGCTTCTGCGGACCAAAATCCGCCTCTGCGAGGCCGCCTCTGCAACCAAATGGTCGCTTCTGCGAAAATATTCCTAGCCGCCCAGCTTCGCTTCTGCGGACCAGGTCTCGCTCCTGCGAGACCGCTCCTGCGAAACCCCCTTCCGCTCCTGCGAGCCTTACCGCTTCTGCGCATCAGAGTCCGCTCCTGCGGACTCGCTTAGGCGACGAGTCTTCCGCTTCTGCGGATTCTCCCCCAACGAGCCTAGACCGCTTCTGCGGTCTTTCCTTCCGCACCTGCGGTGCCGCCCATGCGGACCAGGATCCGCCTCAGCGAACCCCAGCGCTTCTGCGCTCGTTTTCCGCTCCTGCGGGCTCGCTCCTGCGCCCCCATTTCCGCAGGAGCGAAAACAACAGAACCAGAACTCTTCAAACCTGCAATTTCCATGTTTTTCTCCCGATTTACCATCCGAAAACACCCCGAGGCCCCCGGGACCTCATCCAAACACACCAACACATCTTAATACCTTATTCGAACTTGTTCCAATCTTCAAAACACGTCTAATAACATCAAAACCCATAATTCACATCGAATTCAAGCCTAAATTCCTTAAAACATTCCGAATTACACAATCAATCAAAAACCCGACTAAACGACGTCCGAATGATCTGAAATTTTGCAGACACATCCAAAATCACATAACGAAGCTACAGAAATTGTCGGAATTCCATTCCGACCCCTGGATCAAAATATCACCTACCATCCGTATTTCGCTAAAATTCAACCTTCGCCAATTCAAGCCTAAAACTACACCGGACCTCCGAATTCAATTCCGATTGTTCTCCTAAGTCATAAATGATCCCCGGAACTAGTCGAATCATCAGAATCCGGTTCCGAGCATTCTAACTCAATAGTCAACTCTTGGTTGACTTTCCATATTCAAGTTTTCTTCAAACATGCTATTTGTTTCATTTTCAATCCAAATCACTCCTAACTCACCCGATATACTCTAATACAGTTATAAAAGCATAAGATATGTAATTGCAAGGTAACGGGGTGGAAATTCCCGTGACGACGGGCCGGGTCGTCACATTCTCCCCAACTTAAACAAATGCTCGTCCTCGAGCGGGTCAAGAAACATACCTGAAGTCTCAAATAGCTGAGGGTATCTGCTCCGCATCTCCTGCTCAACCTCCCAAGTAGCCTCCTCTACGGGTCGACCTCTCCACTGAACCTTAACCGATGCAATCTCCTTCGACCTCAACTTCCTTACTTGGCGACCCAAAATAGCAATAGGCTCCACGTCATAGGATAGATCACCATCAAGCTCAATGGTACTGAAGTCTAATACATGGGATGGGTCTCCGATGTACTTCCGGAGCATAGACACATGGAATACCGGATGAACGCTGGATAAGCTGGGTGGCAAGGCTAACTCATATGCCACCTCTCCAACTCTCCTGAGTATCTCAAAAGGACCAATGTACCTGGGACTCAACTTTCCTTTCCTCCCGAACCTCATGACACCCTTCATGGGTGAAACCTTCAGCAATACTCTATCACCAACCATGAAAGACAACTCTCGAACCCTACGGTCCGCATAACTCTTCCGGCGAGACCGTGCCGTGCGAAGCCTCTCTCTGGATCAACTTTGCTCTATCCAGAGCATCCTGAACTAACTCAGTCCCTATCAATCGATCCTCACCAGGCTCAAACCATCCGACGGGAGATCTACACCGTCTGCCATACAATGCCTCGTACGGGGCCATCTGAATACTCGACTGGTAGCTGTTGTTGTAGGCAAACTCAGCAAGTGGCAAAAACTCATCCCATGAACCACCAAAGTCAATCACACATGCCCGCAACATATCCTCCGGGATCTAAATAGTGCGCTCAGACTGTCCGTCTGTCTGGGGGTGAAATGCGGTGCTCAACTCAACCCGCGTACCCATCTCTCGCTGAAATGCTCTCCAAAACTGAGAAGTGAACTGAGTGCCTCTGTCAGATATAATAGACACTGGGACCCCATGCAACCCGACAATCTCCCGAATAAAGATCGCTGCCAACCGCTCCGATGAGTAAGTAGTACTAACTGGGATGAAATGTGCGGACTTAGTCAGCCGATCAACAATCACCCATACAGAATCAAACTTCCTCGCTGTCCGAGGAAGCCCAGTAACAAAATTCATGGTGATCCTCTCCCATTTCCACTCGGGAATAACCATACGCTAAAGAACACCGCCCGGTCTTTGATGCTCATATTTGACTTGCTGTCAATTGAGGCACTTAGCTACATGCCTAACAATATCCATCTTCATTCTCCTCCACCAGTAGTGCTGTCTCAAGTCTTGGTACATCTTTGCGGCACCTGGGTGAATAGAGTACCGCGAACCGTGTGCCTCCTCAAGTATCAACTCCCGCAAACCATCAACATTGGGCACGCATATACGGCCCTGCATCCTCAGAACACCATCACTGTCGATAGTCACATCTCTAACATCATTATGCTGCACTTTGTCCTTAAGGACAAGCAAATGTGGGTCATCACACTGTCGCTCCGTGATGCGATCTTATAAGGAAGATCGAGAAACAACACAAGCCAACACCCGACTCGGCTCCGAAATATCTAATCTCACTAGCCGATTGGCTAGAGCTTGAACATCATAAGCAAATGGCCTCTCCCCAACTGGGATGAAAGCTAAGCTGCCCATGCTAACCGTCTTCCGACTCAAGGCATCGGCCACCACATTGGCCTTTCCCGGATGATACAAAATAGTGATATCATAGTCCTTAAGCAACTCCAACCACCTCCGCTATCTCAAATTAAGGTCCTTCTGTCTGAATAAGTGCTGAAGGCTGCGATGATCCGTGAACACCTCACAGGAGACACCATACAGGTAATGCCTCCAAATCTTCAAAGCATGAACTATAGCTGCTAGCTCCAAATCATGAACAGGGTAGTTCTTCTCGTGGGGCTTCAACCGACGAGAAGCATAAGCAATGACCCTACCCTCCTGCATCAACACACAACCAATGCCAACTCCTGAGGCATCACAATACACAGTATAAGGATCTAAAGCTGACGGCAGAATCAAGACTGGTGTTGTGGTCAGTGCTGTCTTGAGCTTCCGAAAGCTCTCCTCGCACTCCTCGGACCATAAGAAAGGAACACCCTTCTGAGTCAATCTAGTCAAGGGTGAAGCAATAGAAGAGAACCCCCTGAACGAATCGGCGATAATACCCTGCCAATCCCAGAAAGCTACGGATCTCAGTAACTGAGGTCGGTCCGGGCCAACTCTGCACTGCCTCGACCTTCCTCGGATCTACCTGAATACCATCACAGGACACCACGTGCCCTAAGAATGCCACGGACTCAAGCCAAAACTCGCACTTGGAGAATTTAGCATATAGCTTCTCCTCCCTCAATCTCTGCAACACAATACTCAAATGCTGAGCATGCTCCTCCCGACTACGGGAGTAGACTAGAATGTCATCAATGAACACAATCACAAATGAATCCAAATAAGGCCTGAACACACTGTTCATCAGATGCATAAATGCTGCTGGGGCGTTGGTCAGCCCAAAAGACATCACAAGGAACTCATAGTGACCATATCTGGTCCTGAATGCAGTCTTCATAATGTCGGACTCTCTAATCTTCAGTTGATGGTAGCCTGAACGAAGATCAATCTTCGAGAACACCCTAGCTCCCTGGAGCTGATCAAATAAATCATCAATACGAGGCAGAGGATACTTATTCTTCACTGTTACTTTGTTTAGCTGCCTATAGTCAATACACATCCTCATAGATCCGCCCTTCTTCTTAACAAACAGGACCGGTGCACCCCACGACAACACACTCGGCCGAATGAACCCCTTATCTAGGAGTTCCTGGAGCTGCTCCTTTAATTCCTTCAACTCAGATGGTACCATACGATACGGAGGAATAGAAATAGGCTGAGTGCCTGGCACCAAATCGATACCAAAATCAATATCCCTGTCCGGCGGCATGCCCGGCAGGTCTGAGGGAAACACATCAGGAAAGTCTCGCACAATGGGAACAGAATCAATACTGGGAGTCCGGGCCTCGACCTCCCGCACAAATGCTAAATAAGAGAGACATCCCTTCCCAACCATTCGTTGGGCCTTGAGGAAAGATATTACCTCGCTAGGTACATACTCAGTCGTGCCTCGCCACTCGATCCTCTGAATGCCCGGCATAGCCAAGGTGACTGTCTTAGCATGACAGTCCAGAATAGCATGACATGGAGATAGCCAGTCCATGCCCAATATAACATCAAAATCAATCATGCGGAGAAGCAACGGGTCTACTCGGGTCTCCAGACCTCCAATAGTGACCAAACAGGACCAGTATACGTGGTCCACAACAATAGTATCCCCTACCGGGGTAGATACATGCACTGGCAGCTCAAGACTCCCTCGGGTCGTGCCCAAATGAGGAGCAAAATATGTAGACACATAAGAATAAGTAGAACCGGGATCAAACAATACTGAGGCATCTCTGTGGCAGACTGAAATAATACCTGTAATGACAGCATCAGAAGCAACAGCCTCAGATCGGCCCTGAAAAGCGTAGTATCTAGCATGTCCGCCTGATCGGCCTCCCCCTCGAGAGCGACCCCTAGCTGTCTGGCCCTCACCCCTAGCTGGCGGGGCGGGTGCTGAAGTAGAAGGACCAAATGACGAGGGCTGCCCCTCTGCTGATAAGATCTGGAAACAAGACGGGGACACTCCCTACGATGGTGCCCAAACTCTCCGCACTCGTAGCAACTCCCCGGTGCTGGGTACTGAGACTGATAAGGACCTCTGGCGCTGGAGTGACCAGCCGATGAACTAGGCCGAGATGAACCCTGAGCGGATGGGGCCTGTGAAGAACTCTGAGCTGGCATGGCACTGAGAGATGGCTGGCTCTGGTGCGAACCCTGATAACCCTATCTAGGAGACCATCTGCGACGCTCTGAGCGACCCGACTGCGAAGACCTGAAAGAGCAACCTCGGCTCTGCTGACTCTGGCCTCTGGTCCGAGTGCCACTGGAACTAGTTGCTCCTCGAGGCCTCTTGGCCTCCCTCTCATCCCGCTCCCTGCGACGATCAGTCTCTATGTCGCGAGCAATATCCACAGCATCCTCAAATGTACGACTCAAAACCCTCTCCCGAGTCATCAGAATACGAATGGGATAAATGAGGCCGTCCACGAAGCGCCCAATCCTCTCTCTATCGGAATGAACCAACCACGGTGCATATCTGGACAACTCTGTAAACCTGATCTCATACTCTGACACTGACATGTCCCCCTGACGGAGACCCTCAAACTGCCTACGCATCTCCTCTCTCCGAGATCGAGGCACCCATTTCTCCAAAAACATAGTGGAGAACTCCGGCCATGATAGTGGTGCTGCTCCGGCTGGCCTGCGGCGTTCATAAGCCTCCCACCAAGCGAAGGCTGGCCCCTAGAACTGAAAGGTAGTGAAAGATACCCCACTGGACCCCAAGATCCCTGTCGTACGAAGCATCCGATGGCACTTGTCCAGAAAACCTTGGGCGTCCTCACCCGGAGCACTAATGAACACCGGAGGAGATAACCTAGTGAACCTCTCGAGACGACGCTGCTCATCGTCCGTCATAGCTGGGAACCTATCCCCCTGAATCTGATCTGCTGGCTGAACTGGAACCACAGGCTGAACTGGAGGAGCCTCTGGTGTCAGCAAGCCTTGCACTGCTGGCTCCGGAGTGCATGCTGCGGGTGTCTGATGACCACCCCCGATCCCCGATGCAGCTGCTGCAGTAGTAACTAAAACCGCCTGTGCTAGGCCAGTGCAGACTGCTAGTATCTGAGCCGGGGTCTCCTGTAGACCCGGAATAACAATGGGCACAGCTGGTGCCTGATCTGGTGCTGCTGGCACCTCTGCAACTGGGGGCTGTGGGTCAGCTGGCACCGCCTCAGCTGCCCTAACTCCGCCACGACCACGACCGCGTCCACGGCCTCTAGCAGGTGGTAGTGGTGGTCGTCCTCCACGTCCGGATGATCGGGTTCTCGCCATCTGCGAGAGAATAGAATGTCAAAGTTCGGTTCAAGTCAAAAGTAATCGCACGACAAGAATTCCAAGAATTGAAACTTTTCCTAAAAAGGTTTGCAGCCTCCCGAGGATAAGTACAGGCGTCCTCGCACCGATCCACGAGACTCTACCAACCGGCTCATGACTCGCGAGACCTGTTAACCTGGGCTCCGATACCAACTTGTCACGACCCAAACCCCGGTCGTGATGGCGCCCAACACAATGCTAGGCAAGCCCGACCATATCATCTCTTAACCCAGCCAATTATTAATTCCAATTAATCAAATTAAACTTAAACAGTAAGTGATCATATCAAATGATAAGAATCATAAAACATACAAAATACGGTCCCAAACATATCGTGGTGTCACGAGACTGAGCCTCTACAGAATAGCATCCTAATACAATCAAGTCTAGGCAAGTAGGAAGTCAACAAGATGATAAAGAAGGAGAAACAAGCTCTGCGGACGCTGGCAGCTACCTCGTAATCTCCGCAAAAGTAGACAAGGATCAGCAGCTACAATGTCTCAACTGCTCTCGGGCACCTGTGGATCTGCACAGAAAGTGCAGGGGAGTGGGGTGAGTATATTTCAACTCGGTGAGTAACAATAATAAATAATAACTGAAGGTAAGAAATCCTGTGCTATCACTTAGCAGTTCTAAGGCAACCCTCACAGATACGTCATCACTATAGTAGTATTCTAACCTCCAATCTACGTTTATTTCTACAAGATTTCCTCTCTGAACCAACCCTCACTCGTACCCCCTACGGTGTATGGACATCTCAACATATAAAGACACATACCTACGTTTATAATGTATAAGTATTTAAGTAGATAATAGGATATGATTAAGTATAATGTTGCGGCGTGCAGCCCGCTCCAATACATATACCGCTGCGGCGCGCAGCCCGCTCCATTTAACGTCGACGGCGCTCACTGGGGGTGTATACAGACTTCGGAGGGGCTCCCTAGGCCCAAGCACTATAATACTGCGGCGTGCAGCACGATCCACACAAATATTACTGCGGCGTGCAGTCCGATCCAATATATATATGTATATATCTCTATACTGTTGCGGCGTGCAGCCCGATCCCATCATATACACCGGTGCTCACTGAGAATGTGTGCAGACTCAGACTCCGAAGGGGCTCCTACAGCCCAAGCGCAATAATACTGCGGCGTGCAGTCCGTCCCACATGTATGTTACATGTATATTACATGTATATTACTGCGGCGTGCAGTCCGATCCAATATATATACTGCTGCGGCGTGCAGCCCGATCCAATATAGGTATATGTATATAATACCTCATAATGGGTCCTCGACCCTATCCCAGTCAATATGTGTTTGGCCTCTCAGGCCCGATATAATATATCACAGTGGGTCATAGACCCTGTCTAAGTCAATATAGACTTGGCCTTTCAGGCCCACTCAGCTAGAACAGGGAATTCCACCCTAGATAATCTCTCTCAATGTACATATCTAGTACGGGCTCATATTATGCTATACAGCTAGAGCTATGGCTGAGTGTATGTTTCCAACATGATATAAGGGTCACCTAGCTTTATAGGTTCCCTAATGCTCTACAGATCGGCACAAGGCCCCAAACATGGCTATTAGCCCAATTGTACAGTTATAATCTCAGTAACAGTCATACAACACAGTATTCTATTAGCCGGGAAGGACTAAGTCCGAACCCCCAATCACAATGTCACCACGCCCGTCATAGAACGTGTGTCTCATCTCAATATAGCACTGTGAAGTGCTAGTACGGGGTTTCAAACCCTCAATACATTATTTACTACTACCACTCACCTCGAACCGGTAGAAGCTTCAATCCGCCTTGCGCTTGCCTCGCAAATCAATCTCCTCGGGTGCCAAATCTGCTCAAAATCATAGAGAATGCATCAATATACGCTAATTTCACGAAATTCATTCGAAATAACCCAATTTATATCAAAACCCACAAGTTGTCAAAACTCGACTTTTGGTACACGTGTCGAAAAATTACAAAAATCACATATTCGGAATCCTCGTCTCGATACGAGTCTAGGCATATAAAATTTACCAAAATCGGACTCCATTTGCCCACTCAAATCAGTGTTTTTCTTTAATTTAGGCCTAGGGCTCAAACCCACCTTTAATCTTCCATTTACAGGGATTTAACCAAGGATTTCATGTTAAGATGATGTAATTAAGCCACAAAACTTACCTCCAACGATAACCCGATGTCCTCCCAGCAATAACTCGCCCAAATCGCCCAATTCGCCTTCAAGAACCGAGCCCCAAATGTTTTGCAACTTATGAAATTTTAACCCTTCTGTTAATTTTAACACAGGCGCGATTTCCGCTTCTGCGGACCAAAATCCGCCTCTGCGAGGCCGCCTCTGCGACCAAATGGTCGCTTCTGCGAAAATACTCCTAGCCGCCCAGCTCCGCTTCTGCGGCCCAGGTCTCGCTCCCGCGAGACCGCTCCTGCGAAACCCCCTTCCGCTCCTGCGAGCCTTACCGCTTCTGCGCATCAGAGTCCGCTCCTGCGGACTCGCTTAGGCGACGAGTCTTCCGCTTCTGCGGATTCTCCCCCAACGAGCCTAGACCGCTTCTGTGGTCTTTCCTTCCGCACCTGCGGTGCCGCCCATGCGGACCAGGATCCGCCTCAGCGAACCCCAGCGCTTCTGCGCTCGTTTTCCGCTCCTGCGGGCTCGCTCCTGCGCCCCCATTTCCGCAGGAGCGAAAACAACAGAACCAGAACTCTTCAAACCCTGCAATTTCCATGTTTTTCTCCCGATTTACCATCCGAAAACACCCCGATGCCCCCGGGACCTCATCCAAACACACCAACACATCTTAATACCTTATTCGAACTTGTTCCAATCTTCAAAACACGTCTAATAACATCAAAACCCATAATTCACATCGAATTCAAGCCTAAATTCCTTAAAACATTCCGAATTACACAATCAATCAAAAACCCGACTAAACGACGTCCGAATGATCTGAAATTTTGCAGACACATCCAAAATCACATAACGAAGCTACAGAAATTGTCGGAATTCCATTCCGACCCCTGGATCAAAATATCACCTACCATCCGTATTTCGCTAAAATTCAACCTTCGCCAATTCAAGCCTAAAACTACACCGGACCTCCGAATTCAATTCCGATTGTTCTCCTAAGTCATAAATGATCCCCCGGAACTAGTCGAATCCTCAGAATCCGGTTCCGAGCATTCTAACTCAATAGTCAACTCTTGGTTGACTTTCCATATTCAAGTTTTCTTCAAACATGCTATTTGTTTCATTTTCAATCCAAATCACTCCTAACTCACCCGATATACTCTAATACAGTTATAAAAGCATAAGATATGTAATTGCAAGGTAACAGGGTGGAAATTCCCATGACGACGGGCCGGGTCGTCACGGTATGGTCATAAACGAGGCCTTTCAAGTTGTTGCTTTCATTGAGAAGCTACCTCCGCTATGGAAGAATTTTAAGAACTATCTTAAAGATAAATGGAAGGAAATGACACTAGAAGACTTGATTGTCCGTTTGAGGATAGAAGAGGACACAAAAATGCTGAAAAGAAGTCACGTGGAAACTCGACCGTTGTGGGGGCAAATATTGTTGAGGAGGCACCACAAAATAAGAAGAGGAAGAAAGCTTCTAGACCAAAGAATTACCCAAGCAAGAAGAAGTTTAAGGGTAATTTCCACAATTGTGGAAAAACTGGGCATAAGGCAGTGGATTGTCGTGCGCCAAAGAATGATAAGAAACAAAAGAATCAAGCCAACATGGTTGAAGATGAAATGGAAGACTTGTGTGCCATGTTGTCTGAATGCAACTTGGTAGGAAATCCAAAAGAATGGTGGATAGATTCTGGAGCCACCCGCCATGTTTGTGCTAACAAGGAATTATTTTCTTCTTATGCCCCTGAAGGTCCCGACGAGACAATCTTCATGGGAAATTTATCTACGACCAAAATTGAAGGAATTGGCAAAATTGCGTTGAAGATGACATCGGTAAAAATAGTGACTCTAAACCAAGTCCTCCATGTTCCAAAAATTTGCCAGAATCTTATGCCTATCTCACTTCTTGTAAAGAATGGATTCAAATGTATCTTTGTTTCTAATAGTGTTGTACTAAGTAAGAACGATTTGTATGTAGGAAAAGGTTACCTAAATGAGGGTTAAGCTAAATGTAATAGCAATTCCTATCAATAAAGTGAATGGCATTCGCGTTTAGGTCACGTTAACTTCAAAATATTGCAAAAGATGATAAATCTAGAACTATTGCCAAAATTTGATTGCATTAATTTCAAATGTCAAATATGTGTGGAATCAAAGTATGCAAATCATCCTTATAAGTCCGTTGAAAAGAATTCATGTCCTTTGGAATTAATTCACACAGATATTTGCGACATGAAGTCAATACCATCTCGCGGTGGAAAAAAGTATTTTATTACTTTTATTGACGATAGCACGAGATACTGCTATGTTTATTTACTTAATAGTAAAGATGATGCAATTGATGCTTTCAAGCAATACAAGAGTGAAGTTGAAATGCAACTAAACAAAAGGATCAAAATGATAAGAAATGATAGGGGTGGTGAATATGAATCTCCTTTTGAAGAAATATGTTTGGAAAATGGCATTATCCACCAAACAGATGCCCCTTACTCTCCACAATCTAATGGAATTGCAGAAAGGAAGAATCGAATGTCGAAGGAGATAATGAATGCATTGCTAATAAGTTCTGGCTTACCATTGAACTTGTGGGGGGAAGCTATACTTACAGCTAACCGGATAATTAACCGTGTACCTCATAGTAAAACACAATCTATTCCTTATGAGAAGTGGAAAAGAAGGAAGCCCAACTTGAAATACTTCAAAGTGTGGGGGTGTTTAGCTAAGGTACAAGTTCCTAAACAAAAAAGGGTTAAGATAGGTCCAAAAATGGTTGATTGTGTGTTTATTGGATATGTAACCAATAACAAGGCATATCGGTTTCTAGTTCATAAATCAGAAAATCCTAAGATTCACATTAATGCGATAATAGAATTAGATAATGCTGAATTTTTTAAAACTATTTTTCTATATAAAAAGGGAAGTGAAGTGACCTGCCAAAAGTCAAAATGACTTCGGGAGGAAATAATAGATGGTATGCCTAATGAAGAAAATTCGAGAAGAAGTAAACGTCAAAGGAATCTACTTCATTCGATCTGGATTTTCTGACTTTTCTATTCGAAAATGAGCCCCGTACCTTCAAGAAAGCAATGTCTTCCTCAGAGGCACAATATTAGAAAGAAGTTGTCAATAGCGAAATAGAATCCATATTGAGTAACCATACTTGGGAATTGGTTGATCTTCCTCCAGGTAACAAAATGTTGGGTTCTAAATGGATTTTCAAGAATAAAATGAAAGACGATGGTACTATTGACAAATACAAGGCAAGACTAAGTGTCAAAGGATTTAGAAAACGAGAAGGTCTTGACTATTTTGACACATACTCGCCGGCAACAAGAATTACATCCATTCAGACGCTAATAACGTTAGCCGCCTTGTATGATCTTAACCATCAAATGGATATAAAAACAGCCTTCTCAAATGGTAATTTAGAGGAAGAAATCTATATGGACCAATCTGAAGGGTTTCTGGTTGTGGGAAAAGAAAAGAAGGTGTGTCAACTTGTTAAGTCTCTTTATGGACTAAAACTAGCAACCAAGCAATGGCATGCGAAATTTGACCAAACAATATTGTCAAATGGCTTTAAGATTAATGAATGTGATAAATGTGTTTACATTAAGAACGTTCCAAATCATATAGTCATTGTTTGCTTATATGTTGATGATATACTAATAATGAGCAAAGACATTGCCAACATTCAAGCTACTAAGCGCATGCTTGCTAGTAAGTTTGATTTGAAAAACGTAAGAGTTGCCGATGTAATTATAGGAATTAAAATCAAGAGGACTCCTAAAGGTCTAGCTCTGTCTCAATCACATTACGTGAAAATGGTACTTGAAAAATTCAAACACTTAGAATTTTGAAGTGCAAGGACTCCAATTGACTTAAATCATCATCTTATGAAAAATAAAGGTGAAAGTATGTCTCAAATGGAGTATGCTCGTGTATTGGGAAGCTTAATGTACATCATGAAATGTACATGACCTAATATAGCTTGTGCAATAAGTAAACTTAGTCGATTTACAGGTAATCCCAACAAACATCACTGGTTGGCAATGAAACGAGTTCTGGGATACTTGGAGTATACCCAAGACTACGATTTGCACTATAATAAATATCCTGCAGTTATCAAAGGAAATAGTGATGCAAATTGGATAACCGATTCAACAGAAACAAAATCCACAAATGGATATGTGTTTACTGTTGGTGGGGGAGCAATGTCTTGGAAGTCTTCTAAACAGACGTGTATTGCTCGCTCTACAATGGAATCAGAATTTATAGCATTGGATAAAGCCGGCAAAGAAGCTGAATGGCTCCGAAATTTTTTAAAAGACATTCCGTTCTGGCCAAAACCTTGGCTCCTATTTGCATACATTGCAATAGTGAGGCTGCAATAGGACGGGCAGGGAGCGTTATGTATAATGGAAAGTCTCGTCATATACGACGAAGACATAATACCATTAGACAACTACTTTCTAGTGGAATTATCACTATTGATTATGTAAGATCAAAGGATAATGTTGCGGATCCGCTTACAAAAGGCTTAACTAGAGAGGGAGTTGAGAAATCATCTAAGGGAATGGGACTATGGCCGAGGACAAGTCAACATGGCGGTAACTCTACCTAGAATTTTGGATGTTTCGAGATCTAGGTTCAAGGAGCTCAAACAAAGTTGTGATTGACCAGTTCAAGATTGTCAAAATAATATCTTTGGTCCATTCTCATGATGAAGACAATATTCAGTAACAAGGATAGAACTTTACACGTTCCTTAATGATTACCTAAGTTTGATGGGGTATTTATCAAATAGTGTCAATTTAAGGGATTACACGTTTAGGAATCACCTATGTAAGTGTGAAGTGGAAGCCACTTTAATGAGAATTCTGTAAGTCCAATTCTCTATGCACTTATGAGACCAGACGGTGTTCATGGCTGAAACGAAAATAACAATGAGAACTAAAAGACGGTTAAGGTTTAGTTGTGTAACATATGGTTGTCTAGGTATACACTAAAGTTCGACGGTTCAAAGATATCAAATCTACCGATTGACCGAGTATATCCTACATATGTTCACTACGGAAAGTTCAATGGAAAACCTACTTATCCAGATGCAATTAACCCTTACTTGCAAAATCACATAGCTATCATCTATGATCGTTCTTGATACAGCCATTCCCATTCATATGGGGGATTGTTGGAGATTTTAAGTCATTTGGCTTTAAAGTAGAAGAAGTGTGAATTGGAAATGGAAGGAAATAAAATGGAGAGAAAATAAAAATTTGAAGAAGTGAACTTTTGTCTTGCACTTTGTCCTTCATTGGTGAGGGACAACCACATTTGTGTGCTTATATATAGAATCACTTCTTAAAGCTTTTAAAAGGAGTTGAATAGAATAAACCCTCGTGCCATCATCGTCGCTCGCTCGGATCAGCCTCGACTTTGGCTTTGGATTTGGCTTTGGCTTTCGATTTGGATTTGGATTTGTCAAATGATCGATCGATAAGATTATTTTTGGACAAAATTTATTTAATTATTTATAATTAATTAAATACCAAATCACTGCTGAAAATACGCCAGAACCTCGCTGGCCGCATTTCTGCCACGGCCGCGGTAGAACCGCGGTAGTTAGATAGAGAGCATCTCTGGCTGCGGTTCTGCCGCGATCGCGGTAGAACCGCGACATGCCGCGTATTTTCTAAAAATGCACCTTTTCCAGACACCTCTTCTGATATTTGCCCATAAATCTGAGGCAAGGCTGCATCCTTTAGATACGAAAAACACTCTAGAACTTCTGTTTTTCTGAATATATTGCATCCTAGTTCGCAGTATCTTTCAAATTCGTAAGTGTGATTTTACTCCGTTTTTGAGTTCGTTGGTATCATGTAGTTTGTATTGCCACTGTTGTAGGAAGGTTTCTTCTGTTTTATCTTGGAAGGATTTAATCCATTACCTTGGCAACGTGTAGGGGTGGTTAAAATTCCTTAAGGACACACAAGAAAATTGTGGACTCGGAATATTTCTGATTCTTCTATATTTCTTTATTTTTCTAACAGTTTTGTGCTTTTTATTTTTTAACACAGTAACGCTAACACATTCTCTATGAGAATTCTCTCTTTATTGAATACATAAAAGCCTAACTTTACAGATATTTTCTTTTATCATTCTCTATCGACCCAAGAAGAATCGAAATATTCAATTGCTTATCATCATTTATTATTATCAGAAAGATTAGTGAAACTCTCGCCCTTGTCGGGTGATTTTTGTCTCATTTATTATTAAAATGTCATTACTGCCATTTATTGCTACTTTTTACATTTCCAAACCATGATTGTTCCATTATTGTTCTAATTTACTCCTATCTAATACGTTAAATATTTGCCATAAAAGCGCTAAAACTTCTATTGAATATTAATATTGACTTTGATTAACCCATCCTTTCTATAAATCTAATTGTATAAAAATATAGATCTTATTTTTGAGAGTTGCTAAACAACCTAACTGGTGTGTCCCAACTTTGGCCACACGAGTAAAAAGACAACCAAGCCCCTCTATATATTAAGCCTACATTTTTCCTTCCAAAAACACAAAATTAAATTCTAATCTTGAACTATGCGAAAATTTAATAAGGGAGCTGAAGAGTCTTGTATTATATTTGTGTATATCAATTGTATTTATGTGTATTTTATCATTAGACAAATTATAAAATAGAAATTATTATATTTTCTTCATTTATGCGATATGTATAGTGTATTTTCTTCCTTTATACGATATATATGGTATATTTTCTTTCTTTATACGGTATATACGTTTGGAACTTCTTCCTATACGATTTATTATTCTTCTTCCTTCGTAGCAAACCAAGTGAAGGGGCACTTTACCCTATCTAATGCATGGATTCAACCCAAGAAAATTCGTTGGTGCAAGAAAATATGAATCCAAGTGAGCATAATACAAATATAACAACCACGGATTCAATTGACTGGTGGAACTTATATATACTTGTTATATACATATACACATTCAATATAACTATATAAGCGCTTCAACGTAATTAACTAGTGTCGATATCTACTTATTATCCATATCTCATAATTTTATTGATAACTATATCCCGAAATAGAACGATCGTTGTCCATTGACCAGTGGAACCTATATATACTTGTTATATAACTATATATAAAGTGCTTCAACGTAATTAACTAGCATCGATATCTACTCATTATCCATATTTAATAATTTAATTGATAACTATATCCCGAAATAGAACGATCGTTGTTAATTGACTAGTGGAACCTATATATACTTCTTATATATGTATATACATTCAATGTAACTATATATAAAGCACAACAACGTAATTAACTAGCGTCGATATCTACTTATTATCCATATTTCATAATTTAATTGATAACGATATCCCGAAATAGAACGATCGTTGTCAATTGACTAGCGGAACATATATATACTTGTTATATATGTATATGCGTTCAATGTAACTATATATAAAGCGCAACAACGTAATTAACTAGCGTCGATATCTACTTATTATTCATATTTCATAATTTAATTGATCACTATATTCGAAATAGAACGATCGTTGTCAATTGACTAGTGGAACCTATATATACTTGTTATATATTTATATACGTTCAATGTAACTTTATATAAAGTGCTTCAACATAATTAACTAGCGTCGATATCTACTTATTATCCATATTTCATAATTTAATTGATAACTATATCCCAAAACAGAACGATCGTTGTCAATTGAATAATGGAACCTGTATATACTTGTTATATATGTATATACGTTCAATGTAACTATATATAAAGCGCAACAACGTAATTAACTAGAATTGATATCCACTTATTATCCATATTTTATAATTTAATTTATCACTATATCCGAAATAAAACGATCGTTGTCAATTGACTAGTTGAACCTATATATACTTGTTATATATGTATATACGTTCAATGTAACTATATATAAAGCGCAACAATGTAATTAACTAGCATCGATATCTACTTATTATCCATATTTCATAATTTAATTGATCACTATATCCAAAATAGAACGATCATTACCAATTGACTAGTGGAACCTATATATACTTGTTATATATGTATATACTTTCAATGTAACTATATATAAAGCGCAACAATATAATTAAGTAGAATCGATATCTACTTATTATCTATATTTCATAATTTAATTAATAACTATATTCCCGAAAATATCATACAACCAATCTTGTTCCCCCTAAAAAATCATGTTGATCGTCAAATGTAGAGGATCTTCTCTTAATTTTGAAGGATCTGCATTATCGCGATTGCGGGCGTAATTGTTTTTAGCCTGATCACTAAAGAATTCTCTCAAATGGCTATTTTTCAATAATGTCGCCACCTCTTCCCGCACATAATAGTATTCCCCATTTGGCACCATAGGTTAGGATCAATTTGGATGGGATAAGGTCTTATTTTCTTGGGGAACTTTGCTTCTTTAATATTCCTCATTGCCAAAACCAGCTTAACTACGCTGATGTTGAAGTTGTATTCGAAAAGCTTGGGGTATGAGGAATCTCGAGAACCCGATATCTCTTGTCTTGTAATGACCTGTTATTTCGGTTGCGATAAGCTCTCCCGTCGGTGGCGAATCGATCCACCGACTGGAAACCTGTATCGCGTCCTTCGGCCTGTTCATAGGGGAAAAAACTGATTCCTTAAAGATCGTCGATCTGTGTCAAAATGATCTTTTGACTTCTCTTTCTTCTCCCTGTCCTGATCCTTGGTTGACTTCTCTTTGATTCATACCAGTTGTGAACTTCTGCCCATGTTGTTTCGTGGAACTCGAGCATGCTTTCTTTCAATTTTTGAGAAGCATAAAAAATTCTCGCATTCAAACCTTTAGTGAATGCCATTCATACAGTACGTCCAGTAACAACATCCTTTCCTTCCACAATCTGGTCATGAACTCCCACAACAATTCAAAATCTCCTTGTGCATTCTTGAATGTGTAGGCCTTTCGGGCCTAAGCCTTCCTGGCCCCAATATGGTCCTTGATGAAAAAGTTTGTGAGCATTTCAAAGGAGGTATGTAGTGCTCAGGAAAAAGTAAATACCATATTGGAATTGTCACACCTCCTTTTTCACCTGACCCGAAGGCGCGATGGAGTTTTCCCAATTAAAGGATAATCGAAAAGGAATTCGTTTATCAAGAGATTTAGAGTCGCCACTCAGGAGATTTATGGTGTCCCAAGTCACCGGTTCTAATCCCGAATCGAGGAAAGGTTTGACTCTATTTAACAATCTGCGAACCAGAAATCCGGATAAGGAATTCTGTTAACCCGGGAGAAGGTGTTAGGAATTCCCGAGTTCCGTGGTTCTAGCACGGTCGCTCAACTGTCATATTTGGCTTAATTATCTGATTTTTTATAACATGCTTTTAATTTATGTGCAAATTAAGATTCTTTTACCGTTTTTATTATTACTATTTTACAAGAATTGCAACGTCATGAAAATGCATTTCGGACCACACCGTACCAGTATGCATGTGACCTATAACACATTTCGGCTTCGTTGAGATTTGGATTTGGGTCACATAAATGTGCACCCATATTCAGGAAAGTAGATTATTAAAGTCGTGCCTAAAGAGTCTATTGTGTTTTTAACTTTGGAAAAAAGACCGTGAAATTTTCTAAACGGTCCTTCCAAATCTAAATAATTAATTGCTCATTTATCGAGGGCCTCGTATTTTTGCGCGTCTTATTTGGCTGGGCTCGTCTCATATATTGTTTAAATGGCAATCCTAAATCCACTACGATTTTTTTTATATATATTTTTTAATAAATAATAAAAAACATCCTAGTTAATTAACTAATTATAACATATGAAAGACCATTGCTTTTGAATTTATTTAGTTGAATCCAAACCTCGAATAAGGACTATAGTCCTCACCCAAAACCAAGGCATGACCAATAGAGTTCTAAAAGGCCCAATCATGTAGTTTCAATATAAAAAAAACGGCTCAAAAATTAATTAACTAGCTGAATTTGCACAGCTTTGCATTGTATTTTTTGCCTTGAAATTACATTAATACCTACCCCTTGATCTTACATTAGATCCATGTTTCACTCAATTCAAAACATAGGCGACCAACTATTTTATTTATTTATCTCTTGGTGATTCCTACATGTTGTTAAAGATGACAATTAGATTGGAAACATGAATGCTAATTTAACAATAGTGATAACTACTTGGTTGCATTATTTTGCTTAATACATGTACATGAATAGGTTAATGGCCCTAAACTCAAAAATACGCTAGCTATTTTTAGACTAATTCAAACTATGTTTGTTTACTCACAAGTCGTATTACCAAGACTGTTTATTGCTTAACATAACAACGGCTTACGTACTGATTATTAGTTCAGTTTCCAAGCTGTAAAATATAACTGTCATATAAATTCGAATTATACTACACTAGTAACGAAAGTTAACTAAAATAAAATTACTAACTACATGGACTCATCTTCTCGTAACATAAAATCAAATCACAATCCACAAGTCAAAAATAGTCTCAAAACAGTACTATTACAGTCCAATGTACATCAGATAATACAAACTACTATTCTAGTTATAATTAAACATGAATAGCTAAGTTGAACATTAAGAGCTGACAATGGTTCTAAGAAAACTCAAATGAACAGATAATAACTCTTCTTCATTGATTCTCCAAATTGTTTATACACATAGATCAGACTTTCAGATCATTAAAGGCTATGAAGGTGTACCTGAAATTTTCAAATAACAAGGAAAATGAGATTCAATCAGCAACAGATGACAAGCAGTAGCAACATAACAACAGCAGCTAGCTCAGTGCAACCTCCAGTAATGCATCAATGATTTCCAGGCTTAAAATAACTTCAAATCAAGGCTTTTTTATGACTAAAATCAAATCAATTTTCACCCAGTAATTGCAGAATCTAGACTCCTAAGATTTATCTAGTGATGAGATTCAGAAACCAATTCATAGACTGAATTCAAACCAGGAAACATAGAAGAGAATCAATGAAACAGTACAATATTTTCACACCTCTCCAATTTTCAAGACTTTTCTCTCAAATTCTATCTCCTAGATTGTATCTCCTCTATGTTTAAAACTCTCTCTCCTTTCTGCTGTGTGTGTAGTCCCCTTTTTATAGATCATAACCAGATCCAGCAACCATTAAACTTGTCAAAACTCCCCTCTATTGCCCTGCACGTGCCTCTTTTTAACCTTTTCAATCCCCCCATGTGTTTAGATTCTCCAGCTCTTAAGAGCACTCAAAAGGATTAAAGAAGTGATTTCTGCTCTCCCATTCTCTGCCATCCCCTTTTTTAAATTCACTTGAGTATGGGCCTCCTCTAGAATTCCATCTTTCTCCCATGTTATTATGTTTTCCAATAAGTTTTAAACAATGCATTAGTTTAATGTTATCTAAACACTTAGTGGACATGCATTCAACTTTAAACCATTATGCAAATTTTCAATTACCAAACTATCCCCTGAGTTGCCTAGAATTACTGTCCTACCCTAAATCAATCATCATTCTGAAACTACAACCAACTCCCTACTCCAAGTCAGTCAGAAATTCTTGCTAGGGGCTCAGATCAAATTGAGTATCATTAACAGGGATCAAAATTCAGAATTCAGTGCAAATCTTTATTAGCTTAAACATAAACGAACGAGCAAGGAATCAATTAATGTAATGAATAGCCAGGATCAACTGAAACCATATGTATCATGATTTAACTGAATCGAAAACTGAACCAAAATAATATACAAACTGAGACATAGGTCTGTACAAATTTGAAAACAACAGGCTTCAAATTTCAACCTCACAAAGACTAATAGGAATTTTCTTCAAACCAACAATATCAGACAACTCAAACCAACATGAATGTGACTGGTTTCGCTCTCGTATCAAACTAATTAGACTAACAAAATCAGAAGATAACTTAACACTATATCATACAAAACCGAGTAAATCCCACACGGAATAAAAAAATGAAACGATAGGAAAGGAGAATACAATGAAAACTAACAAGATAATACAAAGAGAAAGGGAAATTGAACAATACCTGAAAATCAAACAGACCCAAAAATAAAACTCTTGTCGCTTCGCTTTGGATTGAGATGGACCATAGTCACATGTTTTCAGTAAAGAAAACACATGACTAAAGTCCATTTTAGTCCAAAGATCCCCGCAGCTTGTTGGATTTTAAGGTCATGGCTCATATTTTATGTGATTCAACATTCGAGACACTAGGGGAGGATTTGGGGACAATGGTTTGGATATTTGGACTGAAAGAGGCTTGGGGTTCAAGGGTGTTGTTTTCACGGCCGACGGCGTTGTTGCCGCCGGCTTTCAGGCGATGGAGTGCAAGGGCGGCGCTAGGGTTTGGCTTGGGAGATATGGTCTCTGAGAGAGACGATAGTGAAGAGGGGGTGTTTGGATGGGGGGCAGGGTCTGGGGGATTTTAAAATATACCGGGGTGATTAGTTAATCCAGACCGTTAGATCTAATTAAATCGACGGTCTGGATTATTTTACTAAGGGAAAACGACACCGTATGGTGTATGTGGATGCTGGATCGGTTAAGAGTAGGTGGGTCGGGTTGAACTATTGTGCCTGGGTAGCTGATCATGACCGTTGGATACGTGAGATCCAACGGCTGAAAGAAAATGGGATAAGAACAACGCCGTTTTGGCGTATCTGGGATCAGCTGGTTTGGGCTTACTTGTTCTGGAGCCTTTTGGGCTTGGCTTTTCCTTTAAAAACTGGCCTAATCCGTTTTCTTTCTTCTTTTATTTGATTTTGTTTTCTTTATTTTACTTTCTAAATTAATTTTTAAATGTAAACCAAAATTCCGATGCAAAAAATTATAAAATCCTAATTAACATACAAATACTAATTAATGCTTAATAAAAATTATCATACATAATAAAATAACAAATTAACAGAAAACACAAAAAATTATCATTAATTATTAAAAAATGCAAAAATTCGTTATTCTTTTATTCTTTCATTTTTTAAGATAAATAATTTACTTCCCAATTCAAAAATTAAACCCCCAATGCTAATACAACCTATTTTCTTTTTATATTTTCATTTATTTAATCAAATAAACATGCACACAAAAATGCAAGCAATAAGAGAAAAATAACTCAAAAATCACAAAATATTGCAAACCACACAAAACTCTTTTATTTTGAATTTTTTTGGAGTAATTTTCATGTAAGGCAAAAATTACGTGCTCACAAGAATCATTTCGGGATCAACTCTGGTGTCGTGCTTGGTTTGAATGGCAGCTGGGTATATTATTTTGAGTCCGATCCGTTTAACACTGGTGGTGCGCCCAGAAGTTGATCCATCCGGGCGTTTATTTCTCTCATAAACAGCATGAGCTCGATTTTAAATGGACCGCTCTTATTGTTGTTATTGGATCCACTACCGTTCCCCCGAGCTCCATCAAAGCCGACCTCGCCCCTCAGTGTGTTGTTGTAGACCCTGTTCGTTGTTTGATTTGCGGGAGCATTGGGTGGAACTGAACCTCGTCCATTTGTGTTGTTGATGCTCGCATTGTTAGAAGCACCTGACAATCAACCCTGTTATGACCTGATCTTGTCGTGTGAGATGACATGTAATGGCCTTTTGTTGCTCTCCCAAGATCCTTACTGTTTCATCGACGCTTCAACATCATCAGGAATCGCCTCTCAAACATGTCATGGATATTGCCCGCCGTGGCCTCGTCCCCTCGTTGCAGGTATCACTAATTGAATCTTCGTGCTAGGGCTGATTTCCTTGGGCCTTAACGTTATGAGCGATGTTGACACAATTATTTGTCATTTTCTATGATATTTTCAAAGAGCAAATAATAAACAAGTTAGTAATAAATGCAATGATCAACTCATTTACACAACTGTCAAAGCCCCACGGTGGACGCCAAACTGTTTACCCGTAAAATAGTACAACTGAATTTATACGCGATTTATAGACAATTGAATCGATTTGATCCTAAACTTTTCACGTTTCCCTCACGGTACTTATACGCTATCAGTCATTGAGGAATACTTAGACTTAGAGGATGATAAATAAATTAGACAAAAATATAAAACTTAGCCTTGAAGTGGAGATAAAATAGTAGAAATTGTGATTTTGTAGCCGGGCTTCTAGAGGCAGTAATAAGAATATAAATTATAAGCAAGAAGATAAAATTGTATTGAGCTTTGAACAGAGTATATTATATGCTTGTTGGAAAATTCATGTCAACGTCCTAGGATCAAGCCCTTATTAAAGACAATGACGAGGGCCATTTAAGAATATTTAACGGTAGATAGTGATGCCACATTCTCTTTAACGGATCGCACACTTAATTCTATAGAATATATTCTTTATTAAATGCTTCCGTGGGGCAGGCATTTATCTTGCCTCTCTAAATATCTTTCTCTCCCATAAAAAAACGAGATTGTTACCTTCGGACCTGATTGCTTTCTGTCTTCGGTTCCACATGTCGCCTTCTCATGCAATTATTTAATATAAATATATTTTATTCTATACAATCATATTTTTGAAAAACTTAAAATGCTGAGGTAAATTCCAAAGTGTTTAAATGTTTTTAAAATTTATTTCGATCACTTACGGATCTATTTCTAATTGTCATTTTAGTGACACCCTAAAACGAACGATGTATATTCAAATATGATTAGAGATAGAGGAAGTAAAGATGTTTCTCATTGTAAACCTCACGCTTTTGCGCTTGTTGGGATACTTTTGATCATATATATCCGACATTGACATGGAAAATATTCATATATTATATTTTGTGTAATGACGTGAACGTGAATGTCATGACCCCAAATCCGGTCGTGATGGCGCCCATCACATTGCTAAGCCAGCCTGACCAATCAATAACAATAACGGAGCTAGAAGCTCTCTTTAGCCCATTTAAGCATATTAAATCACGAAGCAATAGCGATACAAATAATGAAAACGGGAAACCAAGTCCCATAATACATCAACTCCCATAGACCGAAGGGTCAAGAGTCATGAGCCTCTACTGAACATGAGTGCATAAAGGTTTACAAGATACCAAGTGCGGAAGGAAAAGTCAATACAAAATCAAGAGACAGTAAGAAGGAATATCGGGTCCTGCGGACTCTGCAGCTACCTCGAATATCCACAAATGCCGCCTCGCATAGCTACTGGATCACTGCTGAGAGGTACCTGGATCTGCACACAAGGTGCATGGAGTAAAATGAGTACTGCCAGACTCAGTGGTAATAAACAAGGGTAAGACAACGCAGATAAGAAATCCGCAATAAAGCACTATGTAAAGCTGTAATCGAATACCCTGTCACAGAATCCATATCAACTGTACCTGTACCAATAAGTACCAGCAAAACAGTATAACGACTAGCAGATGTAGCTAAATGCAATGCAATGCATGATATGACCGCTACGGCGCGTAGCCCGATCCAATTTGGGTACCCGTGCTCACTGTGGTGGTTCAGACTCCGGAGGGGCTCCTACAGCCCAAGCACAATATCACTGCGGCGTGCAGTCCGATCCAACATATATATTGCTGCGGCGCGCAGCCCGATCCACTACCAGTCAGCTAATATGCAAATACAGCCTCGCAGGCTCAAAAGTAGTTTTGAAAACCTTTTTATCATTTTTCAGTTGGAAAACAGTAATACCAAGTTCCAGAGATTGGAAATAGCATGATAACCGAAATAGCTACGGACTGGTAGTAACTAGCATGTCAATATGATAAGACAATGATAACGATCCTCGCGGGATCCAATAACTGGCTCACGGCCCACAAGTATACTCAACCGCGCAAGAAGGGGGTTCCTCGGCTCAAGAGTGGCCAATATCTCAATATATAGTGTGCAACCATCCGAGAAGGAGGTTCGACGGCTCAAGAATAGCCAATGTCAAAACACAGTATCAACAAGTCGGACTAAGCCATAGTCCCCAATCACAATCGACCCCGCACTCACAAGAGAGTACGTGTCTCGACGCTATACAGCGTCACAAAGTGGTATACCGGGGTTTCGAACCGGCTGGTCATCACTCACATCTATTACTCGCCTCAATACAGCGCGACGACTACTCTGCAATGCCCTTGCCACGAGAATCAAGCTCCGCACGCGTAGAATCTGAACAAATACAGTAGAAACACAACAAATTAGGCCAATGGAACGACACCCAATCAAAACAACTCAATTTACATCAAAATTTCCAAAGTTGTCAAAACCTGACTTTCGGTACGCTTGTCGAAAAATTACAAAAGTCACATATTCGGAATCCTCATCTCGATACGAGTCTAAGCATATCACTTTTACCAAATTCGGACTCCATTTGCCCATTCAAAACCTTGATTTTCTAAAGTTCAAGCCTAGGGTTAAATCTTCCATGAATCACCCCAAATTCCTCCATTTTCATGATATAATTGCATAATATTATCAATACTAATCATAGTTTAAGTCCATAGTTGATTACCCGATGATTTCCCTTGAGTTTCTCTTCAAAATCGCCCAAATCGCCTCTAAAGCCGAGACCCAAATGTGTGAAATATTTCTGAAATTTTCTAACTTCTGATACACTTAACTCACCGCGATTTTCGCTTCTGCGGGCCATTTTCCGCCCCTGCAGAACTGCTTCTGCGACCAATTGGTCGATTCTGCGAACCCAGGCCTATTTGGCCATTTCCGCTCCTGAGATACACGGACCGCTCCTGCGGGTCCGCTTCTGCGGATAACATTCCGCCCCTGCGGTCCTTTCCGCCTCTGCGATTAAGAGTCCGCTCCTGCGGACTCGCCTATGCGATCGACCTTCCGCTTCTGCGGACTTCCCATCTTGCCTCTTGACCGCTTCTGCGGTCTCCTCTATGCACCTGCGACGCCGCTTCAGCGGAGAAAATTTTCGCTTCTGCGAAGCCAAGCGCTCCTGCGCCCCCTCGTCCGCTCCTGCGGACTCGCTCCTGCGCTCCCATTTCCGCAGGAGCGAAAACAACAGAACAGAATCACAAACCTGCAATTTTTCCATGTTTTTCTTCCGTTTAGCCATCCGAAAACACCCCGAGGCCCCCGGGACCTCATCTAAACACACCAACACATCCTAATACATTATTCTAACTTGTGCCAATCTTCAAAACACGTCTAATAACATCAAAACCCATGATTCACATCGAATTCAAGCCTAAATTCCTTAAAATATTCCGCATTACACATTCCATCAAAAACCCGACCAAACGACGTCCGAATGACCTGAAATTTTGCGGACATATCCAAAATCACATAACGAAGCTACTGCAACTGTCGAAATTCCATTCCGACTCCCGGATCAAAATCTCATCTACCGTTCGGATTTCGCCAAAATTCAACCTTAGCCAATTCAAGCCTATTTCTACACCGGACCTCCAAATTCAATTCCGATCGCTCCCCTGCGTCACAAATCACCTCCCGGAACTAACCGAATCATCAGAATCCGATTCCGAGCCCTCTTACCAAATAGTCAACTCCGGGTTAACTTTCCTTATTCAAGTTTCCTTCAAAAAGGCTATATGCCTCATTTTCAATCCAAATCACTCCTAAATCACCCGATAGACTCTAGCACTGATATAAAAGCATGAAACATGAATTTACAACATAACAGGGTGGTAATTCCCGTGACGACGGGCCGGGTCGTCACATTCTCCCCCTCTTAAGCAAACGCTCGTCCTCGAGCAGGTCAAGAATCATACCTGAAGTGTCAAACAAGTGAGGATATCTGCTCCGCATCTCCCGTTCTATCTCCCAAGTGGCCTCCTCCACGGGTCGACCTCTCCACTGAACCTTAACTGATGCAATCTCCTTAGACCTCAATTTTTTCACCTGACGTCCCAAAATGGCAATAGGCTCCACATCATAGGATAGATCACCATCAAGCTGAATGGTGCTGAAATCTAATACATGAGACGGATCTCCAATGTACTTCGGAGCATAGACACATGGAATACTGGATGAACGCTGGATAAGCTGGGCGGCAAGGCTAACTCATATGCCACCTCTCCAACCCTCCCGAGTATCTCAAAAGGACCAATGTACCTAGGACTCAACTTTCCTTTCTTCCCAAACATCATGACACCCTTCATAGGTGAAACTTTCAATAATACTCGTCACCAACCATGAAAGACAACTCTCGAACTCTACGGTCCGCATAACTCTTTTGGCGAGACCGTGCCGTACGAAGCCTCTCCCTGGATCAACTTTGCTCTATCCGGAGCATCCCGGACTAACTCGGTCCCTATCAACCTATCCTCACCAGAGCTCAAACCATCCCACGGGGATCTACACCGTCCGCCATACAATGCCTCATACGGGGCCATCCGAATACTCGACCGATAACCGTTGTTGTAGGCAAACTCGGCAAGTGGTAGGAACTCATCCCACGAACTACCAAAGTCAATCACACATGCTCGCAACATATCATCCAGAATCTGAATAGTACGCTCAGACTGCCCATCTGTCCGGGGGTGAAATGCAGTACTCAACTCAACCCGCGTACCCATCTCTCGCTGAAATGCTCTCCAAAACTGAGAAGTGAACTGAGTACCCCTGTCGGATATGATAGACACCGGAACTCCATGCAACCGAACAATCTCTCGAATAAAGATCGCTGCCAACCGCTCCGATGAGTAGGTAGTACTAACCGGAATGAAGTGAGTTGACTTGGTCAGTCTATCCACAATCACCCACACAGAATCAAACTTCCTCGCCGTCCGAGGGAGTCCAGTAACAAAGTCCATAGTGACCCTCTCCCATTTCCACTCAGGAATATCAATGCGCTGAAATACACCGCCGGGCCTCTGATGCTCGTACTTAACCTGCTGACAGTTGAGGCACCGTGCTACATGTCTGACAATGTCCATTTTCATCTTTCTCCACCAATAGTGTTGTTTCAAATCTTGATACATCTTCGCGGCTCCTGGATGGATAGAATACCGCGAGCTACGGGCCTCCTCCAGAATCAACTCACGAAGGCCATCAACATTGGGCATGCATATCCGGCCCTGCATCCTCAATACGCCGTCACTATCAATGGTGACATCTCTAGCGTCATCATGCTGAACTCTGTCCCTAAGGACAGCCAAATATGGATCATCATACTGGCGCTCACGAATACGATCATATAGAGATGACCGAGATACAACACAAGCCAATACCCTGCTGGGCTCCGAAATATCTAACCTCACTAGTCGATTGGCTAGCACTTGAATATCATGAGCAAATGGCCTCTCCTCAGCCGGAATATATGCCAAGCTCCCCATACCGACCGCCTTCCGGCTCAAAGCATCGGCCACCACATTGGCCTTCCCCGGATGATATAATATAGTAATGTCATAATCCTGCAGCAACTCAAGCCATCTCCGCTGTCTCAAATTAAGGTCTTTCTGTTTGAACAAGTGCTGGAGACTACGATGGTCGGTATACACCTCACAAGACACACCGTACAAATAGTGCCTCCAAATCTTCAATGCATGAACAATGGCGGCTAGCTCCAAATCATGAACATGATAGTTCTTCTCATGTGGCTTCAACTGCCGAGAAGCATAAGCAATCACCTTACCTTCCTGCATCAACACACAACCTATCCCCACTCTCGAGGCATCACAGTAAACCGTATATGAACCTGAAGCTGATGGCAATACTAACACTGGAGCTGTGGTCAAAGCTGTCTTGAGCTTCTGAAAGTTCTCCTCGCACTCATTCGACCACACGAATGGTGCACCCTTCTGGGTCAATTTAGTCAATGAAGAAGCAATGGATGAAAATACCTGAACAAACCGGCGATAATACCCCGCCAAGCCAAGAAAACTCCTGATCTCTGTAGCTGAGGTCGGTCTAGGCCAACTCTGCACCGCCTCTATCTTTTTTGGATCAACCTGAATACCATCACGAGACACCACATGCCCCAGAAATGGTACGGACTCGAGCCAAAACTCGCACTTGGAGAATTTAGCATATAGCTTCTCCTCCCTCAATCTCTGCAACACAATACTCAAATGTTGAGCATGCTCCTCCTGACTACGGGAGTAGACTAGAATGTCATCAATGAACACAATCACAAATGAATCCAAATAGGGCTCGAACACACTGTTCATCAGATGCATAAATGTTGCTGGGGCGTTGGTCAGCCCAAACTACATCACAAGAAACTCATAATGACCATATCGGGTCCTGAATGCAGTCTTCATAATATCCGAGTCCCTGATCTTCAGCTGATGATAGCCTGAACGAAGATCGATCTTAGAAAACACCCTCGCACCCTGTAACTGATCAAACAAATCATCTATGCTCGGTAGAAGGTACTTGTTCTTCACCGTCACTTTGTTCAATTGCCTATAATCAATACACATTCGCATGGAACCATCTTTCTTTTTAACAAATAATACCGGCGCACCCCACGGGGACACACTAGGGAGGATGAAACCCTTATCCAGAAGCTCCTGAAGTTGCTCTTTCAGTTCTTTCAACTCAGCTGGTGCCATCCGATAAGGAGGAACGGATATGGGATGCGTGCCCGGCACCAAGTCAATGCCAAAATCAATATCCTTGTACGGCGGCATGCCCGGCAGGTCTGAGGGGAATACATCTGGGAAGTCCCTCACAACAAGTACAGAATCAATGCTAGGAGACTCAGCTCCCACATCTCTCACAAAAGCTAAGTACGATAAACACCCTTTTTCAACCATCTTCTGAGCTTTTAGGAACGAAATAACACGGCTAGGGACGAAATCGGTCGAACCCCGCCACTCAATCTGAGAAATACCAGGAATGGCCAACGTAACTGTCTTAGCATGACAATCCAATATAGCATGGTACGGAGACAACCAGTCCATACCCAATATAACATCAAAGTCCACCATACCCAACAATAACAAATCTGCCTGGGTCTCCAGACCCCCAATAGATATAACACAGGATCTATAGACATGATCCACAATGATCGTATCACCTACAGGGGTGGATACATGAACATGTAAATCAAGACTACTACGAGTCGCACACAAGTGATGTGCAAAGTAAGAGGACACGTAAGAATATGTGGACCCTGGATCAAATAGAACAGAGGCATCTCTGTGACAGACAGAAATGATACCCTGTAATCACTGCATCGGAGGCAACTGCATCACGCCTGTCAGGAAGTGCATAGAACCGTGCCTGGCCTCCACCAGATCTCTCCTCGCCCCTGGGGCGACCACGAGAAGGCTGACCTCCACCTCTACTAGACCGAGATGGTGCTGAAAATAAGGGCTGATCCCTCTGCTGAGTCCTGTCCCTACGGAGTCAAGGGCACTGTCTCCTCATGTGGCCAAACTCACCATACTCATAACACTGCCTGACACTAGAGAAGGGGACTGAAGGGAACCCTTCGCCGTAGATGAACCCTGGGCCGAAGAAGTAGGTACTGAACTCTAAGCTGGGAGAGCGCTAAGTAAAGACTGGCCCTGCTGGAAACCTTGACGGCCATGACCAGAAGAAGCTCCACTATACTCTGGGCGGCTTGTCTGAGAATGTCTAGATGAACGACCTCTACCCTGGTGAAACTGCCCCCTGGATGATGCACGGCGATGATCCGCCTCAATGGAACGTGCCATATCAACAACCTGCTCAAATGATGATGACAAAACTCTCTCTCGGTCATAAGAATGCGGATAGAGTAGTTGAGGCCATCAATGAACCTCTTGATCCTCTCCCTATCATTTGGGATCATCCATGTGGCATGCCTAGCCAACTGAGTGAATCTAAGCTCATACTGAGTCACAGACATGTCGCCCTGAATCAACCACTCGAACCGGCGACGTAGCTCCTCGCGACGAGACCGAGGTACATATTTCTCTAGAAAGAGAGTAGAGAACTGCTGCCATGTGAGAGGTGCTGCTCTTGCAGGCCTACGCCTCTCAAACTCTTCCCCCCAATCAAATGCGGGACCAGTGAACTGAAAGGTAGTAAATGAAACTCCGCTGGACTCAAGAATACCGGCCGTCCGCAACATCCTCTGACACTTGTCCAAGAAACCCTGGGCATCCTCGCCCTCAACGCCACTGAAATGGGGTGGCTGAAGTCTACCAAATCTCTCAAGACGACGCTGCTCGTCGTCGGGCATAACCGGAACCATATGCTCTGGAGCTGGAGCTGGTGCAGCTGGAGGAATAACCGGTGCAACCACCTGAGCGGGAACCGCCTCTGGCGTCTGAAGTCCCTGAACAACCTGCTCAGGTGTGCGAGCTGCAGGGGTCTGCTGACCACCCCCTGTCTGAGATGTCGCTGCAGTAGCGGTAGCTGAAACTACCTGAGCCAAACCAGAACACACCGATAATATCCGAGCAAGAGTCTCCTAAAGAACAAGAATAGCAATAGATACAGTCTGGGCCTGAACTGGGGATGCTGGAGAATCAACCACTGGGGGCTGCTCCTCATCTGCCCTACCTCTACCTCTAGCACGACCGCGCCCACAGCCTCTAGCAGAAGGCAATTATATTACTGAGCGTTTGAGTGCACGTACATGCGTATGGAAGGAATTTCCAAGAATTATATCTCAAGCTGAATGAAGTACGCACGATAAGAATTCCAAGAAATGTGAAGTGTTTCCTCAAGGTTTGCAGCCTCCCGAGGATAAGTACAGGCGTCCCCGTACCGATCCACAAGACTCTACCAACCGGCTCAAGACTCATGAAGCCTAGTAAACCTAGGCTCTGATACCAACTTGTCACGACCCCAAATCCGGTCGTGATGGCGCCCAGCACATTGCTAAGCCAGCCTGACCAATCAATAACAATAACGGAGCTAGAAGCTCTCTTTAGCCCATTTAAGCATATTAAATCACGAAGCAATAGCGATACAAATAACGAAAACGGGAAACCAAGTCCCATAATACATCAACTCCCATAGACCGAAGGGTCAAGAGTCATGAGCCTCTACCGAACATGAGTGCATAAAGGTTTACAAGATACCAAGTGCGGAAGGAAAAGTCAATACAAAATCAAGAGATAGTAAGAAGAAATATCGGGTCCTGCGGACTCTGCAGCTACCTCGAATATCCACAAATGCCGCCTCGCACAGCTACTGGATCAGGACTGCTGAGAGGTACCTAGATCTGCACACAAGGTGCAGGGAGTAAAATGAGTACCGCCAGACTCAGTGGTAATAAACAGGGGTAAGACAGCGTAGATAAGAAATCCACAATAAAGCACTATGTAAATCTGTAACCAGTACCCTGTAACAGTTCAATATCAACAATAAAGTACCAACAAGTATCAACAACACAGTATAACAGCTAGCAGATGTAGCTAAATGCAATGCAATGCATGATATGACCGCTACGGCGCGTAGCCCGATCCAATTTGGGTACCCGTGCTCACTGTGGGGGTTCAGACTCCGGAGGGGCTCCTACAGCCCAAGCACAATATCACTGCGGCGTGCAGTCCGATCCAACATATATACTGCTGCGGCGCGCAGCCCGATCCACTACCAGTCAGCTAATATGCAAATACAACCTCGCAGGCTCAAAAGTAGTTTGAAAACCCTTTTTATCATTTTTCAATTGGAAAACAGTAATACCAAGTTCGAGAGATTGGAAATAACATGATAACAGAAATAGCTACGGACTAGTAGTAAACTAGCATGTCAATATGATAAGACAATGATAACGATCCTCGCGGGATCCAATAACCGGCTCACGGCCCACAAGTATACTCAACCGCCCAAGAAAGGGGGTTCCTCGGCTCATGAGTGGCCATTATCACAATATATAGTATGAAACCATCCGAGAAGGAGATTCGACGGCTCAAGAATAGCCAATGTCATAACAAAGTATCAACAAGTCGGACTAAGCCATAGTCCCCAATCACAATCGACCCCGCACTCACAAGAGAGTACGTGTCTCGCCGCTATACAGCGTCATAAAGTGGTATACCGAGGTTTTGAACTCGCTAGTCATCACCCACATCTATTACTCACCTCAATACAGCGCGACGACTACTCCGCAATGCCCTTACCACGAGAATCAAGCTCCGCACGCGTAGAATCTGATCAAATACAGTAGAAACACAGCAAATTAGGCCAATGGAACGACACCCAATCAAAACAACTCAATTTACATCAAAATTTCCAAAGTTGTCAAAACCCGACTTTCGGTACGCTTGTCGAAAAATTACAAAAGTCACATATTCGGAATCCTCATCTCGATACGAGTCTAAGCATATCAATTTTACCAAATTCGGACTCCATTTGCCCATTCAAAACCTTGATTTTCTAAAGTTCAAGCCTAGGGTTAAATCTTCCATGAATCACCCCAAATTCCTCCATTTTCATGATATAATTGCATAATATTATCAATACTAATTATAGTTTAAGTCCATAGTTGATTACCTGATGATTTCCTTTGAGTTTCTCTTCAAAATCGCCTCTAAAGCCGAGACCCAAATGTGTGAAATGTTTCTGAAATTTTTCTAAGTTCTGATACACTTAACTCACTGCGATTTTCGCTTCCGCGGACCATTTTCCGACCCTGCGGAACCGCTCCTGCGACCAATTGGTCGCTTCTGCGAACCCAGGCCTATTTGGCCATTTCCGCTCCTGCGATACACGGACCGCTCCTGCGGGTCCGCTTCTGCGGATAACATTCCGCCCCTGCGGTCCTTTCCACCTCTGCGATCAAGAGTCCGCTCCTGCGGACTCGCCTATGCGATCGACCTTCCGCTTCTGCGGACTTCCCATCACGCCTCTTGACCGCTTCTGCGGTCTCCTCTACGCACCTGCGACGCCGCTTCAGCGGAGAACATTTCCGCTTCTGCGAAGCCAAGCGCTCCTGCGCCCCCTCGTCCGCTCCTGCGGACTCGCTCCTGCGCTCCCATTTCCGCAGGAGCGAAAACAACAGAACAGAATCACAAACCTGCAATTTTTCCATGTTTTTCTCCCGTTTAGCCATCCGAAAACACCCCGAGGCCCCCGGGACCTCATCTAAACACACCAACACATCCTAATACATTATTCGAACTTGTGTCAATCTTCAAAACACGTCTAATAACATCAAAACCCATGATTCACATCGAATTCAAGCCTAAATTCCTTAAAATATTCCGCATTACACATTCCATTAAAAACCCGACCAAACGACGTCCGAATGACCTGAAATTTTGCGGACATATCCAAAATCACATAACGAAGCTACTGCTGCAACTGTCGAAATTCCATTCCGACTCCCGGATCAAAATCTCACCTACCGTTCGGATTTCGCCAAAATTCAACCTTAGCCAATTCAAGCCTATTTCTACACCGGACCTCCAAATTCAATTCCGATCGCTCCCCTACGTCACAAATCACCTCCCGAAACTAACCGAATCATCAGAATCCGATTCTGAGCCCTCTAGCTAAATAGTCAACTCTAGGTTGACTTTCCTTATTCAACTTTCCTTCAAAAGGCTATATGCCTCATTTTCAATTCAAATCACTCATAAATCACCCGATAGACTCTAGCACTGATATAAAAGCATAAAACATGAATTTACAACATAACGGGGTGGTAATTCCCGTGACGACGGGCTGGGTCGTCACAGTGAACTACCCATGGCATTCAAAACGTATATTTCAAAAGGCCACCATAAACGACAAGATGATTCTCTATCCAATGGAATCCACAACAATTCCTCTTATATTAAACACACCAATCACGTGGCGACTTTGAATTTTGAAATTAGCGACCGACTACCTATTGGCTATTGCTTACCCGCCAATGTTACAATTGCTAGGAAGTAATGTAGCAAACGGGCGGATCGGTTATTGTTTGGGTTGAAAACGAGTAATAAAAAAAATAGATTAATTATTTGATCCGATTCATATTTAATACGGATTAAAAATGGGTTAATCGGCGGATAATCACTTTTGGGAGATTCTTAATCGCTTTAACTTGAGGAACCCCCAATTTGAGGTTTTACAAATGTAAAAGTTAGAACCATTGATTATCCATTAGTTATCCATTTTCTAAATGGATAATATGGTTCTTATCCATATTTGACCCGTTTTTAAATAGTTCATTATTCAATCCATTTTTAGTAGATAATATGGGTGGTTAACTATTTTCTTTGAACTATTTTTCCACCCCTACTCGGAAGAAAAAGATTATGAGATTTTACAGTGAGTTTAAGTTATTGCATGTTTGGCCAAGTTTATTTTTGGCCAAAAATATTTTTGTTTGGCTAAAAGTACTTTTGGCCAAACCGACTATTAATATATAATAATAAATTGGTTAGCGGTTAAATATTTGTAAATATTTAATAAAATTATTAATAGTCTAGATTTGAACATTTAATTTAAAAGCTAGGCTCGTTTCTGTATTTTACGTGATCAGACGTCAACTTTAGGTCAATTTATATGACAATATATAACCTAAAAATTGAAAAATAATAATAATTGAAAATAAGCTTGAAAAAAAAAGATAAATTTAATTATGATTTGCATTGTAAAACTTGTGAAATTAGTAAAAACTTAATTATACTTCCTCAATTTAAAGAGGCTATATTGAATTAAAACTTTAACTAAAAATTGTAATGTGCGGAATTTAGATGTAGTTTAAATTATGTAAACCTCCTTTAAAATAACTGCAAAAATCGACATCTTAATTCAGTTTAAACCTATTTACTATAAACTTAACAATTATTTTTCCGAAATGGAGTAAAATGAGAAATTTTCATAAAGCACTATCTTTTAGTAGTAATTAGCCATCTATAGATACTATTTATTATATTACGAATTATAGATACTTTTTATGTGGTTATAAGATGTATTTGATGTATTTAAGCTATTGTATTCATGAATACAATAGCAAAAATAGGCGTGAATCAGGGAAGTCTAGCTAATCAATTGTTGTATTCGAGTGTGATCGACTGTATTTATGGAGTGAAATATGAGATTACAGCTGAACAGATTATTGTATTCGATTGTATTCAAGGAGTGAAATAGGGGATTATACATTGCTTTTAAAAGGGAAAGCGAATCAATTAACATAATTGGCTCCTAATATAACTTAACAAACTCAATTATAACACATAAATTTTATATTTTTAGTTATAAAAAAGAATTTCAACCGAAAAATACCCCAAAAATATAGCAATTTTCAGAAAAATTATATAATACATCTTAATATATAAATTATATTAACTAAAAAAAATATATGAATACATTCGTGGCATAGAGCGAGACAGTGAATACAATGAAATACTTAGGATACACCGGAATACATTGAAATATAATGAAAAAAATAATGAATACAATGAAATACATGGAATACAACGAGATACACTGAATTACAATGAAAAAAAAAGACAATGAATACAATGAACTATATTAAAATATAATAACATAAAATCAAGTTTTTCAACCCCAAACTCTATCGTCTTTGTTGAAGAACAAACCTTAATTCCGACGAATCTTCCTCGTTATGCCATCAGAATCATTGTCGCTCTCTGATGGATCCAAAAGCAATGAATTTTCACGTGATTTAATGGCGGCACCGGCACAAAACTGAGCTTGCCGGAAAGCGGAATGTGATACCGTGGATAACGGCCGTTGACGGACGTTGATGTTTGAGAAAAGTGGAATTGATGATTGAACCAGGTGAATGAATGAGGCTCGAACGTACAAATAGTGATGCCATTTTGACCAATTCATTAGAGGCTTAACTACATGACTAATTCATCCATTATTCGAAGTGCCCTTCAATCTAATGTGAAAACAACTAGATTTTCCTCTAAATTAAGCAACTGCAAAAAAGTTGCATTACGAACACAGGAGATAAAAAAAACAAAAGAAAAATCAAATCTTTATAAAACCCCGCTAAGAAAGGATCACAATCAAAATAGCTTCTCTAAAAATCCAGCAATTTACAAGTATTAATCATAAGAAACTTTACAAAAATCAATTTTTTACTAGAATCCATTAAGAGAAATGACAATTAAAATAGCTACTCTTAGAAATTCAAAACTATACATTAATCAACTGAAATTTGACAAAAATAGATATATAATATGTAGATGTCTTACTAAGAATTAATCTTCTCCACTCTAAATAATATTTTACGGAGCTTATAGTGTCAAAGTGGTAAAATATTATATGGGCTTTCTGCAGGTTGAGAGGATATATAGGGTTTACGTAAGTAGTTAAAAATGATTTTGAAATAATAGAACAAAGGGAAAGAGTATGTGATGTATCAAAGTAGAGATAGAAAAAAAATTATATAACTGACTAGCGTATTTAGTGGCTTAAGACTAGGAGATAATTAAAATTAAATATTTTACTATAAACTTTAAAATATATCTATAAAATATAATTTTTTTAAATAATAATTATTTAAAATAAATAAAATGTTATCCTTTGCAATATAACTTCACGTATACTCGAGATTGAAGGAATCTGAGGCCCATAAATCTATATATTCCACTTTGCTGGCTGCTCTCCTGCTAACTATTTACTGTTGAAACAATTATCATAGTTTTACTTTATACTTGAAAGATTTTGATTTATCGTACTAAAGTGCAACACCACAAAAATAAAAGGCTTTTAACATATTTTCCGGTATGTCAAAATAATTATAGCCGGCTTTCAAATATACAAAAAAAAATATTGGTTAGACATAAAATATGTATATTATATATTATTATGCAAAAAATATACTTTGTATAATCACTTGCTATTAATTGGGGGACTACTATATTGAATAGATTTTCTTCATAAAAAATAGTTGCAAGTTGCATATTATATTAGTAATGGCGACAAGAAAACATGCTTTTCTAAAAAGGAAATAATTTCTTACACGATGCCCATGGTTTTGGTTTCTGGTTAGTTTATTTAGAAAGGATACATAACAATATCCAATTGAAGTTATAAAATTGGTAAATATTAAGTAGTCTATAGTGCAATCCAGTTTTACAGTTAAGCTATTGTTCACAATTTTTTTTATTTTTTTTTAAAAAAGAGAAGAAAAGGCCAGCTCTTTTATCATAGTGATCGAATGATGGTGTGTCACACTATTACAAATTAATGAGTTTTTAGGACCTTTAATAAATTCATTAATCACCTAATACGGCTACTTTACCTCATTAGCAATAATGCTCTCAGATTAAATTATAGGATTACTTAATAGCCTAAAGAAGCATCCATTATTGCCTCAAATGACTTGTCTATGTATTAAGGGAAATTACATGATATAGCCGTTTATAAAACTCACTTTCATAATATACCTAAATTTGGAAATTATATCAAATATCCCAAAGATATTACACGCCATACCTCTATATATTTTAAAACGTGTCACGATATTTTACTTTGAAATACAATCCAAACCTAACTTAACATATATTCTAATTTGAAATACAATAATTTAATTAAACAGACCATAATATTTTAATATGTAATAAAAGATACTACAATATTCTAATTGAAAAATCCAAACTTATCTTACCCTAATATTCTAATGAAGAATAAAATATTCAAACTAAACATACCATAATATTCTAACAAGATATACTGCGGTGTTCTAATTTAGAATACAATATCCAAACCAAATATATTACAATATTTTAATTTGGAATACAGTATTCATGGTAAATACAATAATTTTAATTTGGAATATAATATTTAAAGTAAACATGCTACAGTATTCTAATTTGGAATACAATATCCAAATTAAATATATTCTAACAAAACATACTACAGTTTTGGAATAAAGTATCCAAACCAAATATACTACAACGTTTTAATTTGGAATATAGTATCCAATGCAAATATATAATAATTTTTAATTTGGAATACAATATTCAAATTAAATATATCACAATATTCTAATTTGGAATATACGATATTATATTTTGAATATAGTAGGTATACATGGTAAAATAATTTTGTAAAGTAGGTATACAAAGTAAAAAAAATATTTTAATTATATATGATGTTAACTGATATTTTCAATGGACATACTTCATAGATATCCATGTATTTTTATTTTTATTTAAAGGCCTGTAGATCCACTTATTATCTCTATGTGTATATGGAAGTTATGAGCATGGCTAATTCCTATTTTTTAGTCGAACCGGTCACATCAAATCTGATTAGCGAGAACGTGGAACATTTTAAAAATTTGTTACTACTTGTTTGTAAGCAGTCCACCTACCACCTTGCTTCCAACGTGAAGCTCAAGTTAGGTCACTTTGCAATAGATTAGAATAGATTTAGTAAACGGATCGCATAAGTCCAGATAAATACAAAAGGAAGGCTGAAATATGCTCTTGTTTCTGTGTTCGCAGGTATTCACTACCTCATACGTAAGAAGTTTTTGTTTATTTTACTAACACCTATTCTAGTTGGATTATTTGACTATTGGTTTTATGATGACGCTCTTGAGCCGATGGTTTAATAGAGATAGATTTTTTACTATTTGGAGTAGGGGTAAGAAATACGTATACTATATTTTTTCCAGATTCCACTGATGAAAACTAACCGAGTTATTGTTATTGTTGTTGGTTTTACGATAGACAATTTGAAGGCTAAAGCTATTTGAGGCTATAAATTGCCACCACTTGCCACGAATTCTTGACATTTGAATAATTTTAGCACAGAAGAATACTTAGTCAAATTGTAAGCCTACACGTCCATAGATTAACAGATGTCCAGTACAAGAAAAAAACCCATAGACGCAATCATATTAAGCACAAACCAGGGTTAGTGAAAAAAAATACCAATATATCAGACATACATGTGCAACATATTAATTAATCAAAGTATTATAGTAATTATGCGTGGGCACTAGGTTGAATAGGGTCAGGAACGAAGTTATTCGGGAAATGATATGGGTAGCCCCAATGGATGAGAAGCTGCGAGAAGCGAGACTCAGGTAGTTCGGACATGTGCGGAGGAGAAGCCCCGATGCACCGGTGAGGAGTTGCGAGCGGCTGTCGGTAGTTGGCGCGAGTCGTAGCAGAGGTAGGCCCAAGAGGTATTGGGAGGAGGTGATTAGACAGGACATGAATATTATGCAAATTTCCGAGGACATGACTCTTGATAGGAAAGTCTAGAGGTCTAGTATCAAGGTTGTAGGTTAGGGGCTCCTATTATTTCGCGGGATAGGGATGGGTCGAGGGGGGGAGTGTTCCTGATAGGTTAATATCTGTGTAAGTACTCCTAGAATTATTAATGCCTTTTGTTCATGCTGTTGCTTTGTTTACTTTGCCCTTTTATATGTCAATTTTTTGTGGTTTATTCTGGAGTCACTAATGCTTTTTCTTTTTGTTTTATTTTTGTTTTTTTCCTTTTCTCGATCTTTCGCCGAGGGTCGATTGAAAACAGTCTCTCTGCTCTATCGGGTAGGGGTAAGGCCTGCGTACATATTACCCTTCACAGACCCCACTTATGGGGCTATGCTGGGTATTTGTTGTTGTTTATTATAGTAATTATCCTGAATCCCTTTCCCACCTCATAATAAATATTTTAAAGTTGCTTTATTGAATTCAAGCTACTTTATGTATATTTTCTTGCAAGTTGTAGGCAAAAATAATTATGATATTCACACTTGGTGCTGCTTTTAGCCTATAAAAGAACACTGGCAATGACAAGATTCACAGCAAACTAAAGCTTAATCCACTTTGGTACTAAGCCATGGCTACTTCTTCACAACCATTGTTAGACACTCCGAAAAGAAAATCCTCCCCTTCTAAAGCTCTCTATGTTCTTCTCTCCTTAGCTGCTATTGTGGGCTCAGTTGGATTAGTTTCAATCTGGGCCATCAATGGCAGTAGCCCATCAATTTCCTTGACAGCCCATGTTTGTGATCAAGCCCATGATCAGCCATCTTGCTTGGCCATGGTGTCTGAGGTTGCACCTGCTGGTTTGATGGATATCACCACACTGGATTTGTTACAGATGATTTTGCTTAAATCATCGGTAAAAATCCAAGAGACGATCGGTTTAGTGAGCAATGTGAACGTTAGGATCAATGATGTAAAGGAAGATGCAGCTCTAGCAGATTGTCTAGCGCTTATGGAATTGTCAAGAGACAGATTGATGGATTCCATGATGTCACTTGGGAACGTGTCGGCCCAAGCTCATTTTGATGTCCATACATGGCTAAGTAGCATTCTGACTAACCATGGTACATGCATGGATGGGCTAAATGGACAGGCACAGTCCATTATGAAGCCTATGTTGAAGGATTTGATAGTAAGAGCAAAGACTTCCTTGGCCTTGATGGTTAAAATGACACCATCTAATACCATGGATTTTCCATCAGTTACTGATGGAATGCCATCATGGGTTACATCTAATGATAGAAGGCTTTTGCAACTTTCTGCAAATGCCATAAAAGCTAATGTAATAGTGGCAAAAGATGGCAGCGGAAAATACAAGACTGTAAAGGAAGCAGTTGCCTCGGCTCCAGATAACAGCAAGACTCGTTATGTTATATATGTGAAAAAAGGAATATACAAAGAAAATGTTGAGATTGGGAAAAAGAAGAAGAATGTTATGCTTGTTGGTGATGGCATGGATGCTACTATCATCACTGGCAGCTTGAACGTTGTGGATGGTGCAACAACCTTCAACTCTGCAACTGTTGGTAAGAAAATCTCTTTTATCACTCATGTTTTGACTTTTTTTTTTTTAAATGAAAGCTTTTTATTCTAACAATGAAGTTCGAAATTTGCCGTTTGGATAACTTTTGAAAACAATAAATGTCTTGAAGCACAAATGCCTTTGTCAAATGGGGCTTTGCTATGGAATTTTTAGGCCAAAGCTATGAAAACTGAAATCCACATTCAGTTAATGAGAACATAATAATATTGGACTTCTATGGACTTCTTTTTTAGTTGCCTAACATTTTTTTTAAATGCAGCTGCTGTTGGGGATGGATTCATAGCCCAAGATCTACAGTTTCAAAACACAGCAGGACCAGCAAAACACCAAGCAGTGGCGCTTCGTGTTGGTGCAGATCAATCAGTCATCAATCGTTGCAAAATAGATGCATTCCAAGATACTCTTTATACTCACAGCCTCCGTCAATTCTACAGAGATTGTTACATCACTGGCACTGTTGATTTCATCTTTGGTAATGCAGCTGTTGTGTTCCAAAACTCCAAAATAGCAGCACGAAAGCCTGGGCCTGGACAAAAGAACATGGTTACAGCTCAAGGTCGTGAAGATCCAAACCAAAATACAGGAACTTCAATCCAAAACTGTGACATTATTGCTACCTCAGACCTTGCACCAGTGAAAGGGTCCGTTAAGACATATTTGGGCCGTCCATGGAAAGCATACTCACGAACTGTATTTATGCAGTCCAATATTGGAGACCATATTGATCCAGAAGGTTGGTCAGTATGGGATGGTGATTTTGCCTTGAAAACTTTATATTATGGTGAGTACATGAACAGAGGACCCGGTGCTGGAACTAGTAAGAGAGTGAAGTGGCCTGGTTATCATATTTTAAGTGCATCAGAGGCGACGAAATTCACAGTAGGTCAGCTAATTCAAGGAGGAGTGTGGTTGAAATCTACTGGCGTGGCTTACACTGAGGGCTTGTGAGAAACCTGTTTAATTAATCTGCCTATCATGTAGTGAAGTTTTAGTATGTTTCGGTTGCTGGTTGTAAGCCTGTTTCGTAATAATATGATGCCGAGTTTACTGTGAACGAGTCTCTAATGTGAACCATCTCACTAACCGCGGTTTACTGTAAAAACAGCTTGTACTAGCAACGGCTAATAAAAAAATAGCTAGTATTTACATAGTTATTGAAAAAAAATTATCACTATGCGGAGATAAAATTTGAAAAAAACACCTTAACTGAAACACGAAGAGTTCCAGTATAATATACATTATGAAATGAAGCTCATGCGTATATAAGCTTCAAGCATAGTTTGAAATTTCGTCACCCTGTGCCTGGAATCTCATATATAGAAATTCGAACCCCAGCAATGCTAGAACTTTTTCGAATTTTTAAGGGCGTTTTTATCCATGTTTTCGCTTTACATGAAAAAATGGTAAAATTTTGATTACTTTTAACACTATATATGATTATTTTCAATTAACAATTGAAAATTAAACTATTTTTGATTTTTTCCCGGTTTAATTGATAAACTTGGAGTATATTTATTATGATAATAAAACCTTTTTTTGTTAACAAAGGAACCCGCAACCGCTATTATTGGTGTGCGCAAGGCTTAAATAGCACGAACTAACCAATTTTCGGATTGGTCATTCAAAAATAGTCAGCGTTCGTCAAGTCATTGATAAATAGCTACTATTTTGCTACAACAATGAACGGTCCATCATAATATACTGAAGTTCGGTGCACCTATGTATGAACTTTCAACATATTATGCTGGATCGGTTTTTACTTTGCAGGCTCCAGTATAATATACATGAGTTCCAGTATACTTTGCTGGAATTCCAGTATAATATAGTGGGGTTCGAGCAAAGTATACCGGAACTCTAAACTACAGTATATTATGTTGGAGTATTTTTCCAAATTTTGAACATATTTTCGCTTAGGTTTATCTTTACAAAAAAAGTGGTTAAATTTCGATAACTTTTGAAATTGTGGCTATTTTTGAATGACCAATTGTAAATCTGACTATTCTTGAATTTCTCCCGTGCGCAAGAGCAAACTTCACTTATGTATTATAGCCCGCATATTACACATGAAGAATAAATCACACTAGACAAACTCCGTGTGACGGGCTTGACCGAGAAGATATGCAACTCGGCCACTCCGGAGGGTAATACAAAAACAGTTGCAAATTGGAAACATAAAAAAAGGGATATTTGTTACATAAGAAGAGTATATGTAATGGAGAAAAGGGTTAACGTATGTCAGGTAAAGGAATAATCTTGTTTGTCTTTGTGAATAGTTGAGCTTCTAAGACCGATCAAGTTCACAGTGATCATTGTTTGGATCCACTCTTTATATTTAGACTTGTAGTCCACAACTTTCAACAACAAGGGTTGATACCAATAGGCATTGCAGCCCGAGTCCATTGCAATTGCGCCCGACGTCTCTTAGCACCGCGCCAAGGCCCAAAGAGAACAAAAGACTTAAACCTCATCACTATTATTTTAAAATATAAATTTTTTTACAAAATTAAAAGTCACCAGATATATACTAAATATGTTTATTCCTAGCGTGAGAGAGCGAGAGAGAGGAATTTAGGGGAGAATTTTGTACAGCTGGTAAGTGACAAAATCCTAGTGCAAATGTTAGATTTAAAAGAAAATAATAGCGGCAGCGTAAGCCGTATTGTTTTTTTCCAATAGAACTGTGTCGTGAATTTGACTGGTTTAAGATTTAGGGAAATTACTAGCTATGTCAATTTATAAGTAACTTATTACAAAAATTGGTTAATTGATAAAATATTACTAATATTAATCAAAAGTAACCAATTAGCTATTTGTAGCAAAAAATATCAATTGTTTGCTTTGTTTTGAGTGGTTTCGCCATCAATTATGAAAGTTGTAGTTTCAAAGTTCATTGATTTCGACTTGAGGGTTGATTCGTCGTTTCGAAGTTGTTGTGGATGATTTGAAGCTTTGAGTAGGTTTATTTTGTTATATGGATCTTGTCTGCAAATTTTGGCGTTGTTTGCAATGCCCATTGGTATCAACCCACCTCCAACAAATACATTATGAGGACACAACCCCTCTATGCACCATACGTGGATGCTTAGGGCATAAATTCATAAATTCAATCAATGTACAACTATGACGCAATCTCAGGCAACCACGAGAAATGAAGAAAGTACAGGCCAATCATCATTTGAAGGGACTTGGAAAACAATGATATGCCAAACGAGAAAAGGTAAAGAGCAGGTTAACATCCACAACTAAAATTGTCACGATCCAAATTTTATACCTGGTCGTGATGGCGCCTCTCATGAAGACAAGGTCAGCCAACAATCCCAAATCATCTCTTTAACAACTACCAAACATAAATGAATAAAAAATACAACTCGTTGGCATTAAAACTATTAATTTCATCCCAATACACCCCGACTGGGGTGTCACAAGTCATGAGCATCTAAAGGAGCTTGACTAGTAGAGTACAATTCAGAATTTTTAAAATAAAAAGGATAGAAAATCCGGTGTCGCGGACGCTGGCGGTCACCTGGCTCAGCTATAGTAGCAAATCTCCCATCAGCTCAAACCCGCCACCGGGTAACAAATACCTGCATCTGCACACGAGGTGCAGGTAGTAAAGTGAGTACTTCCAACTCAGTGGTAATAATAGTAAATAATGTTGAGAGGAAAGAAATCACATAAGAGCATTATATCATGCTATAAAGTACAGTACAACCCTTTTTAGAACGAGTAGTTCCATGAAAATCCTTTATAAAATATCTAAAATATAACGCTATCTCAAGCAGTAAAATCAATTATACCATAAAAACCATATGGTATCAGATAATTCTCCTTTTTAAAATAGAGGAAATAACCAATTCAACAATTAAGGAATAATCAAAAGTATGCCCCTCAGGCTCAATATCAAACTCACAATATAGTATCAGCTCCACGGGCTCACTCCCAACTCACCAGCACACAACATCATCCCCTCGGACTCACTCCCAACTCACTAGACACAAACAACGGCCTTTCGGGTCCACTCCCAACTCACCTGGGTATCCTACAGTCACTTGGGGTGTGTACAGACTCCGTAGAGGCTCCTAAAGCCCAAGCGCAATATCAATAAGCCTCAAAGCCTTCACATATCACACTTGAGGCCTAAAAGCCTCCTCACATAACACTCGAGGCCTGAAAGCCTCCTCACATAACACTCGAGGTCTGAAAGCCTCCTCACATCACTCAACATATCCTCACAAATGGCCATTGATTCACGTCCAAGCAACGGTCGTAGTTAATATAACTTGGTCTAATAAGTCCAAGATCGATCCCACAGAGAATTAACCTACCAATTGCAACTATCACAACCCCAAAAGTACTTCCAAATCAAGTTCCCAAACTTTGAATATATATTTGTGTGATTTTCGAATATCTACTTGACAGTAATTAAAAATGCTTGAAAGAAAGAATTGAATATAGAGTGAAAAGAATATTAGGAGAAGGACTAAGGTAATGATTTCCCTATTGATGGAATCCCTTATTGTTATGCTCGTACAAATTGTTAATATATTCTATCAATCATGAACGCTATGTGTATCGTAACCCTCTCCCGAGCAATTACAATAATTTACTAGTGCACTCTCCCGAGCTACCCTAGCTAGCTTTAATTTGATTAGTTCACTTAAGATTTCACCCAAGACTTCGTTATTCCTAACCCCGTCTTTACGCCTAAAGTTATATATTCCTCCAATAACCTAGGTGTGGTGTTGTTCAACAATATACCTAAATATGCACTCTTTTCCAAGTTATTCACACTAAATAGGCACAACTAATTGGGGATCCTACCAATTAACTACAACAAGAACGAAGTTGAACAAATAGAAATCTAGTTCACAATTTGTAATCACATAAACGATAAGTTCATTACCCAATAGGTTCCATCAAAACCTTAGAAAAGAATTTAGCTACTCATGCTTGAAGAAACAAGAATAATAATTGAAATCATAAAGAAATACTTGATATAAAATAAAAGAAAGAGTTTGAGAGGAATCTCTCTTACTAAAAATCTTGCAAAAGTAATGTAATAAAGATAACATGCCTCTATGGGGTAAACTAGGAGTTTATATAGAGGTTTTAGGGCTTAAAAAACTAAGTTTGAGTACAATTAGGACTGCTGCTGCGGCGACTTCCGCGGTTCGTTCGCGGCCGCGGACGGACCGCGAACAGTAAACTTCAGAGAGCCTGTTTTTCCGCGGTTCATCCGCGGTCGCGAATGAAACGAGATTTTTCACCCTGTTTCGTTGTGAATTTGAAAACACGCAAAGCATTAAAGTTGTAGCCCTTTGCATTAGCTTTCCAACCATATATTATGGAGCTAAAATGGAGTTCGGAGAAAAATGTTATGTCCAATTTACTAGACAGTGCACAATATGCCTCATCCATTCTTCGCTTGTACTACACTTATCAAATTTGACCCCCGAACTCGATCCCGGCTTAATTCCTTGAGCTTTTACTCAGACTTCAAAGCTCAAAATCACTTAAATCCATTCCATAACATCCATACGGCTCGGTATCATGCCTTCCCTGCTATTTTCAACATAAGTTCTTGACTTGTACCACACTTTGGCCTTTTTCACCATCTTTTGACTCCAAAACTTTCTCTTTTAGTCTTCATTAGCTCATGTGTACCTATAACACACTAATAACAATAATAAAAGCATTTTGTCATCATAATCAATATCAAAATAATAATAAAGCGTGATTATTTAGGGCATAAATATAGTCAAATTCACCTATTATCAATACCCCACACTTAAACCTTTGCTCGTCCTCGAGCAACCTTAATCACACTTTAGGCGAATTTTATTTATGTATCCCCCAAATTATGTCACAAAAGCTATTTTTCATGATCAACCTAAGATATGCACAATCTTAACCTAACCGTAAACTTTCATGCCGGCACATTATTACTTACTCTACTTATTACCAAAAACTTGCAAATTTACCTTCTTCCGCTTGAATTACGTGCCCTCACAAAATTTATTGAGAGAAGTTCCCACACATCAACAATTCAAAAATATGGAACTTATAAATATCAGAAAAATTCACTCACTCTCAACAAAGAACATTCATATGCATACAGACACACCATAGGCTTGCCCCTAGTGTAATACTCCACTAATCGAGTTATTCAATCATAGATCAAGAGGTCTTTAAGGGTTGTAATGTAGGCTATGGGACGGGTAATATACTTTTGGTTATAGTGACTAGCCTCCCTAAGCACTTTTCTTTTCTTTTTCACAACCTTTTTTTTTTTACTTCCTTATGTCTCCCATAAACATACCTTCACCTTTCTTCAATTTTAACCCCCACTTTTCTTTTATTGATGTAAATGGCCTTTCTAATTTTTTTTTTTTTTTTACATATTCATCAATGTATGTCTTTGTTTCATTGCTTTGCAACATTATTTTGGACCAGTCCACTATTTTTTTTTCATTAATTCTTGATTTTCCCCTTTTCAATTTTCCTTCACCCCACACTTAAACTTTTGCATATTCATTACACTACAAGTGCTTCTAGGAGGTAAAGTAGAACATTATACATATTTGATGAACATTCAAGGGTTATCAAAGAATAGGTTTAAGCTCAAAGGGGTTAACTAAGATATAATGTACGAGTGAATTCATGTCTATTGGTATATGGGGTTACACAAAGAAATGTCTCTATCCTTTCTACAACCAAACAACTTCTATTTTGCTTTGCAAACACACAGGGCAAGTTCTAGGCATCATGTACAACATACAATGTAAGTAAAACCTCACACACACATGGCATGCAACTCATTTGGAATCCAGTTGATCTACAAAGTCCTATCGATGTTCAAGCAAGCATTATTGTGCAATTTAAGGCATATTGAGATTCTACAATCAAGCTTAGAAGATACATTCTCAAGTTCAATTTATGCTTTTGCTAATGTGCATATTCGGGGTTACATGTTGCCTTTTTACCTCTAATCCTAAGAAAAGAAAAAAAAAATCTACCTAACCCGGTTCAATTAAAAACCCCTGGAAAAGAACCGTGGTCAAAAGAAAAACCAAGGGGGAGATGATACATTACCTAGAAAAAGAAAATAAAAGAAAGAAAAATTCCTACGTGGACTACTTCCCTCAAGAGTACTTGTCCTAAATAGTCCGTCATAAGGAAGAGTCCTCTACTCATATTTTTGTATTTTTTCAAATTTTCAAATTTTTTTGTGTTTTTATTCCGACTTAGACCCTTAAGAAACCCGTCGCTAAGTGTCTATCATCGGTCCAAGCCAGCTAATATAATTTACAGCCACATCTACTATATACAATATACAATACAAGATAAGTCTCCTACCCCACACTTAAAATAATGCCATGTCCTCATGGCATAATAATATGTATAGCACAGAAGGGTGAGAAAACTTACCTGAGATCTACCCCGTGTCTAGCCACTTTATCACTTTCTTTTTCACCTTATCTTTCATATTCGGGTTCAGCCTTCTTTTGCGTTTCTTGGAAGGTTTGTGCCCCTCTTCCCAGAGAATCTTGTGCATGCAGTATGCAAGGCTGATCCCCTTTATGTCTACCATGGTCCAACCATTGACAGCTTTACATTCCTTGAGTACTTGTAATAGCTTTTGAGCCTGCACATCTAGCATACTAGATGAGATAATAACAGGTAAAGTGGAGTTAGGACCTAGAAATTCATACCTGAGATGAGATGGTAGTGGTTTAAACTCCAGCTTTGGTGGCTCTTCAATGGATGGCTTTGCAGGAGGGGTCTCTTTTTTCTCTAAATGTAGAGGCTCGAATTCAAGCTCTCTCTCCCAAAACCCCTTGCCTTCCAGAGATAGTACCTATTCCGCTAAACTTTCACCATTTACCTCTTCCATGTTCATCAGGCATGCTTGAAGTGGATCTTCAATTGTCAACTCTGCATCATCTGTTTCCACTATCACATCAACCACATCAATAAGAGAGCAATTCGCGAACTCACTAGGGCGCCTCATGGATTTTTGTACATTGAATATGATCTCCTCATCATTGAACCTCATCTTGAGTTCCCAGTTTCACAATCAATTATAGCTCTCCCGGTGGCTAGAAATGGTCTTCCTAGGATTATGGGACTTTCTTCGTCGACCTTGCAATCAAGAATAACAAAATCGGCGGGAAACACGAACTTCCTAACCTGGATAAGCACATCATCTATAATACCAAATGGATGCTTAACCGTCCTGTCAGCAAGCTGTAAAAGTATGGAGGTAGGCCTGGCTCTCCCAATGCCTAACCTCTTATAAATGACTAAGGGCATGAGATTAATGCTTGCCCCCAAATCACACAAAGCCTTAGTAAAGGCATAATTCCCTATAGTGCATGGGATGGTGAAGCTACCTGGATCAAATAGCTTCTCAGCAATGGGTCTAGAGACCACTGCACTACAAGTTTGGGTAAGTGTTACGGTGGCCAAGTCTTGGAAATCAAATTTCTGCGACATCAAATCCTTCATCATCTTAGCATAACCAGGCATTTCTTTTAAAGCTTCAATTAAGGGAATGTTTACCTGGATCTGCTTGAGCATTTCAAAGAACTTTTTGTATTACTCCTTTTTCTGGTGTTTGGCCAACCTTTGGGGGAATGGTGGTGGAGGCCTCTTCTTCCCAGTGACTTGGGACTTTTCTTTTTCTATCACTTTTTCTTCAATCTGTTGCTCTACCTGTTCAGCTACTTTCTCCGTTCCCTGCTGCATCTCTTTATTTTCAGCAACTGGCTGGATTGTAATTTCTGTCAACCCGGTGGACTCATCCAGTTCAATGGGCAATGGAGTGAGTGTCTCAGCCTGTGTGTCGATTTTCTCACTTTCTTTCTCAGCATCAAGATCTCTACCACTTCTCAGAGTCACTGCCATCATCTGCTTTGGGACTTGGTCTTTTGGGTTTGTTTGTGTATCTGCAGGCAATGTCCCTTGAGGACGATTGTTGAGAGATATAGCAATCTGGCCCACCTGTACTTCAATATTCTTGTTGGCTGCATCATGTGCATCTATCCTCTCATTGGTTTTGGCATTTGACCCGATTACCTGTTGCATCATAGCTTTCAATTCTACAAACCCATCATCATGTCTACCCCCATGCTGTGGTGGAGGTGGATGATATCCCTGCTGCTGATTGCCAAAATTCTGAGGTCTAGGATATGGGGTCATGTTGTGTGGTGGCCCCATGCCTGCTGCATTAAATTGTGGCTGGGGAGGTCTGTACTGCATTGGAGCCTGTTGGCCCCAGTTTTGATTACCTTATCGCTGCCCTCCATAGTTAGCCACATAATTCATATCCTCGTGTTGATGATGATGTTCTTGGTGTGCAGCCCATGGATTACCTATGGGTTGGCTAATGCAGGATGTGCAAAAACCACCATTGGTAGTATCTACAATGTGAACCTGCTGCTTGACTCCTGATTCTTCCACCTTCTTTGTTAGGATGCTCATTTGTGTCAATAGAGTTGCCATGTTCTCCTCCAGAGTGTTGGATGGATCCAGAGGTACAGAGTGTACCACTGGTGTGATAGGAGCATTCCTGGACGTCCACCCGGAATTTTGAGCCATCTTGTCTAGAAAATTTTGGCCCTCTCTCCAAGTCTTGCTCAGAAAAGCCCCACCTGCTGAAGCATCTACAATGTTCTTCATGCTGTCTGAAAGCCCCATGTAGAATCTTTGGCCTAACATCTACTCTGGAATCCCATGGTGAGGACAAATAACAAGCATACCTTTGAATCTGCCCCAAGTTTCATGTAATGTTTCCAGTGGTTTCTGCTTGAAGCTCACAATCTCATCAATTTGCTGAGCTGTCTTGTTAGGTGGATGAAACCTGTTGTGGAATTGCTTGACTAACTCATCCCAAGTTGCAATAGAGTTTATGGGGAGTGTGTTTAGCCATACATGTGCAGCCCCTGTAACTGAGAACGGAAAGAGCAATAGTTTGATGGCTTCCGGAGTCACATTCGGTTGCCTCTGTGTCTTGCATATCAAGAGAAAGTTCTTTAGGTGCTGTTGTGGATCTTCAACCTGAGTCCCAGAGAATAATCCTTTGTTTTGCAACAAGTGTAGCATGGTGCTAGTAATCTTGAAAGACTCAGCTTGAATCGCTGGCACAATAATGGCAGTTGCCAAATTATCCGTTGTGGGTTGTGCCCAATCATACAGTGCACCTTCCTGTGCCTCTTGCATATTCAGGCCGGCTTGCTGGGTTTGTTCGTTTACGTCACCCATGTCGAAGTCTAATTTGATTGGTTGTTGAGATTGTTGGATTTGTTTGATGGCTTTGTTACGTGCCCGGAAAGTTTGCTCGGGGTCTGAGAGTCCTTCAATTAGTTCTCCAGAACCCGGAAGAAGGTGTTAGACACTCTCGAATTTTGTGGTTCTAGCATGGTTGCTCAACTGTTGTATTTGCTTTTATCTGATTTCTTTATATATATTCCAATTTATGTGAATTATTAATATTCCACTTTATCAATTTTAAGGAATTGCAATATCGTGAAAATGCATTTTTCAACCACACCGTACCAGTGCACATGTGGCTTTAAATACATTTCAAGTTCGTTGAGAGTAAGATTTGGGTCACATAAATGTGCACCTGTACTTGAGAATGTATGTTAAAATTGTGGCTAAGGTATCTATTTCTTATTACTTTGGGAAAGACCGTGAATTTAGCTAAACGGTCCTTCCAAGTCTAAAAATATTATAACAATTATTTGAGGGCACCGTGTATTTTAGCTTATAACGAGGCTCATCTCATTCTATTTTTAGAGGTCAAACCTAGGTTGTGCCATATTTTTTATCACTGATTTTTCCCTAATTAAAATAACTATTAGTGCAGTTTTGTTGTAATTTGCATTGACATTTATTCACATCCAAGCTGTTGTGTATTATGGGCATGGAATTCGAGATAACATAAAAGAAATGCATAGAAGTGCACAGGGCTAATTAAAGCCCAGCTCATAATTACAAACTCATTTTTTATGGCCTAGAAGCTGTCACAGTTGAACCTAATTTCTTTTGTCTCATCATACCCAAATTATCAACCCAATTCAAAATAAGTTTAGATATTCTTATCATGTGATGACCCGGCCCGTCATCACGTGATTACCCGTTTTCGCTGTTATATGTTTGTTCTCGTTTCAATATGTATGTTTGGTGACTTTGAGTCAATTCGGATTGAGTTTGGTTGGAATTGAGACAAATAGTCTCTTAGAAGAAGAAATAGTTGGAAAACTCAACCGGATGTTGACTTGTGAGTTAGAGAGCTCGGAATCAAATTTTGATGATTTGGTCAGCTCCGGGAGGTCATTTGAGGCTTAGGAGAGCGGCCTGAATTGAATTTGGAGGTCCGCTGTAGTTTTAGACTTGAATTGGCTAAGTTTGAATTTTGGAAATCTGATCGATAGGTAAGATTTTGATCCGGGAGTCGGAATGGAAATCTGACAGTTGCAATAGCTCCGTTAGGTGAATTTGGATATGTCTGCAAATTTTCAGGTTATTCGGATGTCATTTGGTCGGTTTTTTGATTGAATGTTGGTTTCAGAAATTCTAGATGAAACTTAGGCTTGAATCCGCTTTGATTCGATGCTTTCCATGTTTAAGGGCGTGTGTTTATGATTGGAAAAGGTTTTTATCGTGTTTTGGAGTAGGTTGGTGGTTTTTGTTGGGGTCCGGGGGCCTCGGGGTGAATCTGGGGTCCCAAACGGACCATTTTGTGCCAAAAGGCACTACTGTTTCTGCTGCAATAAAAATGTAGGATTTTTGTTCTTCGCGATCGCGAAGAGTCTCATGCGATCGCGTAAGGTAGTATTTGGGTGCATCGCAAAATCGATGGTTTGTATGAGATCACGTAAGTCTAGGATCGAAGGCAATGCGATCGCTGGTAAGCTCATGCGATCGTATAGGGTCGAGGTTGGAAGCTGTGCGATCGCGGAGGTAGTGTTGCGATCGCGTAGAAGTAAATTGGTCGCGTGCCAAGGGCCGCGATCGCATAGAACATTTTTGGAGCCTGGAAATTTTGTGCATCGTGATCACGAGCGAGTGGCTGCGATCGCATAGGGTTATCTATCTATCAGAAATATTAAAAACCAGAACAGTGTATTCGCGACTCTTATACCCAAAACCTCTATTTTTGAGTTCTTAGATAGCATATTGACAAGAATTGAAGGGGATTACGCCGGGTAATCATCGGAGGTAAGTTCTATGGTCTAAATATGTGATTTTTCCTTAGAATCATTAATTATTTCACCGAAATTGGGAGAATTAATGGGGGATTTTTGCCCTAAGCCTAGGTTATGGTAAAACATCGATTTGAATGGGCAAACAGAGTCTGATTTTGATAAACTTTATATATATGGACTCGTGTTGAGATAAGAATTTCGGAAATGTAACTTTTGTAATTTTTTGAGAAGCGTACCGAAAGTCGGGTTTTGGCAACTTTGTGGTTTTTCATGTAATTTGATTGTGTTCGATTGGGTGTTGTTCCGTTAGCCTATTTTGATATATTTATACTGAATTTGGCTATTTTTGGCGTGTGTAGATGCTGGTTCGAGGAGCTAAGGCATCGCGGAGCTTGAGTTTTCACCGGATCGAGGTGGGTAATACTTGTAAATGATGTCGTGAGTGTTAGTAAACCCCGAACTTGCACATCTTAGTGCTGTATTGAGGTGACTTGCACGCCAGATAACGGGCGTGGGGTAGAGCACCATCGGGGATTGTGACTTGGTCCGTCCTGCATAATGAATAGTAACACCTAATTGCTTGAAGCTGAATTGACATCCTAATAAAAGATACTAATTATCATGAATTGGACTAATTATCATGCTTGGGCTTCGTGCCAACTATTTGAATCCTTCAGGGATTGGTATCACTGTCTTGATAAAACTGTGTATATTTTTATCTCAATTTAAGGTTTCAAATGGCATTTTCTACTCAGCATTTTTATAAGGTTATGAAAAACTTGAACGAGGTCTTAATTACATTTTTAGTTGTGAGCTAATATGATACTGTTGCACGAGTTGCATTCTTGATTATTTGTTAGACTGATTGGGGCCGAGGGCCATATGTTAGAGCATGACGATTTATGTGAGCACATGCATCACATGTATGGATCGGACCGCACGCCGCAGTGGTATTTGGACCGCAGCATGTGTGATATTGATAATGCGCTTGGGCTGTAGGAGCCCCTCTAGAGTCTGAACCCCCACAGTGAGCGCGAACGCCTTTGCGTGGATCAGGTTGTACGCCACAGCGTCATATGCATTGCATGGCATACATACATTGGTTTACGTGTACTACGTGGCATAACATTTAGCACTTATACATTATTGGCATACATGATTTATTTGCCTTATTGACCAGATCCCCTGGTGGTAATTGTTAAGGAGTGCTGAGCCCAAGGGGCTGATTTGAGTGTAGACTTGCAATGCTTGAGATTTTACCCAGGTATTGGTATGTTATCACGAAAGAAAGAAAGCTAAAAAATGAGATTTCTAAATAATCTACTCACATATGCTGAAAAGGAATAAAATGATAGTGTTTTGAAGTTTAATAATAGTTCTGTATTGTGTAGCATGAGACAGTGCTTTGCGTGGTTTCCTTTTCTTGAGCATTATTTACTTTTATTACCGCTGAGTTGGAAGTACTCACACCTGACTCCCTACACCTTGTGTGCAGATCCAGGTACATCACAGCACATCTGAGTTTATAGTAGCTTAGATATTGCTTTGGACAGTCGAGGTAGCTGTCAGCGTCCGTAGGACCTGACTCTCCAGTTTATCTTTATTTTTTTTTCTGTCTATCCCACACTTGTGCATAGTTGTATACACTATCACAATTTATAAATTCTGGTAGAGGCTCATGACTTGTGACTCCTGTTCCGTTTGGAGGTTGTACTAGTTTGGGATGTCTAATCCCGATCTCTGGGTATTTCTATATGATTATTCTATCGTTGTTTATGCCAAAAAGAGATGAATTGTGAGCTGATAGCTCTGTGTTTCTATTGATTGGTCGGGCTGGCCTAGCAGTCTGTTGGGCGCCATCACAACCTGGTTTGGGGTCGTGTCAAGTTGGTATTAGAGCCTAGGTTACTGGGCCTCATGAGTCATGAGCCGGTTGGTAGAGTCTCGTGGATCGGTACAAGGACGCTTGTGCTTATCCTCGAGCTGCAAACCTTTTAGGAAACACTTCACAATCGTGGAATTCTTATCTTGCGTACTTTATTCAGTTTTACATATAATTCTTTAAATTCCTTCCACACGTCTGTGTGCGCACTCGAGCGCTTAGTAATATAACTGCCTTGATGGCTTGTGGCTCCCCAATCGAGGGGCGAGATATGATCTCCGTGAGTTTATGTTGGGCTAGTCGGGAGGACTTGAGGCCAGATCTTTGTCTATGGCTTAAGCACCAAGGTGCTGATTTTGCGAGCTAGTATTATGAAATCTACATGTTCAGTATTGTCCCAAATTGTGGAAATGGCAACTTTATAATGGATGAGCTGTTAGGTGTTAGACTCTTATTGAGATTCGTTGTGTAGCCCCTAGCTATGGGTGTGGTGAATATGTTTATGTATCTTAGTAGAAAGGTAAATTGCATTACGCATGGTAGTATGAGTTCAGGCTCAAAAAGATCAAATGTGTTGTACTATGTGCATTATGATGTCTTGTCAAATTGTCGATGTATTGTTAGGATGGTTTTGGTGATTCTCTGGCAGCTAGATAGGCCATATTACAAAGGAAACTGTTGAAATTTTTGGAAAATTTGAGACTTAGAAAAGATTTTGTCACATAAGGAATGGGCTTAACCGTTATGTGTGCATAAATGTAAGAATTGCAAAAATTCAAGGTCTTTGATGATTCGAGTCTCTATCGAGGCTTGTAAATGACTTTATTTTAATCTCACTATAACATTGTGGCATCATTTGAGTAAGAATGCCATAAATGGCTAAAAGTGCTTTGATGTATGGCTCCGAGCCAAGTTGGGGAGGTTGCTATTAATTAACTAATTGCACGGTTGTGTGTTATGGTGCTTCGTAGATGTGAAGAAATACAAGGATATTCTGAACTGCTATTGGTAAAGAATGTTCGGTGTATGGAAAAGAAATATAGTTAATCGTATCTGTAGGTAATCATGTTTTGCGATGTCAGAGTTCTAACAAGGCACGAGTGGTTCTGTTCAATAAGACATTTGAACTATAGCTGAATAAGGGTGCATGACGCCCGAGAATGGTTTTGCGGTGTTCGAGATTTTTCTTGTAACAGTCAGGTGTCTTAAGATTGTGTATGTGGGTAAAGACGGCGGTATCGTTAGAAAATGTGAAGGCTTGTGTTATATCATGTGAATGACGGGATTCTATGTATCCGTATTGGAAAGTAATGATAACAAATTCAAAATCGCAGGAAGTTTTTCAAAATAAAGTGTGGTAGAATGTGATACTTCTAGGAAACATTTGAGAGAGTATTCAGCGGTCTGTGGGTCTTAGACCGTGTGGTCTTATGTACGAGTCTCGTGTGGTGACATGAGTTGAGGTGTTGTGGTGCTACAGTAAAGGCTAATATTAAATTAAAGATGAATCAGAAAGGAATTGGGTAAATGGAACAACTTGTTAATAAACTGAAATGGTATGATAAGGATACGATTACTTCCTAGTATGTGTTCGAAGTAATGAGTGTTGTAGATATGGTGCAATAAAGCTCTCTAGTGCTGGCAGTTGCGTAGCTCGATGTGGGTAAAAGGACTTAGTCTTGGCAATTAAACTTATGCAATGAATGGGAAGAAAAAGTTGTGATGTGTTTTACCATGGTTTGAAAATGAGAATATTTCATGTCGGTATGCGAAGCATAGAATGTGTAATGATTTTTCTTCCATATGGGAAGCCACTAAAATTCTCAAGTAGTGTAGGCAGGTGCAGATTATCTGCGAATCAATATTTCTGGTGATTAATGTAAATGGTACTGCTGTTCTAGTGATTTTGCAGAGTATATTGTCAAAAGAGCAAGGTAATGTAAACTGATAATATCTAGTGGTATTGTGGTATCCTCTTGTTGGATTGACGGTGATGATTGAGTTGTTGATGGCATAGGGAAATTTTTGAATGGCTTTCGTGGTATGAATGGATCCTTGATGTGTGTTATGTATTCGTACGGTGGAGTGTGGAATCAGGCATAGTGATTCATGTGTTATATATGTGTTGGAGACTAGAAGTTCTCATAACCCGCCTACGCAGCGGTGGTATATCGTGTGTATCGACACAGTGTAGCGGTTATCGGAAATTGGAAGCCCTAGTGGCTCCCTCGTTACTTGATATGATGAATTTGAATAATGATATACGATTGCAGACGGGTTGTCATAAGCCAGGTTGTCCAGACTAAGGTGATATGGACTACATCAGAAAAATGTCACAAGCTGCGTAGCAGAGCATCAGATCATGCTACAGCATGGTAGTTGTACCCCCGGGCCAGCGAACGGCCGGTAGGTATTGCTTTATCAGTTGGGCCTTCGTGGCGGATGTTAGTGTAGAGGTATCTACCATTTATTCAGTTCCGGTATTGAGGAACTTTGTCGGATGCATTTTATGTGGTCGAGCTTGAGGCTATATATATTTGTCATAATGAGCAACTTAACCCGATGTTCGTTCCTTTTTGCTAGATTTATGCGTAGGCCGGATGGCACGCCGCCACAGGTATAGTAATTGGATCGGGTGGCACGCTGCCACATGTATGGTATCGAGATCGGGTGGCACGCCGCCACAGGTATGGTATCTTGATCGGATGACACGCCGCCATGGGTATGTCATTGGGGCAGGTTGCACGCCGCAATAGTGTAATGTGAAAATAGACTTAATTATATGTTACCTTGTATACAATACTTCCTGGCTTCTCAGGAAAAGTCCGTATTGGGTATCACTGGGTGAATAACACATCGATTGTGTCCTTTCAGGATTTGACAGAATATACTAATTGTTTCACCGTGGGTGAGATTGATTGCTTGGGTTCAGACCTAGATCGGCGTGTGGCTGACCATTCTAGATCGGTGTGTACTGACCGTTCTGAGCATGGTGACTTGAGGTGCTTCGTGAGTAATAGTGTTTGGATAGAATTATGAGTCGTGGCAAGGCCACGTGATGTTATGACCTTTCGAGAAGGAGTCATGTACTCTATTCCTAAGATGTGAGACGGGATCTCAGTTCTATGTTATGATGGTACATGGGAATTGAATTACAGCTTTGTTGTTTGAGTTAGTTGTTATGATTTGAGTATGTTCAGACGTTTCTTATTGGAGCCTGTGTTGTGCTCGTTGCGGCTTAGGACAGTGTTGAGGTGTCATATCACCAGTGTGGTGTGTTATAACCAAAATGATCATTTGAGTCATTAAAGAGTGCGATCATATGTGACTTCAGTTGGTTAGAAATTAAATATCGAGGTTTGGATCTGAAATCTATTGTGGTATCAATTAAAAAGTGAAATGGATTCATGAATGGTCGACCTGAGAGATGGGTTTGATATATCGCGTGTTCGGTTGTCGTGAGCAGGATATGAAGGTGTTGGAATAAGACTCTATCTAATGAGAAAGGTTTTTCTGCAAGTATTTGCTTATTGTGGCCAATTGTTGTGATTAGAGACCATCGTATAGAGCGATCCTATGATGTGAAGCCTATAGCTATATTGGGTCGTTAGGTGAGGATATTGAGATCCAAGGACATTGCATCAGTTAAGGTTCAGTAGAAAGGTCAACCCGTGGAGGAGGCCACTTGGGAGATCGAGCAGGAGATGCGGAGCAGATATCCTCACTTATTTGAGTCCTCTTATATGTTTCTTAACCCGCTCGAGGACGAGCGTTTGCTTAAGTGGGGGAGAATGTGACGACCCGGCCAGTCGTCACGTGAATTACCACCCCGTTACCTTTTATTTATATGTTTCATGTTTCTATATCGGTGTTAGAGTCTATCGGGTAAATTAGGAGTGATTCTGGTTGAAAATGAGGCAAATAACCTTTTTAAATGAAGCTTGATTATAAAAAGTCAACATGGAGTTGACTATGTAGTTAGAGCGCTCGGAATCAAATTCTGATGATTTGGTTAGTTCCGGGAGGTGATTTGTGACTTAGGAGAGCGATCAGAATTGAATTTGGAGGTCCGGTGTAGAAATAGGCTTGAATTGGCTAAGGTTGAATTTTGGCGAAATCTGAATGGTAGGTGAGATTTTGATCCGGGAGTTGGAATGGAATTTCGACAATTGCTGTAGCTTCGTTAGGTGATTTTGGATATGTCTACAAATTTTCAGGTCCTTCGGACGTCGTTTGGTCGGGTTTTTGATTGAATGTTGGTTTCGGAAGTTTTTGATGAAACTTAGGCTTGAATCTGCTTTAATTTGATGATTTATGTGTTTAAGGGCGTGTTTTTATGATTGGAACAAGTTTGTATCTTGTTTTGGAGTAGGTTGGTGGTTTTCGTTGGGGTCCCGGGGGCCTCGAGATCAATCTGGGGGTCCAAACGGACCATTTTGTGCCAAAAGGCACTGCTGTTTCTGCTGCAATAAATGCAGAGGATTTTTGTTCTCCACGATCGCGGAGTGTCCCATGCGATCGCGTAGGGTTGTGTTTGGGTGCATCGTGATCGCGATGGTTTGTATGCGATCGCGTAAGTCAGGGATTTAAGGCAATGCGATCGCAGTCGAGGTTGTGCGATCGCGTAGGGTCGAGGTTGGAAGCTATGCGATCGCGGAGGGTGTGCCGCGATCGCGTAGAAGGAAAAATTGGCTGATCAGATTTTGTGCATCGCGATCGGGTGCCAAGGGCCGCGATCGCATAGAACATTTTTGGAGCCTAGGAATTTTGTGCATCGCGATCGCGAGCTAGTGACTGCGATCGCATAGAGTAAACTAACTGTCACTATATTAAAAGACCAGAACAGTGTATTCGCGACTCATATACCCAAAACCTCCGTTTTTGAGTTCTTAGAGAGCATGTTGACGGGAATTGAAAGGGATTTCATAGGGTAATCATCGGAGGTAAGTTCTACGGTGTAAATACGTGATTTTTCTTTAGAATCTTCTATTATTTCACTGAAATTGCGAGAATTAATTGGGGATTTTTCCATAAGCCTAAGATATGGTAAAACATCGATTTCAATGGGCAAACCGAGTCCGATTTTGGCAAACTTTATATGTATGGATTTGTGTTGAGATAAGGAAGCCGAATATGTAACTTTTTAAATTTTTTGAGAAGCATACCAAAAGTCGGGTTTTGGCAACTTTGTGATTTTTCAGGTAATTTGATTGTGTTCGATTGGATGTTGTTCTGTTAGCCTATTTTGATATATTTGTGCTGAATTTGGATAATTTTGGCGTGCCTGGATGCTGGTTCGAGGAGCTAAAGCGTTGCGGAGCTTGAGTTCTCGCCAGATCGAGGTGGGTAATACTTCTAAATGATGTCCTGAGCGTTAGTAATCCCGGACTTGCACATCTTAGTACTGTATTGTGATGACTTGGACGCCGGATAACGGGCGTGGGGTAGAGCACCATTGGGGATTGTGACTTGGCCTGTCCCGCGTAATGAATTGTAACACCTAATTGCTTAATGTTGAATTGACATCCTAATAAAGATATTAATTATCATGAATTGGACTAGTTATCATGTTTGGACTTCGTGACGATTATTTGAATCCTTCAGGCATTGGTATCACTGTCTTGATAACACTGTGCATATTTTTATGTCAATTTAAGGTTTCAAATGGTATTTTGCTACTCAGCATTATTATAAGGTTATGAAAAGCTTGAACAAGGTCTTAATGACTTTTGTAGTTGTGAGCTAATATGATACTGTTGCCCGAGGGGCTTTCATGATTATTTGTTAGACTGATTGGGGTCGAGGGCCATATATTAGGACATGATGATTTATGTGAGCATATGCATACACATTCATGGATCGGATTGCAAGCCGCAATGGTATATGGATTGGGCTGCGCGCCGCAGGAGGTGTGATATTGATATTACGCTTGGGCTGTAGGAGCCCCTCCGGAGTCTGAACCCCCACAGTGAGCGCGGGCGCCATTTCATGGATCAGGATATACGATACAGCGTCATATGCATTGCATGACAACATACATTGGTTTATTTGTACTACGTGGCATAACATATAGTACTTATTCATTATTGGCACACACGCATTATTTGCCTTATTGACCAGATCCCCTGGTTGTAATTGTTAAGGAGTGCTGAGCCCAAGAGGGCTGATTTGAGTGCAGACTTGCACTGGTTGAGATTGTTCCAAGGTATCGGTATGTTATCATGAAAGAAAGAAAGCTAAAAATGAGATTTCTAAATAATTTACTTACATATGCTGAAAGGAAATAAAATGATAGTGTATTGAAGTTTAAAGATAGTCCTGTATTGTGTACCATGAGATAATGCTTTGTGTGGTTTTCTTTTCTTCAACATTACTTACTTTTATTACCGCTGAGTTGGAAGTACTCACACCCGACTCCCTGTACATTGTGTGCAGATCCAGGTACATCGCAGCACATCTGAGTCTATAGCAACTTGGAGATTGCTTTGGACAGTCGAGGTAGCTACCAGCGTCCGCAGGACCTGACTCTCCAGTTTATCTTTATTTTAGTTCTATCTATCCCACACCTGTGCACAGTTGTATGCACTATCACAGTTTATAAATTCTGGTAGAGGCTCATGACTTGTGACTCATGTTCCGTTGGGAGGTTGTACAAATTTGGGATGTCTAATCCCGGTGTTTGGGTATTTCTTTATGATTATTCTACCGTTATTTATGCTAAAAAGGGATGAATTGTGAGCTGATAGCTCCGTGTTTCTGTTGATTGGTCAGGCTGGACTAGCAGTGTGCTGGGCTCCATCACGACCGGGTTTGGGGTCGTGACATATCAAAAGCTAATTATGTATATACACAAGTATTGTGACTTTCAATATCAGAACTTAACTAAACATTAACACTGATTTCATTTATATACTACTGTCTAGTTACCAGATTAATTACTTATAAGTTTATCAGTCAAAACGCATACTTATTCAGTGCAGAACTATGTTATTATTGGTTAACCTGGAGTTACTAAACCAGATATATATATTTGATATATTCGAACTAAAACCTGAACTTCATTTGTATTTTTATTCCTGTTTCATATCAGAGACTACCGCATGCTTTTCTCATCAACAAATACTTATTCTGAACTTAACTCATAAGAGTACTTTAACATTTTTGTATTACGTTTCTTGTTTAAGAACGGATGAACATTTACAAGTAAATCAACTAAATTTTATTGATTTTCTAACCTGTGACCTAAGTGATCATCTTTTAACTGATCTAATTAGTATTATCGTATATTAACATCTAAACTAACTACTCTACAGAATCATTAGCTTCAGTCCAGAATTTACACAGTCCAAGTCCATAATGTACATAAAATCCTAACAAATTACATAGATCTAAAGTATTATATATCTATAATATGAACAAAATGTGACAACCCGGCTCGTCGTCACGGGACTTACCACCCCGTTACCTTCCATTTTCATGTTTCATGCTTTTATATCGGTTATAGAGTCTATCGGGTGAGATAGGAGTGATTCTGGTTGAAAATGAGGCAAATAGCCTTTTGGAAGGAAACTTGAATAAGGAAAGTCAACCTGGAGTTGACTATTGGGTTAGAGGGCTCGGAATCGGATTATGATGATTCGGTTAGTTCCGGAGGTGATTTGTGACTTAGGGGAGCGATCGGAATTGAATTTGGAGGCCCGGTGTAGAAATAGGCTTGAATTGGCTAACGTTGAATTTTGGTGATATCCGAACGGTGGGTGAGATTTTGATCCGGGAGTCAAAATGGAATTCTGACAATTTTTGTATCTTTGTTATGTGATTTTGGATATGTCTGCAAATTTTTAGGTCATTCGGACGCCATTTGGTCGGGTTTTTGATCGAATGTTGGTTGCGGAAGTTTAAATTAAAACTTAGGCTTGAATTTGCTTGGATTCGATGTTTTCTGTGTTTAAGGCAGTGTTTTTAGGATTTGAACAAGTTTGTATCATGTTGTGGGGTATGTTGATGGTTTTCGTTGGGGTCCCTGGGGCCTCAGGGTGAATTCGAACCTTCTTCCCGGCATTTGGAACTTAGAAAAATCTGCAGAAATTGCAGATTTTGTGCAGAAGATTTTAGGCCTTCGCGCTCGCGTGGCTCTGGCCGCATTCGCGTAGGCAAGGCAGGATTGAGCATCGCGTTTGTGTCGAGGGTGTCCCATTCGCGTAGGTTGGAGATGTGAGGCATCGCGTACGCATCCCAGCTGACAAGTTCGCATAGAAGAAAAGTGGGCCGGCTGGGAAGTTGTTCTTCGCGAACACGTGGGAGGCGTCACATTCGCATATAGGAAGGTCGAGCTGTGCTTCGCGGACGCGTGAGTAGTACGCGAACGCGTAGGGTTAATTCGTATGGCAGTGAATAAAATTCCAGAATAGGGCAGTCGCGGGTTTCATTCACAAAAATAGAAATTTTGAGTGTTAGAGAGAGAAACTCAGGGGAAATTGCTGGGAATTCATCGGGTATTCATCGGAGGTAATTTTTATGGCTTAATTCCGTTATTTTATCTGGAAATCTTCGAGTATTTCACTGTTAGTGGAAGTTTAATGGGTGATTTTAGCCCTAGGCCTCAATTATGGGAAATCAATGATTTGAATGGGCAAACGGAGTTCGATTTTGGTAAATTTTATATGCATAGACTCTTGTTGAGACGAGGGTTCCGAATATGTAACTTTCGTAATTTTTTGAGAAGCGTATCAAAAGTTGGGTTTTGACAACTTTGTGGGTTTTGGTGCAAATTGAGTTATTTCGAATGGGTTGTGTCTAATTAGCCTATATTGATGTATTCTCAATGATTTTGAACAGATTCGGCATCCGAGGTGGTTGAATTGCGAGGCAAGTGCAAGTAAAACTAAGGTTTCCACCTCATCGAGGTGAGTGGTGATAGTAAATAATGTACTGAGGGTTTGAAACCCCGTACTAGCACTTTATAGTGGTATGATGAGATGAGACACGCGTCATGTGACGGGCGTGGTGGCATTGTAATTGGGAAATTGCACTTGGTCCTTTCCGACTAATAGTGTACTGTGTATTATGAGTGTCAATGAGATTTTAACTGTGTAATTGGGCTAGTAGCTATGTTTGGAGCCTTGATCGATCTGTAGAGCATTAGAGAACCTATAGAGCTAGGTGACCCCTATATCGTGTTGGAGCCTTACACTCAACCGAAAAATTAGATGTATAGAATATTGTGGGCTAGTGCTAGATGTGTACTGTGAGATAGACTACCTAGGGTGGAAATTCCCTAATGTAGCTGAGTGGGCCTGAAAGGCCAAGCCTTTATTGACTGGGACAGTGTCAAGGACCCATTTTGAGGTACTATATAAATACACCTGTATTGGATCTGACTGCATGCCGCAGTGATGTATGTGTGGATCGGACTGCACGCTGCAGTAATATATACAAGTGGGACGGACTGCACGCTACAGTATTATTGAGCTTGGGCTGTAGGAGCCCCTTCAGAGTCTGAGTCTGCAAACATTCTCAATGGGTGCAGGAGTATACTATGGGATAGGGCTACATGCCGCATAATTATATATATATATATATATATATATATATATATATATATATATATATATATATATATATATATATATTAAACCGGTGACTTGGGCAGTAATGTATGAGCTGGATCGGGCCGCACGCCGCAAAGATCATAGCGCTAGGCCTAGGGAGCCCCTCCGAAGTCTGTATACACCCCCCAGTGAGCGCCGTCGACGTTAAATGGAGTGCGCTGCGCGCCGCAACATTATATGTATTGGAGCGGGCTGCACGCCGCATGATTATACTTATACATATCCATATATATACCTATATACTTAGACATCATAGACATATGTATACATTTATATACATTGGGCTGGCTGTACACCGTGGCGGTACGAGTAATGATTAGGTCAGTGTGGCACCTTGCTGAGATAGATGTGGACTCGAGATGAGGGTATTCACCGTAGTGATGACTTACCTGTGAGGTTGCCCTTAGAACTGTTTAGTCATAGCACTGGTGTTCTTATTTTCAGTTATTATTTATTATCGTTACTCACTGAGTTGAAATATACTCACTACACTACCCTGCTCTTTTCGTGCAGATTCACAGGTGCCAGAGAGCAGTTGAGCTGTCGCAGCTGCTTATTCATTTCTATCCCGCGAAGACTACGAGGTAGCTGCCTACGTCCGCAGAACCTGTTTTCTCCTTCTTTATCATTATGTTGTCTTTATTTTGCCTAGACTTGTTTGTATAGGCTATTTTATCTATAGAGGCTCAGACTGGTGACACCACGATTTGGTTGGGACCGTACTTTGTATGCTTCTGCTTCCACGTTTATCATTTGATATGAAAACATGCTATTTAAGTTTAATTGATCATCTGTAATTAATAATTGGCTGGTTTAATGGATAACATGGTCGGGCTTGCCTAGCATTGTGTTGGGCGCCATCACGACCAGGGTTTGGGTCGTTACAAGTTGCTATCAGAGCCTAGGTTAACAGGTCTCGCTAGTCAGGAGCTGGTTTAGTAGAGTCTCGTGTATCGGTATGGGGACGCATGTACTTAACCTCGGGAGGCTGCAAACCTTTTAGGAAAGTTCCAATTCTTGAAATTCTTATTGTGCAATTATTTTGATTCAAACTGAACTTTGACATTCTATTCTCTCGCAGATGGCGAGAACTCGAGCTTCCTGACGAGGTGGACGACCACCACTACCACCTGCTAGAGGCCGTGGACGCAGCCGTGGTCGTGGCGAAGGTAGGGCAACTGAGGTAGTGCCAGCTGACCCACAACCTCCAGCTGTTGAGGCTCCAGCAGTACCAGTTCAGGCACGAGCTGTGCCCATTGTGATTTCGGGTCTATAGGAGACCCTGGCTCAGATATTCGCAGTTTGCACTAGCCTGGCACAGGCGGTTTCAGTTACCACCGCAGCAGCTACATCATTGACCACGGGTGGTCATCAGATCCCCGCAGCACGCACTCAGAGCCAGTAGTGAAGGGCTTGCAGACACTTGAGGCTCCTCTACTTCAGCATGTGGTTCCAGTACAGCCGGCAGATCAGGTTTAGGGGGACAGGGTCCCAGCTATGATAGATGATGAGCAGCGTCATCTCGAGATGTTCAACAGATTATCTCCTCCAGTGTTCACTGGTGCTCCAGGCGAGGATGCCCAAGGTTTTATGGACAAGTGCCATCGGATGCTCCGTATGGCAGGGATCTTGGAGTCCAGCGATGTGTCCTTCACTACCTTTCAGTTCCAGGGACCGGCCTTTGCTTGGTGGGAGGCTTATGAGCTCCATAGACCAGCAGGGGCAGCACCACTATCATGGCCAGAGTTCTCCACTATGTTCTTGGTGAAGTGGGTGCCTCGATCAGAGAGAGAGGAGATGCGTAGGCAGTTTGAGGGTCTCCGCCAGGGAGACATAATAGTGTTAGAGTATGAGATCAGATTTATAGAGTTGTCTAGATATGCACCGTGGTTAGTTCCTACCAACAGAGAGAGGATTGGACGCTTTGTGGATGGCCATATCTATCCCATCCGTATTGTGATGACCCGAGAGAGGGTTTTGAGCTGTACTTTTGAGGATGTTGTGGATATCGCTCGCGACATAGAGAAAGATCATCGCAAAGAGCAGGATGAGAGGGAGGCCAAGAGGCCTCAAGGACTGGCTAGTTCTAGTAGCACTCAGACTAGAGGCCAGGTTCAGCAGAGCCGATGTCGCTCTTTCAGGTCTTCACAGTCCGGCTGCTCAGATCGCCGTAGGTGGTCTTCTAGCCAGGGTTATCATGGTCCGCACCAGAGCCAGCCATCTCTCAGCGCTATGCCAGGTTAGAGTTCTTCATTGGCCCCATCTGTATAGGGTTCTTCTCGGCCTAGTTCATCGGCTGGACACTCTAGTGCTAGGGGTCCTCATCTGTCTCAGCCCCCAGCACCTGGGAGTTGCTTCGAGTGCGGGGAGTTTGGGCACATCCGCAGAGAGTGTCCCCGTCTTGTCTCCAGGTCATATCAGCAGAGGGGACAACCCTCATCATCTGGCCCTTCTACTTCAGCGCCCGCCCCACCAGCTAGGGGTGAGGGTCAATCAGCTAGGGGTCGCCCTCGAGGCGGAGGCCGATCAGGCGGACACGCTAGATGCTATGCTCTTTAGGGCTGATCTGAGGCCGTTGCTTCTGATGCTGTCATTACATGTATTTTTTCAGTCTGCCACAGAGATGCCTCAGTATTGTTCGATCCTGGTTCTACTTATTCTTATATGTCTACATATTTTGCTCCTTATTTGGGCACGACTCGAGGGTATCTTGCGTTGCCAGCGCATGTATCTACCCCGGTGGAGGACACTATTGTTGTGGACCATGTATATCGGTCTTGTTTGGTCACTATTGGGGGTTTAGAGACCCGAGTGGACCTACTGCTTCTCAGCATGATTGATTTTGATGTTATATTAGGCATGGATTGGCTATCTCCATGTCATGCTATTATGGACTGTCATGCTAAGACATTTACTTTGGCTATGTCGGGCATTCAGAGGATCGAGTGGCGAGGCATGACTGATTATGTACCCAGTAGGGTAATATCTTTCCTCAAGGCCCAATAAATGGTTGGGAAGGGATGTCTTTCTTATTTGGCATTTGCGCGGGAGGTCGAAGCTCAGACTCCCAGCATTGATTCTGTTCCCATTATGCGGGACTTTCCTGATGTATTTCGCTCAGACCTGCCGGGCATGCCCCCGGATAGGGACATTGATTTTGGGATCGATTTGGTGCTAGGCACTCAGCCTATTTCTATTCCTCCATATCGTATGGCACCAGCTGAGCTGAAGGAATTGAAGGAGCAGCTCCAGGAACTCCTAGATAAGGGGTTCATTCAGCCGAGTGTGTCACCGTGGGGTGCACTGGTCTTGTTTGTTACGAAGAAATATGGCTCTATGTGGATGTGTATTGACTACAGGCTGTTGAACAAGGTAACAATGAAGAATAAATACCCTCTACCTCGCATTGATGATTTATTTGATTAGCTCCAAGGAGCTAGGGTATTCTCGAAGATTGATCTACATTTAGGCTACCACCAGCTGAAGATTAAAGTGTCTGATATAATGAAGACAGCCTTCAGGACGAGGTATGGGCACTATGAGTTTCAGGTGATGTCCTTTGGGCTAACTAATGCCCCAACCGCGTTCATACACTCGATGAACAGTGTATTTCGGCCATATTTAGACTCATTTGTGATTGTGTTCACAAATAATATCCTGGTATACTCTCGTAGCCAGGAGGAGTATGCACAACATCTTAGAGTTGTGTTGCTGAGATTGCGGGAAGAGAAGTTGTTTGCCAAGTTCTCCAAGTGTGAGTTTTGACTTAAGTCCGTGGCATTCTTAGGACACGTGGTGTCCCGTGATGGTATTCTGGTAGATCCGAGGAATGTAGAGGCAGTGTAGAGTCTGCCCTGACCGACCTCAGTTAATGAGATCCGTAGCTTCCTGGGATTGGCAGGTTATTATCACCGATTTGTTCAGGGATTCTCTTCTATTGATTAACCCTTAAATAAATTGACTCAGAATGGTGCTCTTTCATATGGCCCGAGGAGTGCGAGGAGAGCTTTCAAAAGCTTAAGATAGCACTGACCACATCACCATTCTTGATAATGCTGTTAGCTTCAGGTCTTTATACTGTGTATTGTGATGCCTCGGGAGTTGGCATTGGTTTTGTATTGATGCAGGAGGGTAGAGTCATCGCTTATGCTTCTCGCCAGTTGAAGCCCCATGAGAAGAACTACCATGTACATGATTTGGAGCTAGTAGCCATAGTTCACTCTCTGAAGATTTGGAGACATTACCTATATGGTATTTCTTGTGAGGAGTATACCGATCATTGTAGTCTTCAGCACCTATTCAGACAGAAGGACCTTAATTTGAGGTAGCGGAGGTGGCTGGAGTTGCTTAAGGATTATGACATCGCCATATTGTATCATCCGGGGAAGGCCAATGTTGTGGCCGATGCTTTGAGCCAGAATGCGGTCAGTATGGGTAGCCTAGCTTATATTCTAGTTGGGGAGAGGCCATTTGCTTATGATGTTCAGGCTCTAGCCAATCGGCTAGTGAGGTTGGATATTTCGGAGCCGAGCCGAGTGTTGTCCTGTGTTGTTTCTCAGTCTTCTTTATATGATCGCATCAGGGAGCAACAGTATGATGACCCACATTTGCTTGTCCTTAAGGACAGAGTGCTATACAATGATACTAGAGATGTGACTATCGATAGTGATGGTGTTCTGAGGATGCAGGGCCGTATTTGTGTGCCCAATGTAGATGGCCTACGAGATTTGATACTAGAGGAGGCACACAGTTCGCGGTACTCCATTCATCCAGGTGCCGCGAAGATGTACCAAGACTTGAGACAACATTACTGGTGAAGAAGGATGAAGATGGATATTGTTAGGCATGTAGCCAAGTACCTCAACTGCCAGCAGGTCAAGTGTGAGCATCAGAGACCGGGTGGTGTTCTGCAGTGTATGGTTATTCTCGAGTGGAAGTGGGAGAGTATCACCATGGATTTTGTTACTGGACTCCCTCGGACTTCGAGGAAGTTCGATTCAATGTGGGTGATTGTTGATCGGCTGACCAAGTCCGCACATTTCATCCCAATTTGTACTACTTACTCACCGGAGCGGTTAGCGGTGATCTTTATTCGGGAGATTGTCAGGTTGCATAGGGTCCCAATGTATATTATATCTGACAGAGGCACTCAGTTCACTTCTTAGTTCTGGAGAGTATTTCAGTGGGAGCTAGGTACGCGGTTTGACTTGATCATCGCATTTCACCCTCAGACAGACTGGCAGTGTAAGCGCACTATTCAGATCCTGGAAGATATGTTGTGAGCATGTGTGATCGACTTTGGTGGTTCGTGGGACGAGTTCTTGCCACTTGCTGAGTTTGCCTACAACAAAAGCTATCAGCCGAGTATTTAGATGGCCCCGTACGAGGCATTGTGTGCGGCGTACAACGCAGATCCTGCGGGGATTGTTCGAGCCTAGCTGAGGATAGAGATTGACAGAACCGAGTTAGTTCGAGATGCTCTAGACAGAATGGCGTGATTCAGAGAGGCTTCGCACATCTCAGTCTCGCCAGAAGAAGAGTTATGCGGACTGTAGGTTCGAGAGTTGTCTTTCATTGTCGAGCGATAGTGGCATTCCTGATGGTTTCACCCACGACGGTGTGCCACGAGGTTCAGGTGAAGGCGGAAGGTGATTCCTAGGTACATCGGGTCCTTTTCGAGATTCCGAAAAGTCTCGGAGAGTGTGGCATACGAGCCGGCCTCGCCACCCGCCTTGTCCGTTGTTCATCCAAAGCATTCCACGTGTTTATGCTCCGAA